>OU342733.1:489973819-490429639 GCA_910589765.1 Avena atlantica | reverse complement strand
AAAAAATTCGACACATCCGTGGCGCACACGGCCGTAGTGCGCCAAAGGGTGTAGAAACAACTGTGGCGCACTGGGTGTGGCATCCCGCAAAAACCACTACTAGAAAATCGCGTTGAATTTGTGCATTGCATCGTCATCATCATGCATTGTTTGCCAAAACTATTTTCGCAACGCCCGATTTGTTTTCCAAACGCCTCATCTTAATTCAAACGCCAAAACCCGGGTCGCCGGACTATTTTGTTTTGGCCGCTATCGGTTTGCACACGGCCTGTTTAAAAACAAATAAAAGTTATATTATTTTTGGCGGGGCAGTCGAACGGGCCGAATAACCCGAACGACCGCCCCAGGAAAACTAAAACGGTTCACCTGCCAGCCCTACCCCTAATCCTAAGTCTACCCTCAAATCTACCCTCTCCCCCCTCCACCTCACTCCCACCTATCAGGACACGCCACATCACCCTTGGCCACCCCTCCTACCACTCAGAGCTTGCCACATCATCCCTCAAATCTCCCCTCTCCCTCTCTCTCTCACCCTCTCTCCCCCACACAGCACACACTAGCCCACACAAACACACACGCGCGCGCAGCACCCAGGCCACCCAGCGCCCCTGCCGCCTGGGCCCCACACGCTTGGCCGCCCCCGCACGACACACCCCACCCTGGCCCCGCTCACGACCCCACACACGCACACGACGCACGCTACACGCCACCTACCCCGCACTGCTCATCTTCTCCCCCTCGCTCGCGTTCCCCAGCCCCTCCAAGCCCCGCGCCCCGCTCGGCCCCTCTCCCCTCTGGCAGCCGCCGGCGCTCCGCGGCCGCAGCAGCCGCCGCCCGCACCTTCCCTCGCCGTCCCGCAGCGCGCGGCCCCTCCTCCTCGCCGTGCTCCACCCTCCTCCTCCCTGGCGCCTCCCCTCGCCACCGCCCGTCGCCGCCCCCGCACCCGCTCACCTCCGCGGCCGCGCCGCCCCGCACCATCAAGCTCCGCCGCCGCGCCTCCTTCACCGTTGGCCGCGCCGCCGCCTGCGACCTCCGTCGACCACGCGCGTTCCCGTCCTCGCCCGCCGCCGGCGTGCCCCTGGCTCGCCGTCGCCGTGCCCCGCCGACCAGCGCCTCCCAGCGACCTCGCCGTCGGCAGCACCCCCGTCGCCCGCCCTCTGCTTCCCAAGCTCGTCGGCCGCGCTCGCCGCCGGGTCCGGCCCTCGCCCCTGCACCGGCCTGCCGCACCGGCGAGCCCGCTCCCCAAGCCTCGCCTTCCCCTGACACCGTGCAGCAACCCCCTTCAGACTCTGCGTTTGTGCTCCGGCGTGTATGTGTTGATGCTCGCTCGATGTACCAAGACAACGTACGACCCATGGTTGCAGTACCTGTACTCTGTCTCCAACCGTCAAGGCCATCTACACCGAGAGCCCGCGGCACCAGGAGAACAACAAGAACCCCGACAAGACCCCCGTCACGGACTTCAAGTTTCCCTTCCGACGCCATGACCGCACCAACGGTAACCCAAGTACTCCGGCGACATCAAGACCGACCCCAGAGCGGAACGTCGAACCCCGGAATCCGGACCGGACGGAACGACAAGTCTTCTTCCCTCGGCACGTCAAGTGCCTCGTCCCGGAACGACAAGTACTCCGACATGGATCCGATTGAAGCAGACCCGAAGGCGGTAGATGCAACAAGTACTTCCCCAGATCCGATGCCCGAGGACCCCGGATGCGACATGAACTTCCCCTCGGATGCCAAGACCGTCCCGATACGCGGTACCGACAAGATCTGCATGCGACAAGGACGACACTGAACCAAGACCTGCTTCCCGGACGCGACAAGAACTACCCCGATCCGAGACCCTAACCCCGGAGTCCGAGGACGTTTCCGTCGAACCCTGGACCCTGAGACCGACCCCGAACCCCGGAACCCCAAGATCGTCGAGACCCCTAATGTGTGGACCCCTTCCCGGAACCCTATTTTTACAACATAACAACTTGTTGCATATCTAATTGTCATCTCGCATGCATCTTGTGTGTTTTGGGGGCCTTTTGCCGATTCACCTAATAATTAAATATGGGGCCCATATGCGGGCAAATCTAGTCTCATATTGGCCTCATTTAAACTGGCGGAGCGAACCCGGTACTATCTCCTGCATTGTTAAACAACATATAATTTGCGGGGTAGACAAATAACTTGAACCACCTAATTAATGTCGGGACCCCGGTTCCGCTTAATCTGACCTAATTGCACCGCACCTTTGCCATGCCATACATCATACATGCATCATGCCGATCTTCTGCCGAGTATTAAATATTGCATCCGGTGTTTCTTCTAGTGTTTTGGTTCTTCGCGGATAAGGCCGTTGAGTTGATGTGAGCTTCGCCCCGATCATCGGTTGAACCTTCGACAATGTTTTCAGGCGAGCATCTCCCTCTTTCTACCTATCTTACTTTTATAGTCTTTATTTCCTCCTGTTGATCTATTGCTATCTGTGTTGCGATGCTTTAGTTTCCGTACCTGTGATATACCGTGCAGCCTATATTTGCCTTGGACACATCCTATTACCTGTTGTTTGGTAGATAGTTGGACTTGCGCGTCGTAGTTGCTTGCTCAAGTGCTGATGTGTGTCGTCATATGCCACAGTTGCTGATGTATTGCCGCATGTTGTTGTTGGAGATGATTCTAGCTTTATTTATCGTCACTTTAATTTCTGTTTAACAACTAAAAGTGATTAAGCAGAGACATCGGTGGGTGATAGATAATATTTGGTTTCTGAACGCCCACTTGTGTCCCGTAAGACCCCGAGTACTTGATTCCTGTTCCTTGATTTATCGCGCTATCCACATCCGGGAGGTATATGGGACCCCCCTCAGCCAGAGCTTGATTCCGTCTTATTTCTTGGGGCCACAAACTAGTTTGGGGCTTTATTACTATCCTGTACTTATGCCATGTTTTACTGCTTTATTTACGATTGTGCGAGGTACTGCACACTGTACTGTTTAGGATCGGGACACGATTCCGCGGTGTCGACAAGCCCCGTTTGGGGTTCCCAGTCGTTCACAGCCGTCTACCCAGTACCTTGAGGCCGTCTCGGAGCTTGCTTACTCCGTTGCGGGATCTACTTAAGGGGTGGCCCCCTGAAATATTTCTGAATCTTGTGATTGCTTTGTCGTGAAAGCCTCGTTGGGTTTTGATTTGGTTTTTCCGAGGTTGATCGAGTGTGTGTTGCTATTGGTGCACCCCGGCCGGGTAAAACTTTCTGAAAGCCGTGTCCGCGGATATGGACGACTTGGAGCACAGTTTCTCGATCATAGACAAGCATAACTAAAGTTTACTGCTATAAACTTGACTTATAATGACTAGTAATCAGCTTCACTATAATGGAATGGCTAATTAATACTGCCCACAATTGCTTGTTTGGTTGACACTTGCGACAATTGTATCTGACTAGTAAGTATTGCAACTACAACGGAATGGCTGAATAAAAGTGCCAACAACTGCTGGGTTTTGGGTTTATCTCATGTCATCTGTATATGATTAGTAAGTGTTGCAACTATAACGGAATGGTTAACTAAAAGTGCCCACCGCCTACTTTATCAGGATGATTATCAATACTTGACTAGTAATTGCTGCAACGATAACCGAATAAATAAAACTGCCAACTGTGTGAGTACCTCGGTTGACTTCCTCGTTCGGTCTCGAGGGGGAACGCCAGGATGGGTTTGTTTGGTGTTAGCTTCAGGTTGGATCCGGTTAGGTCATTCTTATCCCTCTCTGATATCCGCCAGTTGTATCGAGTCTCTATAGGTTGTTTAGTGCATGCTGCCGCTGCCGCTTCAGTCCACCATACCTATGTAGGCGAGGACCGCCGAATTCTAGCCTCGCCGTGTACTGGCCTCAGTACTGACGCTCCTCCTTTGTTTTTCTGCTTTGCCCTTTGTCGGCACCCCTTTTGTGAAGCAGGTTTTGAGATCGACGCCGTTAGCAGGGTTACCCTTCCGGCTTGGCCTGGGCAGGGTTATGGACGCCATTGGTTATTCTTCAGGGCTCTTAGCCCCATTTGCATCTTGTCCGTAGTCGGACGCCCCATCGTTTTCAAGGTGATTTGGATCTTGTATAATATATCTGTATTCTTGACTCATGGAGTCGCTTATATATATCTGTTCTGTGGGTCCCATCGAGGACTGTTGTGTAATGTTATTACTTCGTTTTCCACCCGCACGAAAGTGCCTGGTGGGCACCTTTGAATCGTTTCTATGCGGGTTTAGTGAATTTTGCTCAAACTTGCATAGGTCCGATTCGGAGGGTGTTACAGAGTGGTATCAGAGCTCAGCAGTTGCGATACCCCACAAGTCCAGCCTGTAGGATAACCTAGCTAACGGCCGAAGTAGAGTGTCAAAACTATTTTGAAAAATCGGTTGGATAGTTCTGATTAGGTCTGATTTTACTCCTTACCCCTCTGCTATTCTCCTCTTATCTCGACGTGTTTTGAATCTACCCTCTTATCCTTTCTTCGAGTCCAGGATTTCTCGTGGTTGGGTTTCCGTCGTACCTTCAGGGTTTCGCTTTCTCCCTTTTTGTAACGGAGGTGCTACAATCATCAATCTGCAACTTGTCTGTTGTACCCTTCATCCGATCTTTTGTTCTTGAGCTCTTTATCCAGATGTGTTCCTTGCTGGATGCCAGTGACGTTGAAAAACATATGCGAAGGACGAGCTTTGGTGAAGTTGGAGTCGACCTTGAGCACGTGTTGTTCATGCCAATGGAACCATCGCGAAACCTAATCATTGTGTCTTCAGACGATTTCTGCTGGCATCATTCCTTTGTTCCGGATACCGCCTATGACGATCTTCAGTCCAAATCTCGAGAGTTGAGTTGCCTGGTTCTCCTACCCATGTATAGAGTTGATAGTTGGGTCCGGCATGGACTGATCACCCTACCCGACTCTTACTGTTCGCTCTGTACATCGAACTGGTGGATCGATGCAACTTATCCCTCTTCTAACGGTAGTTAGAGGTGGCTTTATTTGTTGATGCCTCTATCTTCGTCCTTTGTCTCCCCGGAGTGTCTCTCGACGATCAGGAACAACGACCCATTGTTAGTGGTGTCGCGAGGATCTACACAAAGCGAGAAGACGGAGAACGCCGACCTTCCTTCCGGTACCATGAGGCGGATCTCGAGGGCGAGATCCATTGTTAGTGGTGTCGAATTGTGGCATCCCGCAAAAACCACTACTAGAAAATCGCGTTGAATTTGTGCATTGCATCGTCATCATCATGCATTGTTTGCCAAAACTATTTTCGCAACGCCCGATTTGTTTTCCAAACGCCTCATCTTAATTCAAACGCCAAAACCCGGGTCGCCGGACTATTTTGTTTTGGCCGCTATCGGTTTGCACACGACCTGTTTAAAAACAAATAAAAGTTATATTATTTTTGGCGGGGCAGTCGAACGGGCCGAATAACCCGAACGACCGCCCCAGGAAAACTAAAACGGTTCCCCTGCCAGCCCTACCCCTAATCCTAAGTCTACCCTCAAATCTACCCTCTCCCCCCTCCACCTCACTCCCACCTATCAGGACACGCCACATCACCCTTGGCCACCCCTCCTACCACTCAGAGCTTGCCACATCATCCCTCAAATCTCCCCTCTCCCTCTCTCTCTCACCCTCTCTCCCCCACACAGCACACACTAGCCCACACAAACACACACGCGCGCGCAGCACCCAGGCCACCCAGCGCCCCTGTCGCCTGGGCCCCACACGCTTGGCCGCCCCCGCACGACACACCCCACCCTGGCCCCGCTCACGACCCCACACACGCACACGACGCACGCTACACGCCACCTACCCCGCACTGCTCATCTTCTTCCCCTCGCTCGCGTTCCCCAGCCCCTCCAAGCCCCGCGCCCCGCTCGGCCCCTCTCCCCTCTGGCAGCCGCCGGCGCTCCGCGGCCGCAGCAGCCACCGCCCGCACCTTCCCTCGCCGTCCCGCAGCGCGCGGCCCCTCCTCCTCGCCGTGCTCCACCCTCCTCCTCCCTGGCGCCTCCCCTCGCCACCGCCCGTCGCCGCCCCCGCACCCGCTCACCTCTGCGGCCGCGCCGCCCCGCACCCTCAAGCTCCGCCGCCGCGCCTCCTTCACCGTTGGCCGCGCCGCCGCCTGCGACCTCCGTCGACCACGCGCGTTCCCGTCCTCGCCCGCCGCCGGCGTGCCCCTGGCTCGCCGTCGCCGTGCCCCGCCGACCAGCGCCTCCCAGCGACCTCGCCGTCGGCAGCACCCCCGTCGCCCGCCCTCTGCTTCCCAAGCTCGTCGGCCGCGCTCGCCGCCGGGTCCGGCCCTCGCCCCTGCACCGGCCTGCCGCACCGGCGAGCCCGCTCCCCAAGCCTCGCCTTCCCCTGACACCGTGCAGCAACCCCCTTCAGACTCTGCGTTTGTGCTCCGGCGTGTATGTGTTGATGCTCGCTCGATGTACCAAGACAACGTACGACCCATGGTTGCAGTACCTGTACTCTGTCTCCAACCGTCAAGGCCATCTACACCGAGAGCCCGCGGCACCAGGAGAACAACAAGAACCCCGACAAGACCCCCGTCACGGACTTCAAGTTTCCCTTCCGACGCCATGACCGCACCAACGGTAACCCAAGTACTCCGGCGACATCAAGACCGACCCCGGAGCGGAACGTCGAACCCCGGAATCCGGACCGGACGGAACGACAAGTCTTCTTCCCTCGGCACGTCAAGTGCCTCGTCCCGGAACGACAAGTACTCCGACATGGATCCGATTGAAGCAGACCCGAAGGCGGTAGATGCAACAAGTACTTCCCCAGATCCGATGCCCGAGGACCCCGGATGCGACATGAACTTCCCCTCGGATGCCAAGACCGTCCCGATACGCGGTACCGACAAGATCTGCATGCGACAAGGACGACACTGAACCAAGACCTGCTTCCCGGACGCGACAAGAACTACCCCGATCCGAGACCCTAACCCCGGAGTCCGAGGACGTTTCCGTCGAACCCTGGACCCTGAGACCGACCCCGAACCCCGGAACCCCAAGATCGTCGAGACCCCTAATGTGTGGACCCCTTCCCGGAACCCTATTTTTACAACATAACAACTTGTTGCATATCTAATTGTCATCTCGCATGCATCTTGTGTGTTTTGGGGCCTTTTGCCGATTCACCTAATAATTAAATATGGGGCCCATATGCGGGCAAATCTAGTCTCATATTGGCCTCATTTAAACTGGCGTAGCGAACCCGGTACTATCTCCTGCATTGTTAAACAACATATAATTTGCGGGGTAGACAAATAACTTGAACCACCTAATTAATGTCGGGACCCCGGTTCCGCTTAATCTGACCTAATTGCACCGCACCTTTGCCATGCCATACATCATACATGCATCATGCCGATCTTCTGCCGAGTATTAAATATTGCATCCGGTGTTTCTTCTAGTGTTTTGGTTCTTCGCGGATAAGGCCGTTGAGTTGATGTGAGCTTCGCCCCGATCATCGGTTGAACCTTCGACAATGTTTTCAGGCGAGCATCTCCCTCTTTCTACCTATCTTACTTTTATAGTCTTTATTTCCTCCTGTTGATCTATTGCTATCTGTGTTGCGATGCTTTAGTTTCCGTACCTGTGATATACCGTGCAGCCTATATTTGCCTTGGACACATCCTATTACCTGTTGTTTGGTAGATAGTTGGACTTGCGCGTCGTAGTTGCTTGCTCAAGTGCTGATGTGTGTCGTCATATGCCACAGTTGCTGATGTATTGCCGCATGTTGTTGTTGGAGATGATTCTAGCTTTATTTATCGTCACTTTAATTTCTGTTTAACAACTAAAAGTGATTAAGCAGAGACATCGGTGGGTGATAGATAATATTTGGTTTCTGAACGCCCACTTGTGTCCCGTAAGACCCCGAGTACTTGATTCCTGTTCCTTGATTTATCGCGCTATCCACATCCGGGAGGTATATGGGACCCCCCTCAGCCAGAGCTTGATTCCGTCTTATTTCTTGGGGCCACAAACTAGTTTGGGGCTTTATTACTATCCTGTACTTATGCCATGTTTTACTGCTTTATTTACGATTGTGCGAGGTACTGCACACTGTACTGTTTAGGATCGGGACACGATTCCGCGGTGTCGACAAGCCCCGTTTGGGGTTCCCAGTCGTTCACAGCCGTCTACCCAGTACCTTGAGGCCGTCTCGGAGCTTGCTTACTCCGTTGCGGGATCTACTTAAGGGGTGGCCCCCTGAAATATTTCTGAATCTTGTGATTGCTTTGTCGTGAAAGCCTCGTTGGGTTTTGATTTGGTTTTTCCGAGGTTGATCGAGTGTGTGTTGCTATTGGTGCACCCCGGCCGGGTAAAACTTTCTGAAAGCCGTGTCCGCGGATATGGACGACTTGTAGCACAGTTTCTCGATCATAGACAAGCATAACTAAAGTTTACTGCTATAAACTTGACTTATAATGACTAGTAATCAGCTTCACTATAATGGAATGGCTAATTAATACTGCCCACAATTGCTTGTTTGGTTGACGCTTGCGACAATTGTATCTGACTAGTAAGTATTGCAACTACAACGGAATGGCTGAATAAAAGTGCCAACAACTGCTGGGTTTTGGGTTTATCTCATGTCATCTGTATATGATTAGTAAGTGTTGCAACTATAACGGAATGGTTAACTAAAAGTGCCCACCGCCTACTTTATCAGGATGATTATCAATACTTGACTAGTAATTGCTGCAACGATAACCGAATAAATAAAACTGCCAACTGTGTGAGTACCTCGGTTGACTTCCTCGTTCGGTCTCGAGGGGGAACGCCAGGATGGGTTTGTTTGGTGTTAGCTTCAGGTTGGATCCGGTTAGGTCATTCTTATCCCTCTCTGATATCCGCCAGTTGTATCGAGTCTCTATAGGTTGTTTAGTGCATGCTGCCGCTGCCGCTTCAGTCCACCATACCTATGTAGGCGAGGACCGCCGAATTCTAGCCTCGCCGTGTACTGGCCTCAGTACTGACGCTCCTCCTTTGTTTTTCTGCTTTGCCCTTTGTCGGCACCCCTTTTGTGAAGCAGGTTTTGAGATCGACGCCGTTAGCAGGGTTACCCTTCCGGCTTGGCCTGGGCAGGGTTATGGACGCCATTGGTTATTCTTCAGGGCTCTTAGCCCCATTTGCATCTTGTCCGTAGTCGGACGCCCCATCGTTTTCAAGGTGATTTGGATCTTGTATAATATATCTGTATTCTTGACTCATGGAGTCGCTTATATATATCTGTTCTGTGGGTCCCATCGAGGACTGTTGTGTAATGTTATTACTTCGTTTTCCACCCGCACGAAAGTGCCTGGTGGGCACCTTTGAATCGTTTCTATGCGGGTTTAGTGAATTTTGCTCAAACTTGCATAGGTCCGATTCGGAGGGTGTTACAGAGTGGTATCAGAGCTCAGCAGTTGCGATACCCCACAAGTCCAGCCTGTAGGATAACCTAGCTAACGGCCGAAGTAGAGTGTCAAAACTATTTTGAAAAATCGGTTGGATAGTTCTGATTAGGTCTGATTTTACTCCTTACCCCTCTGCTATTCTCCTCTTATCTCGACGTGTTTTGAATCTACCCTCTTATCCTTTCTTCGAGTCCAGGATTTCTCGTGGTTGGGTTTCCGTCGTACCTTCAGGGTTTCGCTTTCTCCCTTTTTGTAACGGAGGTGCTACAATCATCAATCTGCAATTTGTCTGTTGTACCCTTCATCCGATCTTTTGTTCTTGAGCTCTTTATCCAGATGTGTTCCTTGCTGGATGCCAGTGACGTTGAAAAACATATGCGAAGGACGAGCTTTGGTGAAGTTGGAGTCGACCTTGAGCACGTGTTGTTCATGCCAATGGAACCATCGCGAAACCTAATCATTGTGTCTTCAGACGATTTCTGCTGGCATCATTCCTTTGTTCCGGATACCGCCTATGACGATCTTCAGTCCAAATCTCGAGAGTTGAGTTGCCTGGTTCTCCTACCCATGTATAGAGTTGATAGTTGGGTCCGGCATGGACTGATCACCCTACCCGACTCTTACTGTTCGCTCTGTACATCGAACTGGTGGATCGATGCAACTTATCCCTCTTCTAACGGTAGTTAGAGGTGGCTTTATTTGTTGATGCCTCTATCTTCGTCCTTTGTCTCCCCGGAGTGTCTCTCGACGATCAGGAACAACGACCCATTGTTAGTGGTGTCGCGAGGATCTACACAAAGCGAGAAGACGGAGAACGCCGACCTTCCTTCCGGTACCATGAGGCGGATCTCGAGGGCGAGATCCATTGTTAGTGGTGTCGAATTGTGGCATCCCGCAAAAACCACTACTAGAAAATCGCGTTGAATTTGTGCATTGCATCGTCATCATCATGCATTGTTTGCCAAAACTATTTTCGCAACGCCCGATTTGTTTTCCAAACGCCTCATCTTAATTCAAACGCCAAAACCCGGGTCGCCGGACTATTTTGTTTTGGCCGCTATCGGTTTGCACACGACCTGTTTAAAAACAAATAAAAGTTATATTATTTTTGGCGGGGCAGTCGAACGGGCCGAATAACCCGAACGACCGCCCCAGGAAAACTAAAACGGTTCCCCTGCCAGCCCTACCCCTAATCCTAAGTCTACCCTCAAATCTACCCTCTCCCCCCTCCACCTCACTCCCACCTATCAGGACACGCCACATCACCCTTGGCCACCCCTCCTACCACTCAGAGCTTGCCACATCATCCCTCAAATCTCCCCTCTCCCTCTCTCTCTCACCCTCTCTCCCCCACACAGCACACACTAGCCCACACAAACACACACGCGCGCGCAGCACCCAGGCCACCCAGCGCCCCTGTCGCCTGGGCCCCACACGCTTGGCCGCCCCCGCACGACACACCCCACCCTGGCCCCGCTCACGACCCCACACACGCACACGACGCACGCTACACGCCACCTACCCCGCACTGCTCATCTTCTCCCCCTCGCTCGCGTTCCCCAGCCCCTCCAAGCCCCGCGCCCCGCTCGGCCCCTCTCCCCTCTGGCAGCCGCCGGCGCTCCGCGGCCGCAGCAGCCGCCGCCCGCACCTTCCCTCGCCGTCCCGCAGCGCGCGGCCCCTCCTCCTCGCCGTGCTCCACCCTCCTCCTCCCTGGCGCCTCCCCTCGCCACCGCCCGTCGCCGCCCCCGCACCCGCTCACCTCCGCGGCCGCGCCGCCCCGCACCCTCAAGCTCCGCCGCCGCGCCTCCTTCACCGTTGGCCGCGCCGCCGCCTGCGACCTCCGTCGACCACGCGCGTTCCCGTCCTCGCCCGCCGCCGGCGTGCCCCTGGCTCGCCGTCGCCGTGCCCCGCCGACCAGCGCCTCCCAGCGACCTCGCCGTTGGATCCGGTTAGGTCATTCTTATCCCTCTCTGATATCCGCCAGTTGTATCGAGTCTCTATAGGTTGTTTAGTGCATGCTGCCGCTGCCGCTTCAGTCCACCATACCTATGTAGGCGAGGACCGCCGAATTCTAGCCTCGCCGTGTACTGGCCTCAGTACTGACGCTCCTCCTTTGTTTTTCTGCTTTGCCCTTTGTCGGCACCCCTTTTGTGAAGCAGGTTTTGAGATCGACGCCGTTAGCAGGGTTACCCTTCCGGCTTGGCCTAGGCAGGGTTATGGACGCCATTGGTTATTCTTCAGGGCTCTTAGCCCCATTTGCATCTTGTCCGTAGTCGGACGCCCCATCGTTTTCAAGGTGATTTGGATCTTGTATAATATATCTGTATTCTTGACTCATGGAGTCGCTTATATATATCTGTTCTGTGGGTCCCATCGAGGACTGTTGTGTAATGTTATTACTTCGTTTTCCACCCGCACGAAAGTGCCTGGTGGGCACCTTTGAATCGTTTCTATGCGGGTTTAGTGAATTTTGCTCAAACTTGCATAGGTCCGATTCGGAGGGTGTTACACTGGGCCATGTGCGCCACAGATGTTCCTACTCCCAGTGGCGCACTAGGCCGAGTGCGCCACAGAAGTGTGTGGCCGTTTCACAGCAGAAGGGAGCGTGCGCTTAGGCGTAGCGCACCCCCCCTATGTGCGCCACAGATGAGACTAACAACCGTGGCGCACATGACCGTAGTGCGCTACAGATGTTTGGCGTGCGGCCAACAGGCCCCTGGCCCACACACATCTGTGGCGCACTATAGTCATGTGCGCCACGGTTGTTCTAGTTACTAGTAGGGCACTTCCCACTGGTGAGCCACGCCTGTTTTAGCCGTGGGGCACTCCAACCATGTGAGCCACGGATGTGTTGATTACCTATAGCCGTTTTCCTAGTAGTGTTTGGGTGGTACACCTCGTTGCCACCGGATTCGATCCAGACTTGGAAGCAACTAGAAGAGCAGTTCCACATTCAGTATCATTCAGAAGCTACCGAGGCTGGCATTGCAGATCTGGCGTAGGTGCGGCAAAAGCGGGGAGAAACGGTAGCCGAGTACATTCAGCGTTTCAGGACTGTCAAGAACCGATGTTATTCGGCTCGTTTAACTGAGAAAGAAGCAGTCGAGCTGGCAGTGTTGGGTCTCTCAGCACCTATCAAGGATCTGGCTTTCCAAGTAGAATACAATTCATTGGCGCACATGGCCCAGAAACTGACAATGTATGAACAGCGCCACCCTGAGTTGTACCAAGACAAGTTCAAACGTCCGATAGGCCTGGTCGATACAGAAGAACAGGATCCCGTACAAGACCAGGAGGTGGCCGTGGCTGAATGGGCTCGGGGGGCAGATCCTGTGTCCTGCAAATGGGTAAAACAGCAAGGGCCTGCAAAAGGGTTCGACTTCGATGTGAGCAAAGCTGAGCAGATATTCAATTTACTGCTGAAAGAAAAGCAGCTGAAGTTACCCGAAGGCCATAAAATCCCTACGGCTCAAGAAATGAACGGGAGACCATACTGCAAGTGGCATCACTCATTCACCCACACCACCAATGATTGCAAAGAGCTACGTCGCCAGATCCAAACGGCGATAGAACAGGGCCGTCTGATCCTTGGGCAATTCGCCATGAAAGTAGACACAAACCCGTTTCCCGGCGTCAACATGGTAGAACACAGCCACTCCACGAGGCGTCAGTTAGATTTCTCGTTCGATGTTAATATGACAGGGCCTGTGTACCACCATGGCACATATAAGGAGGAAGGCGGTCGCTCTCGGGGCAAAGAAAGAGAGGAGGCTGGTCCACGTGACCGGCCCCGTTATGATGACAGGCGGTATTTAACCGAGGAGCAAGTGAGAAGCGTGCGATATCAGAAGCCACACTCCACGCATCTCCTTAACAAGTATGAGCGTCAGTATGACCGACGTCGCCGGCACGATAGAGATGATGAAGGATATGAGCACCTCGCTAGGGGAAAGTCAAAGGAAAAGGAAGGCGTGGATAAACATTGGGATTGTCCTTTCTTCAAGTATTGCTGGGATGCGGGAATGAGCCGATTGCCTACAATCGACAACTGCCCGGAATGTGGACAGCAGAAGGATGACACAGGTCCAGCTTCAGTGTTCAAGCGTCTAGGGCCTCTCCCGCCTCAGAACAGGCAAGAGGAGTCATCTCGAGCAAAAGATCTCGAGGAGCCAAAGGGTAAAGAAGAAGAAGACAGATATCACCGGCCAAGGTGGTGTCCCGATGGACTCAGATACACCCAAAAGCGTAGAGTTCAGCGACTGAATTGCTTGGAGGAAGCCGAAGCGCAGTACCTCCACGCTTTAAGGAAAGCACGGCCCGATCTGGCCGTGAAAGTTCGGCAAACCTTGGAAATGGAGGCTCGTCCGAAAAGGAAAGTGTGGCGCCCCAAACCAGTAAAAGCCGATGCGAAGACATCGGCTGGCACAAACATGGTGTTCATACTTCCGTCAGAGTTTTGCGCTCCAAGAACCAAAGAACTACCAGTGGCACAGTTTGACGGCGGCCCATGGCCGGTTATCTTTGAAAAGCCACGAGAGAAGGGCTACAAACATCTGAAAGCCATGTACCTGCGAGGTTATATCAATGGGCAGCCTGTCCGCAAGATGTTGGTTGACACCGGAGCGGCAGTCAATATAACGCCATACTCCATGCTACGGCGTTTGGGACGCTCCACTGCAGATCTGATCAAAACCAACGTCACGTTAAGCGACTTCAACGGCCAAACTTCAGAAACACAAGGCGTTCTGAACGTGGATCTGACCGTGGGCAGAAAAACCATCCCTACGTCATTCTTTATCGTTCACAGCAAAAGCACCTACGCTGTCTTGCTGGGGAGGGATTGGATTCACGCTAACTGCTGCATTCCATCCACGATGCACCAGTGCCTAATACAGTGGGATGGAGATGAAGTGGAGGTCATTCATGCAGATGATTCGATCGAGATCTCCATAGCTGGCATGAACATCTGGGAGGCAGAAGACCAAGAGCCGATCTCTGGAATCAGTCTAGACGGCTGTGAGCGCATTGAAGCTACAAAAAAACGGGGTGAGGCTGGTCTTATCCACTGGCCTGACAGAGTAGCAAAGTCCACGATCGTACGTGGTATGTACGATCCCTGCGATTGGCCACAAAACATAAAAAGCAGTAATCTTACGACAAACAGGTCATGCAGTCGTAGTACGGAGATTCCCTGCCATTGTAGAGCACAAATAAGTTGTAAACCTTCCTTGACTAATGCAATCAAAAAGGGGGCCGATTCCGGCAATCAGCCCAAATTATCTTTGTTATACTCACCAACTGTTTGCCCCGTGTTTAGCATTGATTTAGCAGGTGACGGAAAGCTAGGGTATGGGTTTACCTCCGCTGATGAGCTAGAGGAGATTGACATCGGTCCTGGGGATAAGCCACGACCAACATTTATCAGCAAGAAGTTAGATCCGAATCTGCGGGGTCCGATGATAGCTTTGTTGAAAGAATATCCAGATTGCTTTGCCTGGGACTATACAAAGATGCCCGGGTTAGACAGGAGCATCATTGAGCATCGACTCCCGCTTAAAAAAGGGTTTCGGCCATTCCAGCAGAGAGCACGACAGATGAAGGCCGAAATTTTGGAAGAAGTCAAGAAAGAGATCGAGAAAATGTTGACAGCTAGGTTAATTAGGCCATGCAGGTATGCTGAGTGGATTTCTAGTATCGTACCTGTAGAGAAAAAAGATGGCCGCTGGCGTGTTGCCATAGATTTTCGGGATCTCAATAAAGCCACTCCAAAGTATGAGTATCCGATGCCGGTAGCAGAGACATTAATCAGCGCAGCTGCTGGTCATAAGGTCTTGAGCTTCATGGATGGCAATGCCGGTTACAACCAAATTTTTATGGCTCCGGAAGATATACACAAGACTGCATTCAGAGTCCCAGGGTCGGTGGGGTTGTTTGAATACGTAGTCATGACGTTTGGACTGAAGAATGCCGGCGCCACATACCAAAGAGCCATGAATTACATTTTCCATGATCTGATCGGCAAGCTGGTGGAAATTTATATCGATGACGTGGTGGTCAAGTCTGCTTCAGTACAAGGACACTTGGACGATCTGCAACGCGTCCTGGACCGAACAAGAAAATTCGGGCTACGGATGAATCCAAAGAAGTGTGCCTTCGGTGTAACGGCCGGTCAGTTCTTGGGTTTCTTGGTCCATGAACGCGGAATTGAGATCGGCCTGAAAAGTCAGGAGGCAGTGCGAACAATGAAGCCACCTACCACGAAGAAAGAACTGCAGTCTCTCATCGGCAAGATCAACTTCGTCAGAAGATTCATCTCCAATCTATCAGGAAGAATAGAGCCGTTCATGGGACTGGTGAAAATTAAATCTGATGAGGAGTTCCGCTGGGGGACAGAACAACAACGAGCCTTCGACGAGATCAAAGAATATCTAACGAAGCCGCCAGTGTTGGTTCCGCCCCAGCCAGATAGGCCGTTCTACATTTACTTGTCAGTAGCTGACACGTCCATCGCCTCGGTGGTGGTGCAGGTTTATGATGGTCTAGAGCGAGTTGTGTTTTACATCAGCAGAAGGATGCTGGATGCAGAGACAAGGTATCCTGAGATCGATAAGTTGTGCCTCTGCCTGTTTTTCACCTGCACCAAGCTGCGCCACATCTTGCTCTCAGCGGAGATTATCATTATATGCAAATCAGATGTCATAAAACATATGCTGTCGGCTCCTATGTTGAAAGGCCGACTCGGCAAATGGATGTTTGCATTATCGGAATTTGATATCCGGTATCAACCCGCGAAAGCGGTTAAGGGTCAGGCGTTGGCCGACCTTATTGCTGAAAGAATCAACACTGATATAGCAGCGCTGTCTATACGAGCGTGGGCTATGTTTTTCGATGGATCGGTTTGTGATGATGGTTGCGGCATCGGCATTCTACTCGTGTCGCCCCGGGGGGCAACATATTCCTTCTCCATCAGGCTATCTACCCCTCGCACCAACAACGTCGCTGAGTATGAGGCGATACGCAAGGGAATGGAGTTGCTCATCGAAGCTAGAGCAGAAGCAGTGGAAATTTTTGGAGACTCCAAATTGGTGATTTCCCAACTCACGGAGGAATACAAGTGCGAGAGCGAGTCGCTCTTCCCATTATGGTTGCAATGCCGTGAGCTGATGGCACAGTTCCGGTACATAAACTTGAACTGGATCCCGCGATCGCAGAATACCGAGGCGAATGATCTCGCACAAATGGCTTCAGGATACAAGGACGTAGCAGAGGGAGCTGATGTTCAGGTACAGTTCCTGGAGGCGGACGACTGGAGAGCCGATATCTTCAATTACTTGAAAGATTCGGCTCGGGGGGCACCTAAACGGATAAGGTACAAGGCCATGAAGTATGTGCTTATTGGGGACGACATGTTCTACAGGACTCTGGAAGGGTTACTGCTCAAATGTCTGGGGCCAACCGAGGCCAATCGGCTCCTACACGAGGTACACGAAGGCGCCTGTGGAACTCACCAATCGGCTCACAAGATGAAATGGTTGATCAGGCGATCAGGGTTTTATTGGCCCACCATGCTTGAGGACTGTTTTAAGTACTACAAAGGGTGTCAAGCATGTCAGAAATTTGGAAAAATTCAGACGGTACCCGCGTCAGCAATGAACCCCATCATCAAGCCTTGGCCATTCCGAGGTTGGGGCATGGATATGATTGGCAAGATCAATCCTCCATCAAGCAAAGGCCACATGTGGATTTTGGCCATTACGGATTATTTCACTAAATGGGTGGAAGCCGTCCATATGAAGTCAGTGAACTCGAAGGATGTTATCGATTTTGTGAAAGAACATGTCATTCATAGATTCGGGATTCCCCAAACTATCACGACCGATGGAGGTTCGGTCTTCATTTCTCACGAGTTTAGAAAGTTCTGTGAGGACACGGGAATTAAGCTGATCCGATCATCTCCATACTATGCTCAAGCAATGGGCAAGCTGAAGCGTCCAACCAGAGCCTTATCAAGAGGAAAGTCGATGAGCACCCTAGGCGTTGGCACGAGGTTTTGTCAAAGGCTTTATGGGCTTATCGCATGTCATGTCATGGAGCGATAAAAACCTCGCCATACCATCTAGTCTATGGACAAGAAGCCGTATTGCCCTGGGAGATTACGGCTGGATCGAGACGTGTCACTTTTCAGAACGATCTAACAACTGAAGAATATGCGGCCCTGATGAGTGACAGTGTTGAGGATTTAACTGAGCTTAGGCTGTGGTCGCTTGAGAAAATTAAAGAGAACAAGGCCAAGGTAGCTCGTGCATATAATAAGAAGGTGAGACCAAAGGAGTTCCACGTTGGCGATCTGGTATGGGAAGCTGTATTGCCATTGGGGACTAAGGATGCAGCATACGGTAAATGGTCTCCAAATTGGCACGGGCCATACAGGGTCGATCAAGTTTTAAGGGGGAACGCGTACATGCTTGAGGAGCTGGACAGCGTGAAATTCCCAGTGGCTGTCAACGGTCAGCATCTCAAGAAATATTTCCCAAGCATGTGGGATGATGGACAGTGAAATATGGGGGCCGATACATGAAATCGGCCAATAAAAAAAAATATAGCCGATGCACAGCCATCGACTCTAGAGGTTCAAACTGTTACGAGCAGGTGTCAGTTTACATGAATAAGCTACTGAAGGAATGCCTCGAAGGCGTGGAGGGCGTCAGCGCGGACACGATCCACCTCAGCGATCTCGGCTTCGTCATCTTCGTCCTTGCCCATCACTAGCTGCTTGTTCAGGGCACGTATTTCCGCCAGATCAGTCTTCAGTTGAGCTTTGAGGCCTTCTGCTTCGCCTTGGGAGCGGGCGATGAATGCTTCCTTGTCACGAATGAGCTGTTTAGTCGCCCGGACCTTCTCTTCAAGATCTCCCAATTCCTTTTTCAAGGATGCAATCTCGGCGGTGCTGACAGAGGTGTCAGTTTTGGCATCCAGAGACGCCTTTTTCTCGTTGAGCTGCTGACATTTGTCTGCAATATTGGCCTTCAGTGGGAGTTGGGCGCGGCGCAGATTAATCCTCTCACGAGCCAACTTCACCCTTGACCCATAGAAAGACAGAGTTATAACTGGCCAAAGCTTCACCTGCAGTGCTACTGGGAGTTGGTCCTTGATTTCGGCAAGAACACTCTTCACCTCTTCAGAACCCTCGATCAACTTCTCGATCGGGGAGGACAGCAAGGCTTTGAGACGCTGGAATTGAGGTAGAACAGCCCTTGCTCGTGGTTCATCATTGGCGACAGAGAGAGTTGGTTCGATGGATTCAGGGTCGAACGTCAGCAGGCCTGAGATATCACAACCCTGGCAGGCCGGAATGGCGTCAGTATGCGTCCAACATGGAAGGATGAGCCGAACGAAGCGAACGTACCTCTCCTAAGATCAAGGGGATAGCAGATGACGAGACAATCGGCTTGTGTGTTACTGCTGGGGGCTTGGCCAAAGTGGTAACCGTTTCATCTACACCTTTAGGGATTACTAGATCCAGCCTTGCGAAAGGCATCGGCACTTCCCCGGCTTTCCCACTAGAAGTGTCAGTCGTCTGCATGGAAGGTGCTTAGCCGATGTAAATAGTGATGAATCGGCAGATAAAAAACAATTGGTAAGAGCATCGAGGGTGATGACTTTCGAAACCTCCTGGCTCGACGAAGAAGTTTGCAGTCCCTTGCGAGCCCTCTTGGGGCTCACAGCTGGCCCCGCCTCGACTGATGCTCGGGGGGCAGTAGGTGCAGGAACCGGCCTTTTCCTGGGAGCCGATGGTGGCAAATCTGGCTGGCTCGGTGTGGTGGTCCTCTCAGAGTCTGTTGGGCCCGATTCTCCTCGATTGGATTGTGTGTCCCCGCTGGAGGTGTTTTCGATGGAAACCTGTAAGAAAAGGAGAGCTAGTAAGCACAAGCATGTTTGCAAGGATGAAAGAGATCAACCAAGGCATGGATCAGCGTACATGCGAACTTTCTGGAGAAGGGCTCCGGCGCCTCAAAGTCTTCCTGGCAGCTACCTTCCTCACCGCCGTTTTTGTTTTAGTTGGAACTCGAGAGGCGGCTGACCCAGAAGTTGCTTGGCTCTTGGAAGCCGATTGTGGTGATATCGGCTGGTTCTGCATCACGACCTTTTTCAAAGGTGGCGAGTTTTTGCAGAAAAGGACCACAGGAGCTGGTCGGAAGAATTCGAAGGGGGAGCCATCACCATGTGTAGGTTCAGGACCATCTTGTTGCTGCAAGGAGACAGAGCGGGTTATTAGAAGAATCATTTGTGAGCTGCATCAAGAAAATTTACAAGTAGTGGTACCTGTTCTACGGGGATATCATATTTAGCATTGATCTGTTCCAGCAACGGTCCCAGAGCTCTCCTGAAGGCATGAGTCTTCCACATCGACCACCAGTTCTCAAAACCATCGGTTGATGAAGCGAAGGTGAGGTTGTTAGGAATTGGGATGGTCAGAGCATCGAAGAAGGAATAACACCTTTGACTGGTGAGAGGATCGGGCAGGTCAGCTCTGCTCTCTGTAAGATGGTGGAGAAAGAAATGGGGAGGTACTTGTCTAAGGCCAAATTGCCGAGCCACTACGACCGGCTGGTAGAATTCGTATCCAGGCTTGATTATTCTGTTGGATGTGCTCATGCCAACTGGAAGGAAGCAGGGACGGATCACAGTGGAAAATAGCTGCCGAGTGCTGGTGTCATCGGCAAAGTTGTCTAGCCTGAAGGAGATTGGATTTTCAAAATGTTCCGATTCTTCCGTGTAAGGAAAGAAGATAGGATTGTCCAGGCCTTGGAAGAAAATGCTGAACCACTTGGATGCTTCCTGAGGGATCAGTTTGCTACCTGGCAGTCTATACAGAGCTTGGCCGTAGCTGGTGCATCGGATCTGCTTCCCTTTGGCATCTGGAAAGGTGCAACTCGCCAAAAGGGGGAAGTTTGGGACATGGTTTTGAAAATACAGCTGAGACCATAGCTGAATGAACCACCAAGGACCTCCTGTTTTGACTGCTATGCCGGAGAATAGTTTGACAGACATCAACTGGAGATATCGATAGACTTCTCCAAGGAACAGTTTGCCGATGCCAAGTTGAGTGCCTCTGGCAAGTTCGTAGGCCAAGGAGAGATAATTCTTGGTTGGAGCAAGGGAAGGGCCACAGAATATGAAATGTTCCAGCCAGAAGTTGAGGAAAGCCGTGTGTTCTTTCTCTGTGACAGGGCCTTTAGTTTTCATGTGGCTTTGAAGATAGGCACCCCAGTTCGTGCAGTCTGTCTTAGAAGAAAGCTTGTAGGGGACCTTTGTCAGCTTAAAAGCAGAAGGGCTGGGTGATGTAACGTCCAGACCAGTAATCATCACCACGTCTAACAGAGTTGGTGTCATGGGGCCATGACCGAACATGAAGCAGTTCAGAGCATCGGACCAGAAATAGCCGATGGTTTTTAGAAGATTTTCATGTTTCTCAAGGGGAGACAATGACAAATACAAGGCATCGGCTATTCCCGTGGTTTCCCATTGGGATTGGTAAGTTTTGGCTACCCTGTTGTACCAAGAGACCCAATGTTCAGGAGGATTAGGCCAGGCTCGCAAGCAGTCGGCCCAAGAATTCAAATCTAGGTTTTGGCTTACGAAGGGGATTCTGTTTGCCTCGCAAGAGATCAGATGGGCAGGACTAGATTCTGTACGGGGGCTAAGACAGAGAGAATTTGGGAGAGAAGGATGCGGCAGCAGGATGTCTGAAACCTAAAAATTTAACGGTGGAATAAAGCATTAATTCAGGTGTTTGCTATTAATTCTAGCACCGTGTTCAGACTGCGAGGAGCAGGCGTGCCTTCAGACCAGGGACCGCTGTGTTGTTATTGGACGATTCCGCCATCTAGTTTGCCGGCGGAGATGGATCTATGCGATTGGGGATCGAGGGTTCTTGTCGCTGTAAGCTCGATCTATTCGGTGAGGCAATTGGAGATCTGGGTTAGCCTTTTTGAAGAGGGTCACAGGCTACCGTTTGAAATTGGAAAGTGGCCGCTCAGATTTATCTAAATATGCGACCAAATTTGACCTTGTCAATGTTTGTGGGGAAAGTCGATGTGTTACCATCGGCTCTTTGGGCTTTGACTTGGTTGACCATATGAGCGTAGTATGGTGAAAGCCGATACATTACTATCGGCTTCTTGAACGTTGACGTATTTTGACTATCGGCAAAATCGAATTGGGAAAGCAATCTTTGTTGATTCAAAAGACGGTTGTGTACAATGAAGCCGATTGCTTACAAATGGAAATCTACTACTAGTACTACTACTAATAGTTCCTAATCTATAAGCCGGTGTCGTCGCCGCTGTCTTCGCCGTCGTCGTATTCGCTATCATCGGCGCTGCTGCCGGCGTAGTCTTCGCCGCTGCTGCTGAAGTTGTCAGCGGGGGCCTCCTCGTCCTCGTCGTCGTCGTCGGTGTCCTCGCTAGACCCGGCGCGGAAGCGCTTCACCGGCGGGTATTCGTCGGAGGAGGTGTCCTCCTCCGCTTCCTCCTCCTCGTCAGAGGATTCGACGTCCTCGCCCCAGGACACGGCGTCGTCGGCGCTCTCCGCCTCCAGTTCCCCGTCGACAAGGAACTGGAGGCCCTCCTCGCCGTCGGTCAGGGACTCGTCGTCCTCTGACCAGGCGGCGAAGTCCCAGTCCCTCTCGTCCCACCATTGTGGGGCGAGAGCCTCGTACGCCGCCATTGGCGGGTGCTCCGGCGTCGGCTCCCGATCGCTGATTGTGTTGGAGGATTGGAAGGAAAGGCCGGATGATTTGGAGGAAGAAGAGGAGGCCATGGCGGAGGAAGAGGGTTTTTTGGCTAATGGAAGAGGATGGGGGTGCAAACTGCTCAGATGAATTTAAATAAGGGAAATAGTGGGAGGTGGTTCAATGCCATAGCGGTTTTCCAGAATGTGGTGCCAAAACTGTCAAATCATGCACTGCGGAGAAGTTGAGAAGACAAGGCATCATGATGAGGGGGCGGCGTGACGATTCTGCTCTGCAACGCGTAACCCGATAAAAAAAACAGAGTGGTTTTGGAATTATTATTGCCAAAACCAGGGGGGCATGTGTTATCGCCACATTTTGGCCAAAGGAGGAGATGGGCCGTAATCAAGATGGGCTTGGAGGATACATATATGCAACGTATTGCTGGATCAGCCTTGTGCGTGGATTTGGGCTAAATTGCCCGTGTATCTGTATATTATGGTAGGTTACGCTTCGGTTTAAGTAAGAGATAGAGTTGTTAGGGTTATTCCAAAGATAGAAAGTCTCCGGACTATAAATATGTACCTAAGGTTATTGAGAAAGGAGGACGATCACGTTCACAACAAACACAATCTCGGCGCATCGCCACCCCTTGTTTCTAGGGTTTTTCTCGGGTAAGTGTCATGCTGCCTAGATCGCATCTTGCGGTCTAGGCAGTATCTGCTTATGCGTTATTTAGTGTTACTCATGCTGAAGCCTTGTTGATGGCGAGTAATACTGTTATCATAGATTTGTTTGGGCTAGCATCGGTACCTTTTTGTTATGATTGCTTAGTTATGCTGCCTTTAGTTATCTCGCTGCCTTTGCACCTTTTTCGGGTGTAAGGGCAGCATCTTGCTTGATCTTTATTCAGTTGATTTGATCTGTTATAGTTATGCCTTGTTTTCCAAGGTTTAGTTTGATATCCACATGGTCAGGCCTTGCAAACGGGTTGAACGATCCAGTGGTATGTAAGGATATGGTTTGCCAATTCGAGAGAAGTTGTTCCGGGAATTGACTTTACGTCGGTTGTTAGGCCTTCTCTAGGGTTAGTTTTCTATCATCTTTTATATCTACCAGGCTCAATTACGTGTAGGATGTTCCAATTATGTGGTGAAAATGTTAAACTGTCGTAGGTCGATTTAACTTGTATTGATGAAGCAAAACCCCATGTTATCGTAGATCTAATGCAGTACCATGGGATAATCGGCTCCAGGAGCCGATTCACAGGGAAACCTGGGAGCCGGTCGCGGCTCGAATTTTACGTATACTTGTTTGCCGTGCAGGAAACTAATCGAAGCAATCCATCACCTTCCTGACCAGGTATAGGTCAGGTGGCACGCCCTTGCATCATCCAGGACGTGTGCCGGAGTTTTGCGGGCCGTTGCCCGAGGGACCAGGGCCCACCAGCAGTTCTGGGAGCCTCCCGGCTCTTCGTGTTGCTCGTCGCTGCTCGCCGGTGGGTTTTGACAGGCAACACCCACTCGGTAATCGATATCAACACCGCTTGCAAGCATGTGGTTAAGGAGTTAATCACAAAGTGATATCGGATTACGGAACGAGTAAAGTACTTGTTGTGAACGATATTGAACTAGGTATGACGGTACCGACGATCAAATCTCGGGCAAGTAAAATATCGCGAGACGAAGGGAATACATATATGGGATTGATTGAATCCTGGCATCGTGGTTCATCCGATATGATCATCGATGAATGTGTGGGAGTCAATATGGGTTTCCAGACCCCGCTGTTGATTATTGATAGAAGATCATGTCTGCATGTTCTCGAACCCGAAGGGTCACACACTTAACGTGTCTCGACGCTAGGATAGATTGGATAATTGGTTTATGAGTTTTTGTTCGGAGTCTCGGATGGGATCCGGGACATCACGAGAGGTTCCGGAATGGTCCGGAGAATAAGATTCTGAAGGGTTTCGCGGCATAGTAAATCAAAATTTTCTACGGATGCGAATAGAGGGAAAAGCCAAGATCTAATCTAGGAGATGCAAACAACGAGAGAGATTGGATTAGATATTCATACCCTTGAAGATTCGCACAGCGGAACGTTCGTCGGAACGTGGGTGATGTAGTCGTACTCGCTTCTCCTCCTCGCGATCCGATCCGATCTAGCACCACAAGTGGCGGTGCCTCCGTGAGATGCACACGTGCAGCACCTCGACGTCTCCTCCTTCCTTGGTCCAGCAAGTATGGTGGAGAGATGGGTTGGATCTACAACGCGACGGCGCGGTGCAATTGGTGGAGAATTTCTGCAGCAGGGCTTCGCCTACAAGTAGTCGGGAGGGAGAGAGGAGGGAAGCAGGGCGGCTAGGGTTGGAGGGGAAGGTGTAGGGGTTTGGTGCGCCCCCAGCCCTCTATATATAGAGGGGTGGGCGCAGCCCTAGCCCCTCCCCCAAGACAAGGCCGGCGGCCCCAAGGAGGAAGAGTGGGGGGCAAGGAAACCCCCCTTCTAGAAGCTCTATCCAGAGTTTAAACCTCTCTTGGCCGGCTGGGCCCTATGGGGCCTTGTGCCCCTGGCCCAATGCGGCCAGGGCACTCCCTCATAGGCCCATGCCCCCTCCCGGAAGGTGTGGCCACGTTGGTCCCCTTCCGGAAGGTTCTAGAAGCTTCTGGTACAATACCGATTAACCCGGAACAATTCCGAACTCCAAAAACTGCACTGCCTTATATGAATCTTATTCTCCGGACCACTCCGGAACCTCTCGTGATGTCCCGGATCCCATCCGAGACTCCGAACAAAAACTCATAAACCAATTATCCAATCTATCCTAGCGTCGAGACACGTTAAGTGTGTGACCCTGCGGGTTCGAGAATATGCAGACATGATCTTCTATCAATAATCAACAGTGGGGTTTGGAAACCCATATTAACTCCCACACATTCATCGATGATCATATCGAATGAACCACGATGCCAGGATTCAATCAATCCCATATATATATTCCCTTCGTCTCGCGATATTTTACTTGCCCGAGATTCGATCGTCGGTACCGTCATACCTAGTTCAATCTCGTTCACAGCAAGTACTTTACTCGTTCCGTAATCCGATATCACTTTGTGATTAACTCCTTAACCACATGCTTGCAAGCGGTGTTGATATCGATTACCGAGTGGGCCCGAAGTATATCTCTCCGACTTGGGAGGGACAAATCCCATCTCGATACATGCAACCCAACATATACTTTCCGATCACCTGAGAGACACCTTTATGATCACCCTCTCATAGGATGACGTTTGATGACCTCAAAGCTTTCTTCCGATACCAGGGAGTTGCATTATCTCATGGTCTAAGGAATACAATATTTGACATAAGAAAAGCTTCGCAAAGACGAACACGATGACACGATCTAATTGCTTCGCTTAGTTTGGGTCTGTCCATCATATCATTCTTCCAATGATATGATCTCATTATCAATTGACAACTCATGTCTATGGTTAGGAAACCTTAACCATCATTGATCAATGAGCTAGTCCATAGAGGCGTACTAGGGACACGGTGTTGTTCACAAACCACACAAGTATTAAAGTTTCTGCTTAATACAATTCTAGCATGGAATATAAACATTATCATGAACAATAATTATAATAATAACATCTTTATTATTGCCTCTAGGGCATAATTCCAACAGTCTCCCACTTGCACTAGAGTCAATAATCTAGTTTATATTTGGCAACAATCTCACACCCATGGCACTGAGGTGTTGATCATGTTTTGCACGCGGAAGAGGTTTAGTCAACGGATCTGCGACATTCAGATCTGTATGTACTTTGCTAATCTTCAGATCTCCATCTGCTATATAATCTCGGATTATATGAAACTTGCGGTTGATATGCTTGGTCTTTGGATGATATCTTGGTTCCTTAGCGAGTGTTATGGCGCCAGTGTTGTCACACAATATCTCCAGTGGGTCCAATGCACTTGGAACCACGCCAAGCTCAGTGATGAAGTTCCTGATCCAAACTCCTTCACTTGATGCTTCTGCCGCAGCCATGTATTCCGCTTCTACTGTAGATCCCGCGATCACGCTTTGCTTGCAGCTTCTCCAGCTCACAGCTCCTCCATTCAAAATATACACGTATCCTTTCTGAGATTTAGAATCATCCTTGTCGGTGTCAAAACTAGCGTCGACGTAACCTTTTACAACGAGTTGTTCATCACCCCCATAGACTAAGAACATTTCTTTAGTCCTATTTAGGTACTTTAGGATGTTCTTCACGGCTGTCCAGTGTTCCACTCCTGGATCACTCTGATATCTCCTCGTCAAACTAAGAGCATTGGACACATCTGGTCTAGTACACAGCATGGCATACATGATCGAACATATGGCCGAGGCAAGGCACTTTGCTCATAGCTTCCCTATCATTTACCGTAGCTGGACACTGAGCCTTGCTCAATATCTTACCTGACAACATAGGCACTGAACCTTTCTTTGCCTTATCCATTCTGAACCTTTTCAGAACTTTGTCTAGGTATGTACTCTGGCTTAAAGCTATCAGGCGTCTTTGTCTATCTCTATAGATTTTGATGCCCAATATATAAGCAGCTTCACCTAGGTCTTTCATTGAAAAACACTTGTTCAAATAACTCTTCACATCTTTAAGCATGTTGATGCCATTTCCAATAATCAATATGTCATCCACATATAGTACCAGAAACGTCACCGAGCTCCCACTCACTTTCTTGTAGATGCAAGCTTCGTAGCAATTTGGAACAAATCCAAAGCTCTTGATCACTTGATCAAAACGAAGGTTCCAACTCTGAGATGCTTGCTTCAGTCCATAAATGGAACGCTAAAGTTTGCATACTTTATCAGCATCCTTAGGATCGACAAAACCTTCGGGTTGCATCATATAAAACTCTTCATCAATGTTGCCATTGAGGAATGCAGTCTTGACATCCATCTGCCATATTTCATAATCATGAAACGCAGCAATTGCTAATAAAATCCGAATGGAATTAAACATCGCTACGGGAGAGAAAGTCTCATCGTAGTCAACACCTTGAACTTGTCAAAAACCTTTCGCGACAAGCCGTGCTTTATAGACGGTAACATTACCATCCGCGTCTGTTTTCTTCTTGAAGATCCATTTGCACTCAACGGCCTTTCGGTTGCTAGGAGGGTCCACCAAAGTCCATACTTGGTTTTCGCTCATGGATCCCAATTCGGATTTCATGGCTTCTAGCCATTTCTCAGAGTCTAGGCTCATCATCGCTTCCTCATAGTTCGTAGGTTCACTGTCTTCTACTAACAAGACAGTCAAGACAGGGTTGCCGTACCACTCAGGAGGGGCACGTGACCTTGTCGACCTGCGACGTTCAGTAGCAGCATCGTCTGAAGCTTCATGATCCTTGTCATTAGCTTCCTCTATTGTTGGTGCAGGCGGCACTGGAACAATTTCAGGTGCTGCGCTACTCTCCAATTCAAGAGAAGGTTCAATAACCTCGTCTAGCTCTACTTTCCTCCCACTCACTTCTTTCGAGAGAAACTCCTTCTCAAGAAAGGAACCGTTCTTTGCGACAAACACTTTGCCTTCGGTTTTGTGATAGAAGGTATACCCAATAGTTTCCTTAGGGTATCCTATGAAGACGCATTTCTCCGCTTTGGGTTCGAGCTTGTCCGGCATCAACTTCTTGACGTAAGCTTTGCATCCCCCAACTTTAAGAAACGACAACTTAGGTTTAGCACCAAACCACAGTTCATACGGTGTCGTCTCAACGGATTTAGATGGAGCCCTATTTAAAGTGAATGCAGCGGTTTCTAATGCATAACCCCAAAATGATAATGGCAAATCAGTAAGAGACATCATTGATCGGACCATATCTAATAGGGTTCGATTCCGGCGTTCAGACACACCATTGCGCTGTGGTGTTCCGGGTGGCGTGAGTTGTGAAACGATTCCACTTGCTTTAAGATGCGTGAGAAAATCATAACTCAAATATTCACCTCCACGATCGGATCGTAGAAACTTAATCTTTCTGTTACGATGGTTTTCCACTTCATTCTGAAATTCTTTGAACTTTTCAAACGTTTCAGATTTATGTTTCATTAAATAGATATACCCATATCTACTTAAGTCATCGGTAAAAGTGAGAAAATAGCGATATCCACCGCGCGTCGAAACACTCATCGGTCCGCATACATCGGTATGTATGATTTCCAACAAGTCCGTTGCTCGCTCCATCATACCGGAGAACGGGGTTTTGATCATCTTGCCCATGAGGCATGTGTAGGGGTTCGTAGCATGGAAAACAAAAATTTTCTATCGCATACAAACAAACAAGCCAAGATCTATCTACTAGATTGTAGCAATGAGTCGATGGAATAACTTACCCTCGAAGATTCCAAAGCGGTTAACGAGAGCAGATTCTCGTGGGTGATGTAGTCGTACTCTTTCCGATCTCAAGATCGTGTAGACGATCCTTCCGGCGCTGCGTTCCGGCAGCGCTCCCGCAGTCGGTCACACGTTTGGTACTCGACGAAGACCTTCCTCTCCCTTGTTCCAGCAGGCAGCGGAGGTTGTAGCACTCTCCTCGCGATTCCGGCAGCACAACGGCGTGGTACCGGAAGTAGAGGGGAGATCCCGCAGGGCTTCGCCTTAAGCCGGTGCGAGTATGGTGGAGTATGAGAGAGGCTATTAGTGGTATAGTAATTAGACACACCAATTAGAAGGCTCTAAACCAATTAGAAGGCTCTAAACCGAAGGCTAAAGCAATTAGAAGCTCTAAACCGAAACGGCTCTAAACCGGAGGTAGAAGATAGGAACTTGTGTGTAGAGGAGGAGGCCCTGCCCCTCCTTTTATAGGTGGAGGGGCTGGCGCGCCAGGGAAGGGGAGGGGAGTCCCTCCCCAACTCGGCCTAGGCTGGCCGCCGGCTTGGAGGAGAGGGACTCCTCCTCCAAGTTGGTTTCAACCTCCTCTTGCTTGTTTCCCACAGTTTCTTGTTTTAGCCGTTTGACTTTCAAACTGGACATTTGACTTTTCTGTTTTAGGATTCAATTTAATCCTTTATTTGGAACAGCAAGAACACTTAGTACATGATGCAATCATTCCAATATGTAATGACACATTCATGTACCCCTTCCCCCCGGAGTGCCGGACATTTCGGAACCTTCTAGAACATTCCCGATGAAAACACCGGAATCATTCCGCAACTCCGAAACGGGACTTTCCTTATATGAATCTTATTCTCCAGACCATTCCGGATCACCTCGTGATATCCCGGATCCCATCCGAGACTCCGAACAACATTCGGTCTCTTTCTCATAATACCATAACTACTCAAACAACGTCGAATCCTTAAGTGTGTCTCCCTACGGTTCGTGAATTATGCGGACATGATCGAGACACTTCTCCGAACAATAACCAATAGAGGAATCTGGAAATTCATACGGCTCCCACATATTTCTACGATTACTTTGCGATCGAATGAACCACTTACATACGATACCAATTTCCCTTTGTCTCACGATAGTTTACTTATCCGAGGTTATGATCGTCGGTATCTCTGCATACCTAGTTCAACCTCGTTACCGATAAGTACTCTTTTCTCGTTCCCGTGATATGTGATCCCTTGTGAGCCAGTCACATGCTTGCAAGCTAATTGGATGACATTACACCGAGAGGGCCCAGAGTATATCTATCCGTCATATGGATGGACAAATCCCACTCTTGATCCATGTGTTTCAACCAATACTTTCCGAACACTCAATGCCACCTTTATAGCCACCCAGTTACGGTGTGGTGTTTGATGTCATCAAAGTATCCATCCTGTAAAGGTGATATGCATGATCTCATGGTCGAAGGAATTAGGTTACTATGTATCAGAAAGCATATAGCAATTGAACTATTGAAATGACTTGATCTTTATGCTACGCTTATCTATAGGAGTATGTCCATCACATCATTCTCCTAATGATATGATCCTGTTGTTAATAACATCTCTATGTTCATGATCAGGAAACCATGATCATATATTAACCAACAAGCTAGTTTAACAAGAGGCTTTACTAGGGACTCTTTTCTAGTTTACAAATCACACAAGTATTAATGTTTCCGGTTAATACAATTATAGCATGGTATGTAAACATTTATCATAAGTGTGAACATATGATAATAACCACTTTATTATTGCCTCTTGGGCATATCTCCAACAGCATGGTTCGCATGTGTCAAATGATTCAAAATCAAGAGACTCCAAAAGTCCATCAAAATGGAGTTTCTTCATGCGCTTTACACCAATATGACCTAGACGACAGTGCCACAAATAAGTAGTATTATCACTATCTACTTTGCATCTCTTAGCCTTAATGTTATAGATGTGTGTTTCATCCCTTTCGAGATTTAGAAGAAATAAAGCATTCACAATAGGTGCATGACCATAAAATATGTTACTCATATAAATAGAACAACCATTATTCTCCGATTTAAATGAATAACCGTCTTGCAATAAACAAGATCCAGAAATAATGTTCATGCTCAACGCAGGCATATAATAACACTTATTAAGGTTTAAAACTAATCCCGACGGTAAAACTAAGGAGAGCGTGCCGACGGCCATCACATCAACTCTTGATCCGTTGCCAACGCGCATCGTCACCTCATCCCTCGCAAGCCGTCGTCTATTCCGTAGTTCCTGCTTCGAGTTACAAATATTAGCAACTGAACCGGTATCAAATACCCAGGCACTACAACGAGGGCTAGTAAGGAAAACATCAATAACATGTATATCAAATATACCTTTGATGGTGCCAGCCTTCTTGTCCGCTAAGTACTTCGGACAGTTGCGCTTCCAGTGACCCTTGTCCTTGCAATAGAACCACTCAGTGTCCGGTTTAGGACCAGACTTGAGCTTCTTCTCAGCAGGGGCAACGCGCTTGCCGCCGCCTTTATTGAAGGGCTTCCTTGCACCCTTACCTTTCTTGAAGGTGGGGGGCTTGTTGACCATCAACACATGATTATTCTTTTTGATGTTCACCTCCGCTACTTTCATCTTAGCAAAGATCTCAGTGATCATATCAGTGGAACCAATCTGATTGTGATCAACTACAAAACTTTTGTAGCTAGGAGTGTCAATCTTGAGCTCCTCTGGAATCTTGCAGTCCAGTTGCTCAAGGCGTTGAGTGTAGCCCGTCATCTCAATGGCGTGCTCACTAACGGAACTCCCTTCCTCCATCTTGTAGTTAAAGAATTTCTTAGAGATCTCATATCTCTTAGAACGGGATTGAGTCTGAAACATGTTTTTCAGCTCATCGAGAATCTCAAAGGGCCGGGCGAACTCCTCAAAACGATTTTGAATATCCGATTCCATAACATACAACATGGCGATCTTAATCAAATCATAATCATCCTTGCGCGACTGATAAACAACTTTTTCATCAGCCGGCGCATCTATAGCAGGGGCGTCACCTAGCGCTTTCTCAAGGACATAGTCCTTTTGTCCGCCAGCGAGAATGATTCTCAGACTGCGAAACCATTTGGTGAAGTTAGACCCATTGTTTCTAAGCTTTTCTATCTCAGCAAAAACGTTGAAGTTGAAGTTGGACTTGGCCATGTGATCTACAGTATTTGCAAGTACAATTTAGACTATGTTCATGATAAATAGTTCAAATTAATCAAATTACTAGATGAACTCCCACTAAATTCAACATCCCTCAAGTTGTTTAGTGAACACGATCCAAATTCACCACACCTAATCCGATCATCACGAGAAGATATGTGGTTTCAATGGTGGACAACGAAGTGTCGATCATATCATTCATATGACTCATGCTTAACCTTTCGGTTCTTGTGTTCCGAGGCCATGTCTGTACATGCTAGGCTCGTCAAGTTAGACCCAAGTATTTCCGCGTGTGCAAAACTGGCTTGCACCCGTTGTATGTGAGCGTAGAGTCTATAGCACCCGATCATCACGCGATGCTTGGACACGACGAACTTTCGCAATGGTGCATACTTGGGGAGAACACAGTTTTTATCTTGATCTTTAAGTGAGGAATCATCTTATAATGCTACCGTCGCGATCTAAGCATAATAAGATACATAAAAGGATAAACATCACATGCATATAACATTATGTGACATGGTATAGCCAATCTTCGTGCAATGATCTCCATCTTGTGCGTTCCGGCATGATCTCCATCACTCCACCATGATTGCCTCCACCACGAATAGCAACTACAACTATTGCTAACTACTTAGCGATAAAGTAAAGCTATTACATGGCGTATAAGAAATTGACTCACAGGTCATACACCATTATAAAGACAACCATATGGCTCCTGCCGGTTGTGTACTCATCGACATGCAAGTCGTGAAACATTACAAAACATGATCATCGCATACAATATACACATCACATCTTGGGCCATACCATATCACAGAAAAACACTTCCTGCAAAAACAAGTTAGACGCCTCTACTTTGTTGTTGCATGTTTTACGTGGCTTATGGGAGTAGATGCTAAGAACGATTCTTACCTACGGAAAGCCACAACGGTGATATTATGGTTGCCAAACTCCGGTGTTAATCCCATGACAACTATAGTGAGAGAAACTGACATCCACCAGCCGCATGTGTGGAACAAGCCACACGTCAAGTGCGGAGCCGGTCTCGCAAACGACGTCGCGTAAGGTTAGCCTGGACCGCTTCAATCTCACTATCCCGCGTCATAAGAAAAACACAAACAAGAGGCTTGCAACAGAAAACATCAACGCCCACAACAACCATGTTGCGTTCTACTCGTGAAACACATCTACGCATAGATCTAGCTTCTCCTCCTCGCGATCCGATCCGATCTAGCACCACAAGTGGCGGTGCCTCCGTGAGATGCACACGTGAAGCACCTCGACGTCTCCTCCTTCCTTGGTCCAGCAAGTATGGTGGAGAGATGGGTTGGATCTACAACGCGACGGCGCGGTGCAATTGGTGGAGAATTTCTGCAGCAGGGCTTCGCCTACAAGCAGTCGGGAGGGAGAGAGGAGGGCAGCAGGGCGGCTAGGGTTGGAGGGGAAGGTGTAGGGGTTTGGTGCGCCCCCATCCCTCTATATATAGAGGGGTGGGCGCAGCCCTAGCCCCTCCCCCAAGACAAGGCCGGCGGCCCCAAGGAGGAAGAGTGGGGGGCAAGGAAACCCCCCCCCCTTCTAGAAGCTCTATCCAGAGTTTAAACCTCTCTTGGCCGGCTGGGCCCTATGGGGCCTTGTGCCCCTGGACCAATGCGGCCAGGGCACTCCCTCATAGGCCCATGCCCCCTCCCGGAAGGTGTGGCCACGTTGGTCCCCTTCCGGAAGGTTCTAGAAGCTTCTGGTACAATACCGATTAACCCGGAACAATTCCGAACTCCAAAAACTGCACTGCCTTATATGAATCTTATTCTCCGGACCACTCCGGAACCTCTCGTGATGTCCCAGATCCCATCCGAGACTCCGAACAAAAACTCATAAACCAATTATCCAATCTATCCTAGCGTCGAGACACGTTAAGTGTGTGACCCTGCGGGTTCGAGAATATGCAGACATGATCTTCTATCAATAATCAACAGCGGGGTCTAGAAACCCATATTGACTCCCACACATTCATCGATGATCATATCGGATGAACCATGATGCCAGGATTCAATCAATCCCATATATATATTCCCTTCGTCTCGCGATATTTTACTTGCCCGAGATTCTATCGTCGGTACCGTCATACCTAGTTCAATCTCGTTCACAGCAAGTACTTTACTCGTTCCGTAATCCGATATCACTTTGTGATTAACTCCTTAACCACATGCTTGCAAGCGGTGTTGATATCGATTACCGAGTGGGCCCGAAGTATATCTCTCCGACTTGGGAGGGACAAATCCCATCTCGATACATACAACCCAACAGATACTTCCCGATCACCTGAGAGACACCTTTATGATCACCCTCTCATAGGATGACGTTTGATGACCTCAAAGATTTCTTCCGATACCAGGGAGTTGCATTATCTCATGGTCTAAGGAATACAATATTTGACATAAGAAAAGCTTCGGAAAGACGAACACGATCTAATTGCTTCGCTTAGTTTGGGTATGTCCATCATATCATTCTTCCAATGATATGATCTCATTATCAATTGACAACTCATGTCTATGGTTAGGAAACCTTAACCATCATTGATCAATGAGCTAGTCCATAGAGGCGTACTAGGGACACGGTGTTGTTCACAAACCACACAAGTATTAAAGTTTCTTCTTAATACAATTCTAGCATGGAATATAAACATTATCATGAACAAGAATTATAATAATAACATCTTTATTATTGCCTCTAGGGCATAATTCCAACAGATTCATATAAGGCAATGCAGTTTTTGGAGTTCGGAATTGTTTCGGGTTAATCGGTATTGTACCGGAATCTTCTAGAACCTTCCGAGGGGGACCAACATGGCCCCACCTACCGGGAGGGGGCATGGGCCTATGAGGGAGTGCCCTGGCCGCATTGGTCTAGGGGCACAAGGCCCCATAGGGCCCAGCCGGCGAAACAAGGGGAAACCCTAAAGGGGGCTTTTAGAAGGAGGGGGGAAGACTTGCCCCCCACTCCTCCCTCCTTTGGCCGCCGGCCTAGGCTTGGGAGAGGGGCTAGGGCTGGAGCCCACCCCTCTATATATAGAGGGCTGGGGCGCAACACCCCTCCCACACCTCCTCCTCGACCCTAGACGCCCTGCTGCCCTCCTCTCTCTCTCCCTCCAAACTGCGCGTTGGCGAAGCCCTGCTGCAGAAACTCTCCACCACTTGCACCACGCCGTCGTGCTGTAGATCCAATCCGTCTCTCCACCATACTTGCTGGACCAAGGAAGGAGGAGACGTCGAGGTGCCGCACGTGTGCATCTCTCGGAGGCATCGCCACTTGCGGTGTTAGATCGGAGCGGATCGCGAGGAGGAGAAGCGAGTACGACTACATCACCCACCTTCCGACGAATGTTCCGCTGTGCGAATCTTCAAGGGTATGAAGATCTCATCTAATCTCTCTCGTTGTTTGCATCTCCTAGATTAGATCTTGGCTTTCTCGTTCGCATCCATAGAAATTTTTTGATTTACTATGCTGCGAAACCCTTCAAGTACTACTCTCTCTCTCTCTCTCCTAGATCTAATCCTATAGTGCATCTACCGAGAGTGGCTAGCACTAACAATGGTATCAGAGCGAGGGGCGCAGATAGCAGCAGCGCAGGCTGCTGGCGGGCTCGTTGCTGGGCCGCGACTAAGCAGAGGCGGCGCGCGGGCGTCTACTAAATGCCGCGCGGGTGCGGCGCGGGCGCTGGCGGGCCAAGTGGGCCTGGCTGGCGCTGGGCTGGCGGCGGCAGATAGCGGCAACGCGCTAGCAGGCTGCTGGGTTGCTGCTTGCCAGCCAAGGAAGAGGCCCAGTAGGGCTTAACAACACAGTTTTTTTCTGTTTTAGTTTTTTCTATTTACAGAAACTATTCTTTGATGTTTTTCATCAATTTTTGAGAGTTTTTTGCACAGTTTTTCTCTAGTCATTTTATTTCAAGTGAATTTTGACTAGAGATTGAAATAAAGGCAGATTTTTTCTGCAAAGTTCAAAGTTTTATGAATAATGTATTAATTGTTTCCGCTGCAAATAGTTGATTTAAATTGCTATAATGCAATAAATTTTGTTTAAATTCTATTTTAAAAGATGTGACAAAGTAATTAAAGATGATTGTGTCCCATGTTATTAATTGACCAACGTTATTAATAAGCATGATCATGATCGTTTTCATTGAGTATTAAAGGTGCATTTAATTTTATTTCTACCCAATGGTGATGTAATTTTAAATGGCACAAACAAGTGCATGCTTATCTGGCGTTTGTATGCGCCGAGGTGGACTGGGTGGTTAACACCAAGCAACCAGTCAAGCCTGCTGACCCTGTGAGGGGTGATGCCGAGGAAAGTGCTGCATTTGAAAAGAGAAAGAGGGACCATGCTCCTTTGGAGCTGGACTACTCTATAGACAATCAAAAGTGGGTGAACGCCAATAAGAAATGTTTGGCTTTTGTAAAGAACACAATTGAGAACGCTATAGTGGGCTCAATTGGAGAGTGTGCCTCCGTGGGCGAATACCTTGCAAAGATAAAGAGCCAGTTTACTCGCTCTTCAAAGATGTATGCAATCCAGCTGCTAAAACAGCTGGTGACAGAAAAGTACACGGGAGGGCCACATGGCATAAGAGAGCACATATTGAGGATGTCAAGCATGGCGGCCAAGCTGAAGCCCATGGATGAGGACCTCGAGCTAAAGCCTGCACTTCTGGTGCACCTTGTCATGGCCTCTCTTCCCCAGCCATTCGAGAATTTCGTAATCAACTATAACATGTCCCCTGAAAAGTGAGACATTGAAAAGACCATTGGGATGTGCTCCCAAGAGGAAGAGAGGCTGAAGTCTCTTCACGGTGGTTCCTTGAACTACGTGAAGGACAATAGGAAAAGGAACTTCACCAACAGTAACCATGGTGGCTCACCTTCCAAGCCACATGGCAAGGGCCCACAACAGCACCAGCATCAGTACCAGCAGTCCACCCCTGGGGAAAAAGACCAGTGTCACCATTGCAAAAAGGTTGGCCACTACAAGAAGGATTGTCTAGTATGGCTGAAGTCCATAATGGCCAAAAACGGTAAAGATATAGTCTCTTTTGTTAATGAATCTCTGTATGAAAAGTTTTCTAGATCTACTTGGTGGATTGACTCTGGTGCAACTGTTCATGTTGCCAACTCTTTACAGGGGTTCCATTTGACAAGGATTTTGCCAAAAAGATAAAGATGCATTGAAGTGGCGAATGGGATTGAAGCAGAAGTGGAGGCTGTTGGCGATATTCCTCTGGAGCTAGCTGATGGCTCTTCTCTTTTGCTTAAGGATGTTCTTTTTGTTACTTCCATTCATAGAAATTTAATAAGTGTGTCGTGCTTGGACAAAGATTCGTATGAGTGCTATTTTGTACATGGCAAATGTGCCATTTGGTTAAAAGATATTTGTGTGGGTGTTGCTACCCTACATGACAAGCTATATTTATTATCTTTGCATGAGAAAGTATTTTCTGTGTGTGATGTGAATGAACAAGTTCCCTTGTCGAACAAAGATCAAAAGAAAAGAAAGCGAACTCTTGACTCATCGAAGTTATGGCACTGCAGATTAGGCCATATTTCGAGGGGAAGAATAGAAAGCCTCGTTAAAAATGACATTCTTCCTCCGTTAGAGTTCTCAGACATAGAACAATGCATAGATTGCATTAAAGGAAAGTATGTAAAACAAATTAAAAAGGGTGCAAACCGAAGTATAGCTACACTAGAAATAATCCACACGGACATTTGTGGACCGTTTCCGGTAAAAAGTGTGGATGGCTATGATTCATTCATAACATTCACGGATGATCACTCCCGATATGGTTATATTTATCCAATTAAAGAAAGATCTGAAGCATTGGATAAATTTAAAATTTTCAAAGCTGAAGTAGAAAATCAGCATGATAAAAGAATTAAGATAGTCCGGTCCGATCGTGGGGGGGAGTACTACGGTCGGCATACTCCATATGGTCAAGTACCAGGACCCTTTGCAAGGTTCCTGCAGGAAAATGGAATAGTCGCCCAGTATTCAATGCCGGGAGAACCTCAGCAAAACGGAGTAGCTGAAAGGCGTAACCGTACCCTTATGGATATGGTGCGCAGAATGATGAGCTATTCCACCCTCCCATTGGGATTGTGGATGGAGGCGCTTAAAACCGCCATTCACATTCTCAACAGAGTACCAATTAAGTCGGTGCCCAAAACGCCGTATGAATTGTGGATAGGCAGAGTTCCCTCTCTGCACCACTTGAGGGTCTGGGGGAGCCCAGCTGAGGCAAAAGTTTTCAATCCAAACATTGCAAAGTTAGACCCCAAAACAGTATCTTGCCACTTTATTGGCTATCCAGATAAGTCAAAAGGCTACAGATACACAAAGTTTGTAGAAACAAGACATGCAGTCTTCTTGGAGGACTATTTGATGAGGGGGAGCACGATAGCTCGGGAAATTGATCTTGAGGAGAAGAGGGTGCATGCACCTAATCCGATGACTCAGGAGCCATTTTTCTCGCTACCTGTTTTGCCACCATCTACAACCCCTGAGGTTGTGGTGCCGGCACCTGTTGTGACTCCACACGTGACAACAATGGGTGAAAGTTCGGAACATGTCCATCAGGAGCCACCTGAACCCACTGTTGAGCACGAAAGGGAGCCAGAACAGCCACATACTGTAAATGTGCCTGAACCCGAGGCAATAAATGAGCAAGAGTCTGATGAACTTAGAAGGTCTAAAAGAGAACGAAGACCAGCCATTTCCAAAAAAAATTACAAAGTCTACAACGTAGTTCATATGGAGGGCGATCCTACCTCATATGAAGAAGCCATGAGTAGCCCTCACTTAGCCAAGTGGGTGGAGGCAATAGAAGATGAAATGAAATCAATGAGTTCCAACAATGTTTGGGACTTAGAGGAAATTCCTAAAGGAGCCAAAACAGTAGGATGCAAATGGGTCTACAAAACAAAGTATGACTCCAATGGGAATGTAGAAAAGTACAAAGCTAGACTTGTGGCAAAAGGCTTTACGCAAAGAGAAGGCATAGATTACAATGAGACTTTTTCTCCGGTCTCATGTAAGGACTCCTTCAGAATCATCATGGCACTAGTTGCACATTTTGATTTAGAGTTACATCAAATGGATGTTAAGACGACATTTCTAAATGGAGATTTAGAAGAAAATATTTACATGAAACAACCTAAGGGTTTTTTCATAGAGGGGAAGGAACATATGGGATGCCGCCTAAAGAAATCCATTTATGGGTTAAAGAAAGCCTCTAGGCAGTGGTATTTTAAAAGATTTGGATTCAAGGAAAATGTTGAGGACAACTGCATTTATGCAAAGTTCAAAAGTGGGAAATATATTTTCCTCATTCTGTATGTGGATGACATCCTACTTGCCAGCAGTGATGTTAGTCTACTACTAGAGACAAAGAAGTTCTTGTCATCAAATTTTGACATGAAAGACCTTGGTGAAGCTTCTTATGTTTTGGGCATAGAAATTCACCGAGATAGAAAGAATGGAGTGTTAGGACTGTCGCAGAAAGCATATTGTGAAAAGATTCTAAAGAAATACAATATGCATGCGAGTAATGCAACACCTGCTCCCATAGTCAAGGGCGATAGTTTTGGGAAATCCCAATGTCCAAAGAATCAATATGAGATCGATCAAATGAAGTCAGTACCATATGCTTCGGCTGTTGGAAGCTTACAGTATGCACAAGTGTGCACTCGCCCTAACTTAGCTTTTATCACCGGGGTATTCGGTAGATATCAAGAGAATCCAGGCATAGATCACTGGAAGATGGCAAAGAAAGCTTTGCTTATGTGCAAGGCACAAAAGGCCTCATGCTAACATATAAAAGATCTGATTCCCTAAAGATAAAATGATATTCAGAAGCAGATTTTGCGGGAGATAAAGATGACAGAAAGTCCACGACAGGGTATGTCTTTACTCTCGCAGGAGGTGCTATTTCGTGGAGAAGCGCCAAACAGTCGATAGTTGCATCATCTACGATGTATGCAGAATTTATAGCATGTTATGAGTCCATGGGACAGGCGTTATGGTTAGAGAAATTTTTACCCGACTTGAAAGTGATTGACTGCATCAGCAGGCCACTAAAGATGTACTGTGACAACGAGCCCGTAGTATTCTATGCTCACAACAACAAGTCGAGTAATGCTACAAAGTCTATAGATATAAAGTATTATGTTGTGAAGGACAAAGTCCAGGATCAAACTATAAGACTCGAGCATATAAGGACAAAGGATATGCTTGCGGATCCGCTAACAAAAGGCTTACCACCCAATGTGTTCAAGAAACACATAGCCGGCATGGGTTTAATGGAAAGCCTATGATTCCTGGACTACAGAGGCCCAAAAGTAACATGATTTGTTTCAAAACATGAAGGTATATAGTGGCTGTCTGATTCTATCGGCAATTGATGTGAGACGATGAAACATGATCTATGTATCGTTCTGTGATGAAACAAGTAAAGTACAAAGTTAAAAGTAAAGTCGAGATCTAGGGGGAGAATGTTAGATAGATCTCAAACGTGACTGGGCACAACGGCCCGTCACGCCCCTATTCGCGCCCTGATCGGGGGCGCCCAACCCTATCTGGTTGGTGGGCCCCTGTCGCCAGCGCTATATAAAGAAGGTGGGGGGCCGGCAGCACGCCTCACGAGGTTAGCCGTGCCCTAGCCGCCCCACCTACAAGCCAATCCGATCTAGGCTAGCGCTGCGCCGACGGAAAGCTCCACCGCCGCCACCCTAACCGCACGCTCGCCCCACTCCCTTTTCCCATGGCTACTGACACCGGAGCTAGCTCCGGCATCCCCTCCGGTTCATGCTCGTCGAGCACAGGCGCAGGTAGTACTACTCTCTCTCTCTCTCTCTCAGATCTCCTAGATCTAATCCTATAGTGCATCTACCGAGAGTGGCTAGCCCTAACAGGTACGTTCGGTCCTGACGCGAAGCTTGATCTGACTGTGACGGTTTGCCAAGTGTACTTAATCTGTACTTGTGGAGTGCCATGGTACATCGATCTCGACTTTTCAGAAAACGTTCTTTAATCTCCTTTTTTGTTTTGCTACAACAAAATTGAGAATTCTAAAGTATTATTAACCGGTGGACACGACATATCGCCAAGGCACACGTGCTGCGGATTCGTGGAGTAGATGTGGCTGAGTATCTTAATGAACGACTTCAGATTTGCAGATGGAGAGTATCGTGGGGAAGAACCAACCTTTTCGGGTTATTCAAAAATCCTATCGAGCGACTAGATTAAAGCAAGGGAAAAAAGGAAAAAAACAAAAGCTTACCTAAATGTTTTTTGTGAAATTTCACCTATCTATTAAAAATCATCAGCAACAGTACAAAGAGGAACCAAAGTAATAAAAATTATAAATAAGTCACTAGACCACCTAGCAAAGACTATAAACACCGGTGACACGTCGCTGTCCTCGCCATTCCATCCTTGAAGCCGGGCAAAACTTGTCATAATAGAGCTTTTTGCAATAGATGGAAAGTCGTCATGCTAAAATCATAAAGTATCAGCACATCAGAACAACAACCATGACCAATAATGACAACGGTAGATCAGACGAGACTGACCTGAAACTATACCAACATACATAAAAAACTATCGGATTCCGAAGATCCATCGGACACACGACTTCACGCATCCTCCACCAGCTTTAGATGCACCACCAGGACTGGGTAGAGAAAGAAGCATTTATTCTAACTACATGATGTAGCAGTTGTCTCCATGTCTCGAAGAAGACACACAAAAACGCTAAAAAAAGAACAGAAAACCCCGCCAGCGAGAGGACGGTGGTTCGCCACACCTCCATGACCCCAAATACCATGGAGACAAGGCAGACCGGTAGCATCACTCCACTCGGTGAGAGGGGTGAAACCTTTGATGGGTTTTTGTGATCAGTTCAGTGTCTCTTCAGAGTACTTGGTACCGTACGACGAGTATATCTCGGTCCGCATACCTGGAATTTCTTCGATCAATGCTCTGGTAGTCGGGTCAATAAAAAGCACGTACTGCATGTAACATGCATGGTATGTCCTAGAGATGGAAGTTTGAAACCTTTAGTGTACCCTTTAGTTTAGTCTAGTTCAAATAAATAAACTAGTTTTTTTAAAAAATAATGATTTCTAAAAACTTAGTTTTTTTATAGTAAAAAGAATAAAGAATCACTAGTGGAAAAAGGGTCATCCGTTCGCGCCCCCTCGGAGCATTAGTCCCGGTTGCGCCACCAACCGGGACTAATGCTGGCACGCGTCCCGGTTGGAGCGGGCACGGGGCCAGGGGGCATGCGTCCCGGTTGATAAAGGTGGAATACGTCCCGGTTGGAGCCACCAACCGAGACTAAAGGTGCGTGCCACGCCACGTGGCGTGGCACGCACCTTTAGTCCCGGTTGGTGGGCTCCAACCGGAACGTATTCTCCTGTCCTCTATAAATGCAACGCCCCAGCCCCTTCTGCCTCCACTCTGTTTTTTCGAATGGTGGAAGGTGTGAGGGGTGTGCTAGTTTTTTCTCTTTTATGCATGCATTGAAGGTGTTTGATGAAATGTTTGAGTGAAAAATCCCGTTGAATTTCTCATAGAACAAAAATATAGAAGGTGTTCGAGACGCACTTGAGCTTTCTCCTCTTTATTTCCCTCGATCGAGGTTAGCAATCTTATCTTTTCTAGGTCATTGATACAATTCATGTGTCGGTGTGAATTGGTTATTTCACTATTTATGATGTCCTGTTTTTTGATAAACTTACTTATATGATGCAGATGAACGGTCGGGAATAGATGTATGGTGACCGACGCGTAGCCGGGTATATCAAAGGCGTGGATAAATTTATCGATGTGGCTACGGCAAACAAAGAGAATGGATTTATACGTTGTTCATGTGTTCAATGTCGGAAAAACAAGGAGTACTCTTCCTCGAAAATCATTCGCGGCCACCTGATTATGAAAGGTTTCATGCCCAACTATAATTGCTGGACCAAGCACGGGGAAAGATGGGTTATGATGGAAGATGGTGAAGAAGAAGATGATGATAACAACTATCAACATATGTTTCCTGAATACAGTGATACTGCAATGGAAGACAATGGAGAGGAAAGAGGTGAAGAACGGGCATCAGATGAGCCGGCTAATGAACTTGGTAGGGTCATTTCTGATGCAAAGCGAGACTGTGAAACAGAAAATAAGAAGTTGAAGTTAGAGGGCATGTTAGAAGATCACAAGAAATTGTTGTACCCAAATTGTGAAGATGGCAGCACAAAGCTCGGTACCACACTGGAATTGTTGCGATGGAAGGCAGAGTGTGGTCTAACTGACTTCTCATTTGAAAAGATGCTGAAAATAATGAAGCCGAAGTTTCCAAAACATAACGAACTTCCCGAGAGTACCTACGAAGCAAAGAAGACTCTCTGTCCTCTGGGATTAGATGTGCAAAAGATACATGCGTGCATTAATGACTGCATCCTCTACCGCGGTAAGGAGTATGAGAATTTACATAAATGCCCGGTATGCAATGCGTTGCGGTATAAGATCAGACGAGATGACCCTGGTGATGTTGAGGGAGAGCCCCTCCGGAAGAGGGTTCCTGCTAAGGTTATGTGGTATGCTCCTATAATACCAAGGCTGAAACGCATGTTCAGAAACAAAGAGCATGCCAGGTTGTTGCGATGGCACAAAGAAGACCGTAAGAAAGACGGTAAGTTGAGACACCCTGCTGATGGGTCACAGTGGAGAAACATCGAGAGAGACTTCCTAGACTTTGCAGGTGACGCAAGGAACTTATGATTTGGTCTAAGTACGGATGGCATGAATCCTTTTGGGGAGCAGAGCTGCAGTCACAGCACCTGGCCCGTGACTCTATGTATCTACAACCTGCCTCCTTGGTTGTGCATGAAGCGTAAGTTCATTATGATGCCAGTGCTCATCCAAGGTCCGAAGCAACCGGGCAACGACATTGATGTGTACCTTAGGCCATTAGTTGAAGAACTCTTACATTGTGGGGCAAACCAGGTGTACGTGCGTGGAATGAGAACAAACAGGAGCCATTTGATCTACGAGGGTTGTTATTCGTAACCATCAATGATTGGCCTGCTCTTAGTAACCTTTCAGGACAGACAAACAAGGGATATAAAGCATGCACCCACTATTTAGATAAGACCGAAGGTACATATTTGCATAAATGCAAGAAGGTTGTGTACCTGGCGAATCGACGATTTCTTCCGACCAATCATCCCGTAAGAAAGAAAGGCAAGCATTTCAAAGGTGAGGCAGATCACCGGAAGAAGACTGAACTCCCTACTGGTGATGATGTATTTGGTATGCTCGTCCCCTATCTTCATGCACACCGGTTCGACCATAGTTAGAAATTTAGATAATTAAAACGGGCATAATAAATTCAAAAAAAATCCGAACAATGAAAATCCTTCGCGTGGTGTCATATTATGTTACATAGTTGAAAGGAAAAATACCAGACTTGGTATATTTGAGCATGTTTCGAAAAAACCTTCACAAAATGACCTATCATGTTCGAGGTTTCATGGCTTTCGGTCCAAATGACCGATGTTATGTGCTGAATCACGGCATAGTTTGTGATGTTGTGCCCATATTATGCATGTGTGTGGACATTGGTATGGAGAACAATGTTGCAGGAGGAAGTTTTCCTTTTTGTCGCACGGAAAAGCCCTTTTCCATTTTCCGAGCGCAAAAAACGGGTCGTTTTGTGAAGTAACCACCAAAATGCCGTTTCAGAATGCTACCGTCCCATTTTCCTAAAATACAAGACCACCTTACATGGACTATCTCCCAACAGGGACATCTCAAACCTTTTCGTCCATCCCGGGTAAAAATGACAAATTTCTGCCGAATCGGCAGGAAGTGGGTCCGGTTTGTACATACGAAATAATGTCGACACTCACCCCTATCATTAGTGCTGACTCGTGTTTTTTCCCGGTTGGTGTCTCCAACCGGGACTACAGGTTCATCTTTAGTCCCGGTTGGTGACACCATCCGGGACAAGGTACACGCCGCACGACATAATGTCGACACGCCATTTTTCCCGCCATTTTTCTTCCCGCCAGTTCTTCCCTCCAGTTCTTCCCGCCAGTTCTTCACTATATATATGTAGGGTTGGCCTCCATTGTCATTGCACATCTCTAGACTCATATCTGCAACCTCATCACTCTTTCCCATGGCTTCCACCGTAGCACTAACTCCCAGGGAGGCGGAGGCGCTTTGCGCCTCGAACTACCCCTGCCCGCCGGGCTACTGTGTCCCCGTCGGCTGGATGCTGAGCGCCGGAGGCGTGCCGGTTCCTCCTGTCCCTCTAGGTGTGGCGCATCGGATGGCCATCACGAACCACTACTACTTCGAGCTCACGCCGGAGCAGCGGAGGAATCCCAGATGGCATCCCGACTATTTCCCGACTTGGGAAGCCTTCTTCGTAGATCGGCGTGCGAGGGAACTCGCCAGGCACGAAGAGGAGGGCCCACCTCCTCCGAACTTCAACGAGGCCGGTCGTCGGCTGTGGTGGCGCGGCCGGACTCTCCAGAGCGTCATGGCCTATGACACGGCCGCCGACTCTAGCCCCCGCCTGCGATACCCTCAAGTCCAGCCCACTCGTACTCAACCTTCAAGGTTCAACTATGGCGACCCCGACGACGATAGAGACGACGGTCGCGGCGAGTACGACGACTACAGTGGCGAGTATTACAGGTGTAGGCAGGAGCATGATTGAATTATTCCAACATTGCAAAACAAGTTCGGCCGATTGTGGCTTAATCTGGCCATGTATCTTAATTTTCAGTTCTTCTATGTAACTTTGTTTTAGTTGCGTTATGTACTTTAATTCCAGTTCTATCCTAATCAAATTTTCTTTCCGCCCATTATTTCCCGTCCTTTTTTTCCGCCCATTAAAAACAGAAAATGGTTTTGAATTACTTATTCAAATCCAAACATTTTTTATGTTTAAAGTTTTTCTAAATTCCAAATTGATATTAAAAAAATATAAGTTAATTCATTTTAAATTGTAAATGGTTCATATTTTAAATGGTTACATTAATTATTTTTTAAAACAGAAAATGGTATTGAATTATTTATTCAAATCCAAACACTTTTTATGTTTAAAGTTTTTCTAAATTCCAAATTAATATTCAAAAATATAAGTTAATTCATTGTAATGGTTACATTAATTATTTTTTAAAAATAGAAAATGGTTTTGGATTATTTATTCAAATCCATACACTTTTTATGTTTAAAGTTTTTCTAAATTCCAAATTGATATTAAAAAAATATAAGTTAATTCATTTTTAATTGTAAATGGTTCATATTTTAAATGGTTACATTAATTATTTTTTAAAACAGAAAATGGTTTTGAATTATTTATTCAAATCCAAACACTTTTTATGTTTAAAGATTTTCTAAATTCCAAATTAATATTCAAAAATATAAGTTAATTTATTTTAAATGGTTACATTAATTATTTTTTAAAAATAGAAAATGGTTTTGGATTATTTATTCAAATCCATACACTTTTTATGTTTAAAGTTTTTCTAAATTCCAAATTGATATTAAAAAAATATAAGTTAATTCATTTGTAATTGTAAATGGTTCATATTTTAAATGGTTACATTAATTATTTTTTGAAACGGAAAATGGTTTTGAATTATTTATTCAAATCCAAACACTTTTTATGTTTAAAGTTTTTCTAAATTCCAAATTAATTATCATTTAAAAAAGAATACAAATTTAAACCCCAAAACAAAAAATAAGGCGGGAACAGAGAGAAAATACCTGAAAAATTTGAAAACAGGGGAATATGTCCCGTTTGGAGCCACCAACCGGGACTAAAGACCCCCTGCGCGCCAACCCTTGGTCTGCTGAAAATATTGGAGTATACGTCCCGGTTGGTGGCTCCAACCGGGACGTATGCCCCTTTAGTCCCGGTTGGAGCCACCAACCGAGACTAAAGGCCCATCGTTTATAACTGACGCGTCTCCTTTCTTCTTCCCCATCTCACTTCTCTGCTTCTCACCGACGCGCGCACAGGAACCGCCCCCGACGCCGGCAGGCTGCCCGAGCTCGCCGCCACCCGCGCGTTCCGTATGCCACCACCGCTGCATCCGTCCACGCGCGCCCCGGCTACTTTTCCCCCTCGCGCGTGACCTCAATCGCCTGGATTGGAAGCTCTGTCCGCGCGTCGCCTCCGTCGATTCCGGCGTCTCCCGAGCTCGCCCGGCCTCGCCACCACCTCTGTCGTGTTCCTGGTGAGCTGCTGATCCTCACGGTGTTCTTCTTTCTCTCCCTCTCCTCCTGTACTACTCTCCCTGCGTGTGCCCGACGACGCCGCCGCTCGAGCTCGACGGAGGCGATGCTCCGGTGACCAACAAGGAGCAGCGTCGCCACTCTCTTTCTCCCTGCACCGCGCTCTCTCTAACGCGCCCATCCGCGCGTCCAGGCGTGCCCGCTATCGCCATCGCTGCCGCTGCCTGGCAGCTCACCGCCAGCGTGACGTCGTGCAGACGTCACTCGTTCTCGCGTGGCAGCTGATGTGGCCTAGCGCCCATCAGTCAGCCTCAGTGGGTAGGCTTCTCTGTGGTATAAAAATGATCTGTACGCGTGGAGGCTGAGTTGGCACTGGGGCCCTTCTGTCAGTCTCACTGGCTAGGGGGCGCCCCGGTGTAAAAACTATTTGCCTTTTTTTAATTTCAGAAAATGATTTAATATTGTAAAATCAATAACTTATTGTTTATAAGTCAGAAAAATACAAATAATATATCAAATTGTTCAGAAAAATGAAACCTATCTATCTAACCTATAATCATGCATTGTTCAACAACTTAAATGACAAGCATAATTAGAAGAACAAATGCACCCCTCTCATATGTTCCGGAGTTTCCCCGAGTTAGGGTTTTCACCCCTCGGAACCCCGATTAAATCGTCGAGCATGTCTTAGCGTTACATTCCAATGCAAATTAACTTGTCATATCATCATACTTGCTTGAGCATTGCATCGATGCCATGTGTTGATTGTTTCCCTTTCTTTTCGGTGTTTCAATTATTAGGTTTATTATTAGTTAGGTATTATTAGGTTTATTAATTACTTTGGTATTATTGGTCTTTGGCCCCACTGGTCAGTCACTGTGGGTATCCCCAGACCCGATTCACATTGTCAAGCAACTTAAAAGCCCTATCTTAGATAAGGAATCATTAATACCCCTTAGGTGCATGTGGGTTCGACGATGTGCCTATCTACTACACAGTTTCCTTTTTGTAGCTAGGTTTAGGGTGTAGGGTTTCTCTTCATTTTTATTATTATGTATGTATATATTAGGGTTTCTCTGAATTAGGGTTTATATCTCTCAACACCGTACCTAACTTTCTCCTTTAGCTGCTTTGACTTATTCGTTTTTCCACATATGCAGAAAATATGGACCCACACGTCAGAGACGAAGAAAAGGAAGAGTTGATCCAAGGTGTGATCCGTGGGGAAGAAAATTTAGACGTATCAATGTTTCTGAACAACTCCGGTGAGGGTGATCCTCTTTTTAGCGGAATAGACGACTTGTTTGAGGTTGAAGGTGTTGCCTTCCGCGAGGGAGAAGGCGATGCCTTGTGTAATCGAGAAGACGACCGCTCCGGCGAGGTGCATGTAATATAATCAATTCATTAATTAATCATCTGCTATCTATATAGAAATAGTAACGACGATCTTTCTTCTTTTAGCCCTCCGGATCGAAGGAATCTACTGAAAAGAGTAGACGAGGCCCAACCAAAAAGTTGCAAGACCATGAGAGGTGTAGGATCGAAGATGTCGCTGAAAACGGCAAGCCGACGGCTCCCGAAGTTGTCGCAAACAAATTTGTGGCACAATGCGGAGTAATCGTTAGGGACTTAATCCCGATCACCATTAGAAATTGGAATAGGCATGTTAATGCGGATGAAGAGGGAACATGTTTATTTGTCCCTAACCACGCCAAAGATTTACTATGGAAGAGGCTCATGGTTAATTTCAAACTACCGAAGATAGAGCTGGATCCAAATGCGGAGGATCCAGTTGAGGACGCCTTACAACATGGGAGAGCCATGGAGGCTAAGGTCAGGGAGTGGGCTTTGAATAAGATGGCCCAGTGTTTCACCAACTGGAAGAAAAGATTGCACCTTGACTATGTCGTGAAAGAGAAGACTCCCGATTTCAAGAATATTCAGTTTGAGAAGATAAAACCATTCTAGGCTGAGTTTGTGGAATACAAGACATCAGAAAAAGCTAAGAAAATGTCTGCAACGAATAAGCTGAATGCTGCTAACAAGAAGTATCACCATACTATGGGGCAATGTGGCTACAGGGCTAGCATTCCTAAGTGGGAGAAACTTGAGAATGAACTGCGTGATAAAAAGATCACCCCAGAGACAGACGATTGGGTAGAACGTGCAAGGAATTGGTTTTACGGGCATGGGGGCACGTTGGACTCGGAAGGGAGGTGTATATATAACATACGACATAAAGAAGACCCCTTGCCAATCGAGAGGATCAAAAAAGCAGTAAAGGCTGTTAACTTCATTCCCGATAGAGAGAATGATGAGCTCACACTCGCCCTTGGAAATAAGGAACATGATGGACGAACACGAGGCACAAGAGGCTCCCAACCATGGAGGACTGGGTTTCCAGAAGAGAGGAAGAAATATCCTGATAGAAGCCGTCAGAGGAGAAAGGACAGGGTGGAAGTTGAAGCAGATAGTCAGAAAGAGCAAATGCGTTTAATTGAAGAACGATTAAAGCAACAACAAGATGAAATTAATGCACTTAAAGAGCAAAGTACTACCGGCCCATCTCAGCAGCACACTGCATTCGATGCTACCGGCCTATCGAATAATCGAAAAAGCAGTGTGGCTTCCACCGAGGTCCCAGGTGATGACAATGGCGATGACGATGTTGCACCGACGATGGCTCCTGTTGGCTACCCAGTGGATGATATCACAGAGATGACACATTGCGAGCTACATGTCAAAGTTGTGAACATATCAATGAAGGTGGCGGTCGGCTATGCCTTACCAATTGGACCCACACCAACTTACCACTGTCGTCCGGTTCCACAGGGCTACGCTGTTGTCGGCGTGGATGGAATCATGCCCACCTTTGAGGTTTTGGATCTTCACTACCCTGCAGGTGAAGGGGGTGTGACTGTACTGGGAGACGCAAAAAACGTCACCATTCTATGGCAGAAGGAATGTATCGTGCTTCGAAATCACACGCCAAGGCCATCTTCGTCGCCGCCTCACCCGTCTTCAGCAAGGTCGTCACCGCCGCGGCAGCCGTCTTCGTCGCCTCACCCGGCTCCGTCGCCTCACCAATCTCCGGTGCAGCCATCGCCGCGGGAGCCATCGCCGGCGCCTCGGGATAAAAAGCGTAAGCGTACCACTACTATGCGTTGTAAGCGATCGCCGAAACGTAAACAAGAGCCTCTTCCAAAAGTACCAAAGGTTGCTCCCAAGAGAGCTTATGACTGTACTGAAGAGGAGACTGCGGCGATCGTTGATGCGGAAATGACAGCGTTTTTCGCTAAGCTGAGGCGGCCGAAAGAGCCAGAGTTCCCCAGCACCAAAGAAGAAAAGGCCAAAGTGTTGAAAATGCTAAAGACTCTTCATCAACCCGAGCCAAAGCTGTCATCAGACTATGAGCGTTCTATTCTCAAGTCACATGCGGCACAAAAAGCCTCAAAGAGCAGTACTGATGCAAGAGAGAAATCTGTTGCCCAGCTCGGAGAACAAGCAAAACAAACTCGCGCCCCTCTCAAGGTGATTTCTCAAACCAATGTGGGGTCGAGCAAATATGGGGCCGAAGAGCAGTATGATCCAGAGGTAGTTGCACAATACGGAGAAGCTGCCGCTGCTCAAGGTATGAGTATTGCCCAGTACTTATCCCAGTTAGAGTTCTTCCCCGTGAGTGAAGTAGCATACAAATACCAGTACGGCAAACCTCTCGTCAAACCTGAGGAGGTAAACAATCTTCCAACAAAAATGCGAAGATTGCATAACTGGTACATGCATGCCACAAGGGCCGGGGCTAACTGGATAGTGCTGAGGGTTACAAAAAAGCATCATGGGAAAGAAAAGGATGACATGATATCCATTGAATTTGATGAACTATTTCAATTATTCAATCAAGACGTCTTGGACAAATCGATCATCAGTTCCTATTGTCTGTAAGTACTAATTATGTAATTAATTTAGTCTCCAGCTATATTATTTTGTGTATTGCATTATATAATCATACTGTAATATGCAGAATGAAGATTCTCGAATGCAGCAGAGGACAAATCTATGACATTTCATTGACCCATATTGGGTTCATGAAGCTAATCTCAAAATAAGCCCCCAGGATACGGAGGATAATATAGTACACGCGTTAAGGTTTCAAGAAATCAAAAGGAAAATACTATTTCCTTACAACTTCGAGTGAGTGTTATTGTCTTGTATACACTTTCTATTTCGCTTACTCGATGTTAAGTATATAATTGATTAGTTATGCATTTGCAGCTTCCACTATATTCTGTTAATCATTCAACTTGACAAAGGGCGTGTACTAGTCATGGACTCGAAACATAAACCCCTTGAGACGTGGAAGGACATGCAGATACTTCTCCAGCGGTAATTCTAATCATTACGACACTATATCGGCAACGTTCGTAAATTTTATGATATCAAGTACTTAATAACTTATTTTATTCGTTTTCTACGCCAGGCAGCGCTTGGAAACGGTTCACCAACAAGGCTAGGGGTGTTTGGAAAGAGGAGCTTACATTTTAACCACTAAATGTAGGCACCATTAGCTATATCCGCGCATCTCTTTGATTCTAGTTTTGATACAGTTATTATCATGCTTGATTATTATTTTGATTGAACTCTGTTCTCGTAAAGTGCCTGACGCAGGGACCAGGTAACAATCTATGTGGATACTATGTTTGCGAGTTCATCCGGCAAACGTGCGATGAGAAGGGCAGAAATTTAGAGCAACTCCACGTACGTAAATAATTTCTATAGTTTTTAATTACAATCAAATTGTGTTTAGTTTCATTCATATAGGCTGACTCCTTTTTTAAATCAGATCGAACGTCTACGGGACGGTCTTCTGCCAAAGGATCGCGTATGAGCAATTCAGGAGGAATTGGCGGGATTCTTGGATGCAAAAGTCCTAGACCCAAAAGGGGAATACTATTCGGCTGTGTATAGACAATAGGGATTGTAAAAATAGCAACTTTGAAGGAATTGGCCGGTAGCATCAAATAGCAACTTTTGTATGTAGTGCATGAACTCGATCCTTGTATTCAATGTAATATTGTCATGATATTCATGATGTAATATAAGGTTCATTCATTGATAAGTGCAAATCACTAAATAAGCAATAAAACAATCTAAATGAATTCTCTGCCGCGACAGAGAAATGGACCAAATCTCTGCCGCGGCAACAAAGTGTGCCAAAATGAATTCTCTGCCGCGGCAGAGAAATAAGCCAAATCTCTGCCGCGGCAGAAGGTTATTAGTCCCGATTCGGGACAAATGCCCCACCCCCTCGCCCTCTGCCGCTGCCACGTGTGCATCCTTTTATCCCGGTTGGTGGGGCAACCGGAAGGCTTTAGTCCCGATTTCCCCGTCCCGGTTGGCCAACCGGGACTAAAGCCCCGTACCAACCGGGACCTATAACCCGTTTCCACCAGTGAATACCTAAAGGTTACCATTGCCATCCTGTCACCTCCTAGGTACGTTCGCGCTAGCTAACACGTGCGATCACGAATTCACGATGTTAGGAAAGGTTGTTCGACAACCTGTGACGCGTTCTTCCACGCGGAATTCCTTCATGAAAACAAATAATTTCCTGTTTGTTCGACGTTTTCCGAAGCACAGAATGCACTCGGCTTGGGCTTCTTTGGGCCAGCGCTTGTCGTGTACTGGGCCTCTAATCCGCATGCATAGTACCCTGAACCCAACTTAAACTGAACCCACGGGTTGAATTTTGAGCAAACCGAACTAAACCATACCCATCGAACATGCATCATTCACACCCAATTACCCAAACCAAACTCTACCACGTGGTATCTTCACCTTAACTGAACTAAAATCTCTGTAGGAACCATGGTTAACCAACAGTTCAAGAATGGTAACCCATCTATGTTCGTCATATTATAACCGTTTCTCCCTAGGTGAGTACAGAGAACCAGTAGATGTGTACGGTACGTTGCGGATTAACTATTTCGACATGCATGTGCATTATTACTTGTTGATCGTCCGCGGCAGGCAGTTAGCTACCATGCATGGCATATTGGCATGCATGACCTGCGTAGCTTGTCAAAATGAGCAATAATGCTGCACTTACCGGACAATTTGTTACGGACAAACCTTATGGGATGACATGGCAATCTACCGCGCGTGAGTCTGGATGAGAAATATTCGGAGCAACTGTTGCAAACTCTCCAATCGTGCTACCCCACATACCGTCCGTAATAAAATTCCGTAAGGCCCTGATTGGTTCGCTGGATTTTAGTCTGTAAGTTTTACGGACGTTCTGAGGTCCGGCTAATTCGTTCATATCCTCCGTAATATACGGATCTTTCCGTAAATGAAATGCTGGAACAAGCGGGGCGTAAGATGATCGCGTAGGTGTAGCTAGCATTACTCCAAAATGAGGAGCACCCAGCCGTTAGTTAGTCCTAGACTGTAATTAATCGAGCGGTCGGAGATGGGAGGCCAGCGGCGGAATAGTACTATTGCAAAAATCAAGTAATGCCAAAATAAAAAATGATTAGTTAGTCCTAGACTCCAAAATGAGGAGTACTATTGCATGATTAGACAACCTGGCTGTGGCGTTTGACCAGTGATCAATACCCACGTTCCACACAGCAAAAATAAGAAATGTGATAAAACAATTATACATTATAAATATACGCATATGCACATACATGCAGCACGCATCGATCAAAATCAAATAAAGTCCTCGACGAATAATCACAGCGCGCCCCTCACGCTATATAGGTACTACACAAAAATGCACGCCGGACTTGAATTGTATCGGACTTTGATTGTGCATATGCGTGTTTCTGAGCATACTGGCAAGGCTGATGCGTGTTTCTGAGCATGCGTCAGCAGTGTTACCGATTGTTATTGAATTGTGGACTTTGATTGTGCATTGACGTTCCAAAAAAAATATGCATTGTGTACACGGACTAATGATGTTCGGGGTCGACAGCTCTGTAACCACGCGGGAGGGAACTACGTCCACTACTGACGCAGTAGCCGACCGGACACAATGGCAGAAGTACACCAAGCCAACACTAGAACCGAAGGGCGGCAGCCGCACGGTCACCTGAAGGATGTCCTCCACCGCCAATGACAGATGCCGACCGGACGCAGCAGCAGAGACACGCCAGGCCGAGCAGCCCGGTCGGACCCACATCGGGTCCGTAAAGTCCCAGCTGCCACGCTGCAGCACATAGGCCAGCGCCGCTACCCTCTTGTTCAATGCATCGGCCCGGCCAGAACGAAAACAGACTCGTTAAGCTCCGCCACCACGCTGCAGCAGGAAGGCTCCATCGCCACCACCCAGTCATCGTCGCGTCCATCCCCATCTCCAGGAAAAACCGCCGCCTGACCCGCTTGGACCCAGATCTAGGCCCTTTGGGCCCAATCTGGGTCGTCAAACTCCAGTGGCAGCTCGTTTGAGCAGCAGCTCTTCGCTGCCAAGGAGCATCGTCACCGCAGAGAAGCCACCTAGGGCCGACGCACGGTTGCCACCAGCCAACTCCAGCTGGAACCGCCACCAGTCGAGGAACACCACTGCCAGCCGCCACCACCCGAGACGGGACGCTGCGCACGGGGAGAGGCCGGGCCGCCGCCACCGACACCAAGCGGGCAAGGCCTGGTGCCCACGCCGGCGGCAGCGGGAGGGAGCTAGGAGGAAGGAGGGACAAATAAAGTTATGCATGGATCCACTAACATCAATACGAATCTGTACATTGACATATACTACAGTGATCAATACGCATATGCCAAAATCAAGCCACAACCAGGTTGCAGGCAGGGGCGGCATGTCGTGGTCGGAGATGGGAGGCCAGTGGCGGTGGAGATCCCGACGGCAGCGATGGGCGGCGTGGAGATTTCGGCGGCGCACAGAGGATCTTGCCGGGGAGTGGTGGCCGTAGCTCGTGGCGACGGCAGCAGCAGTACGGAGGCCGGCGAGATTTACATGAAGAAGATAGAGTGTACGGTTGGAAAACAATAAAGCTGGAACGTGGTGGGCCCCCACGCTGGTTCACGCGCGTGCTTCACGGAAAGACCCGGGGATGCGATCCTGAAATCCCCCGGGGAAGTGGAATCATTTCCCTTATTTAAAGGCTTATAGCCATCTTACATAAGCTTATTATACTTATTATAATACGAGATGCACAATAACAAAGAACGATAAGTAAACACGACAGAGGGACACAAAATTTAACGTGGAAAACCCCTCCAACATGAAGAGGAAAAAATCACGGGCGCCAGCCAGCAAACTCTTCACTATTTTTGGTGGGTGTTTACAAACGCCGTGGGCTATCAAAAATGCGATAAACCATAGCCGGCGGCTTACAGGATATATATATATATATATATATATGATCCATACCTCGCTCCGCTCCGTCCGAAGTTAGTCTTTCTTCAGTGCACCAAAACTTGAATTTGGATCACAATATAACAATACTTGCTCTAACAACCTGTCCCTACGTGTAGCATTACTCAAGAAAAATATACTTTCTGCCTTCCAATTTGCAATGTCTAAGTTTTCCTTCTCAACTTTAATTAGTAGAAAATCTTGGTCTCCGATGTGGCAACACCGTCTAGCTTTATATTGCTTCCCTTATCGATGAAAATGTGGTGGTGGTTTTGCACATAACATTCCAATCTAAAAAATATTAAGAATCACCCAACATGGAATAGTTGAAAACAATATTCTTGGATAAAATAAAAAATAGTGAGAAAACTATCTGGAAGATTTATTGAATTCTAAAGGTGGATAGGCACATAAATATTCTAGAAAAATAACTGAATTTTAATAAATTCAAAAGGTTTTTGTTTCCTATTATTGCCCTTCTTTGTATTCATATTTAAACTTTTGTTGGGTATTCCAGGGTTTTGTAAATATCTTGATATATTTTACCTATTTCCCTTAAAGTTTAATTAATTTTACATATTTTAATTTCCCTGATTTTTCTGTTCTTTCTAGTTTTCTTTTGATTTATTTATATTAATTTTATTTTTATCTATCTTTAATACACCTTTTCAAAATCTGACATGGATTTTCTTTAAAAGGTCCTCATTTCTGTTTTTTTCTTGAAATAGACTGTTGTGTGGGTGAAACAGTAGCCATTTATCATCAAACGCGGTGAATGTGAATAGATGATAAAATCTAAACGTTTTTTATATTGGAAGGACCAAAGAAATGTTGTACTATTACAATTGTGAGACTAAAATTGACACTGAGAGTGGTGTACGGTCGATGGAAATATAACATTTTCATTAGTCTTGCTCGCTGTTTTCACCTTTCCTACTGATGCACCCCCTAATGATGGCCGAGCTAATTAACAGAGAACATAACCGGGAATGCAGTCGAAGATCAAGAGCTGTATGCCGCGTACACTACGCGTGGTCAAGTCGCACGAGGACTGGCCGGTCTCCCGGCACGATTAACTTTTTTGACTGCGTGCCGTCTGTACTCTCCGCGTAGTACTGCAAGCTTGCATATATTCTGCCTTCTACGCAAAGGAGTCAGATGCCCTTTTTACCATCTCGATCGCCTCTTTCTCCCATTTCTAAATTCAAAGTAGTAGCACTCCTTTGGAGTACAAAAAGTTCGTACCTTTTCGTTCATTCCTCTGGAAAAAAACAGAAAACGATCGCTCGATCAGAAGCTTCTTGTCAAGAACTTCGTGGAATCTTGTGTCACTTTCTTTAATGGCGGCGTACGGCCTTTGAAAATCCGATCTGATTTCCTTTCGTGTCAGCTGTAACCATCACGGTTACGTGTGGCCAGGCCAGTCATTCAGGTGAGCCCAGGACAGGCCGGTACGTCTATGAGTGGACGTATACAGGGAAGGGTTAACCTGTACGGTGTGATGATGCGCACACAAGTGCTACGTACGTGGGAGGAGTTAACCTGGCGAGGAAGCTGCTAGATTCTGGGTACGTAGGGCATCGACCCTAGAGCGTCTCTATCATCACATCTCTTAAAATGCTATACTCCCTAGCTACTTGTAATTCCTCCGTCTCAAATTACAAGTCAGAGTTTTGTCTAGATTCGCATATATTTAGATGTGTTTTAGTGTATATTCTAGACAAATTTTCAACATCCAATTCGAGACGGAGGGAGCATATAAGATTTTCTAAACGTCAAAGGAATGTCAAGTTTGACCAAAAAAAATTGTAGGAAAATATATCAATTTTGAGAATACCAAATAATTACCATCTGATTTATCGCGATGTATATTTTTGTATGGTACACTTTTTATATTTTAGATATAGTTAACTTTCCCAATATACTTGGTCAAAGGTTGATAAAGTTTTACTTTAAAAAATACTATATGCACTATATTATGACAAGGAGGGATTATAAGAAAACTTCGTTCGAGGTACACGTGTGGTCGGGCTGAAAAGATTCCCAAAACGTGCAAGCTGTAAAAATAAAAACCTTAAAAGTGGTATAAAATGCACCTAAACCCGTTTTTACGGTGTGAAATGGAGCCAGACATATCAGATCATGTAAACGGACACCTCTACCATATATATACATATAGGGCCCACATCTAGCCCACCTTTTTCTTTTTTTTTCTTGGGTCATCTTCTTCCTCACCGAGCCTCAATCCAACCTGTTGCGCCGCACTCTCGCCTCCCCTTCATCCACCCTCTTCATCCTCCACTGAGCCCTACACCGTCCGCAGCTATGGAGGCTTCTCCCCATGTGTGTGGGTTGTAATATCCGGAAGAATAGGATGCTTAAGGACTAAATTGTAAGTGGTGAAACTCCATTGCATGCATGTGAGAAAATGTGAAAATTTCAAACTTGTTTGGAGAAGATATAAGTGATTGAAGTTAAACTCTAGTGTTGATTTTTTTTTGACTTAGGTCAACACTAGGATTTGAATTCAAATTTCAAAGTGAACTTGTATTTTCAAATTCTAGGAACTCAACACACATATACATTTGAGTTCAAAGACTCAAACATACTTACACTCGACAATACAGATTTGAGCAGTAATAGAATTCAAAATTGAGGTTTGAATTATTCAAACTTGAACAAATACAAACTTACACAAGTAATTAAATAAAAATAAAAATAAAAAATGTTAGAAAAATATGATAATCCTCATAAAAGGATCTTTATTCATAATAAAATGAATACAATGTTGCTTACATGATGATTTCATCATAAAAGAAAACTACAATTAGGATATGATCCTATTACAAGCTACAAAGAAAAGAAAAAAATAATTCTAAACTAAAACCTAGCTAGCTTGGATCCACCAACAAGTGAATCCAATTGATATAGAATCCAAGTACAAGGTCCAGGACAGGGGCGAAGCTCCTCAGTGGGCAAGGTAGGGCAGCTGCCCTACCTCAATTTTTTTTGCAAAAAATCGCATATATATATATATATATATATATGCTTTTTCGATATGTATTCAGTTTTGTACGATTTATGTCTATATCTGAAGAAAAACTGAAGAGAAATACTATAATGGGTTGTTTTAAAGGTTTGGTCTTCCATGGGCCTTAGATGGGCCGCGCGCTAGTCGATTGACCTGTGCCGCCAGCCCCTGCGCGTGTCGATCGAACTGTCCGCCTCGGCCGCTCGGCGTCTCCCTGTTCGATCGCTACCTCCTGAGTCCCGCCCTCCCTAGAACCGAACGACTCACGATCGCTACCTCCTGACGCCTGAGCCTCGGAGGAACCCACTCGCCCGGTCGCCCCCCTTTCCTCCCAAGTCCCATCGGTCTCCCCCAGGTCTGCCTATGCGCCGTCGCCCCCCTTTCTTCTCATCCCTCCTTCCAATTCCATTAACCCTAATCTCAAAATCTCCAATTATTTGCTAGGGCTCAGACCTTAGAGTCAGAGAATTTCTGAATTGTTGTGGTGGTAGAGAACGGTATGGATAAGAAGAGGAAGAAACATGCGGCTTCTAAGGGGGCAGGTATAATCAAGTTTAAATTTGTCAATTGTGATTTGTGAATAAGCTACAACGGAAATAGTACTCATATAAATATCAGAATATGTGATCATATCTTCAATGTTTGTAATCTGCAGATTTGAAAAGGTATTTTGTACCACTTGGTAGTGGCAACAGCTCTAAACCAAGCACCCATCAGAAAAGTGCAAATGTTATTGCACAAGAAGATCAAGAGCAAGAAATGGAAGGAGGAACAAGAAATAGCTCTAAACCAAGCACCAATGAAAGTGTAGATGTTAGCCAAGAGCAAGAGCAAGAAGTTGAAGGAGGGCTTGGAAATTCTATGGACACCAACATGGAACGAGTGGAAGATTCCGCTGAAACCATAGTGGAAGAGAATGTTGTGGTTCTAGAAGCTGGAGGTATAACTGATTTCATAGAGTATATAAAACTTGATCCAAGACTTCGCATTCAAATTGATGAATATACGGGATACCTTTGAGCTATTCATTATTCATATGAGGAGAAATGGTGATTTCAGAGCTTGTCTTGATATTGCAAGCCTAGCTAAAAAAAATGGTTGAACTTGATAGGCACATCATGTTTCCTACTGTCTACCGTCTAATTGAGTTGGCAATGCTTTTACCAGTGTCGACGGCAACAGTTGAAAGGGCCTTCTCAGCTATGAAGATCATCAAGACTGAGTTGCGCAACAAGATGCCAGATGGCTGGCTTAATGATTTAATGGTGTGCTACATCGAGCGAGGGATATTCAAAAGTCTTGATCTTGGTGATATTAAAAATGATTTTTAGAAGACAGGTAGAGCTTTACCATTGTCGGGGCCTCAAGAAGGCATTAAATTTTATTATTGGTACGTTTGTTTGTTTTACTTTGATTTATATACGTTCGCTATTACCGTTGTACTAAGTGACTATGCTTAAGATTATAAATTATTTTTGTGTCGACACAATCTTGTTTTTTTTATCAATTTTTTTTAATGCTTTGAAGTTCGCCCGACCTTAATGTAACATGAGTAGGTTTTGTATAGTGAACAGAATAAGAAAAGGCAAGTTACATGACAGGATTGTTCACTAAGTTGATCACAATAGAAACCATATAGCCAAAGACAGTAGCAGAAACAAAGCATAGAACCAAATAGTAAGAAATGAAGTACGTAAATGAGAGGAAGAAATACCATAACAAGCTAATTCTCAATATTTAATGTGGCCTATATATGAAGGAGGATATACAAATTTTCTTTTAGTCCATCATTTTTCAATCAGCACTAACTAACATCACGTAGTAGTCTAACACCATTTAAAAGTTCTATTTACAGATTAATATAACTGACAAAAGCACACATTGATGTTTTGACAAATGACATAATTATCATTCACCCATAAATTCAAGACGGTCAAAGATGTCACTCGTCGTGTGATATCTTTTCTACCATTACATTTGCGATAGTTGTGGAGCATCTCTGTTTATTATCATATAAGGAGAAATAATGTGATAGAGAAATACTTTTCTAACTTTGGCTACCGATGTGTAAATATGTTAACTAATACTGCGAAAAGAAAACAATTTATTTTTATCCGCACATTAATATACCAAAAAATCGTGAAAATTTAACCGTGAAGAAGACATTCATGTTTCTAAAACTTAGCACATTTTGACATGGATTAATTAAATGAGTCGAAGAAACATAGAACAAGGTATTCCTCACAACTTAATGTGGTCTAACTGTTAAGGTGGATAGGCCATTTTCATTACAGTCGTTCAATTTCGTTTCAAAGTTAACTAACCTCGCCTACTGATCCAACATCGTGTAAAGAATTTTGGTGTATTTACTTATCTACTATCTGTTAAGGTGGATGAACCATTTTCATTACGGTTGTTCAATGTCGTTTTGAAGTTATCATGTCAAGACTTTAGGTCTATTTACTTATCTACTATCTTACCAACAAAACTAATGGACATTTTGATATATGACATAATAATTATTTCTCCACAAATTTAAAATGGCTAAGATGTTAGTTGCATACACGCTATTTTGTTTACCACAAAATTTACGATAGTTGTAGAGTGTTTCTGTTACTTATCGGATAACGGGAAATAGTGTCACATCAGAGAAACAATGTTGTATTTATCGAACACCTTTAACCCACTAAAAACATTGTCCTCGTATTTGTGGGAGCCACTATGCTAGATAAATACTAAACATACGAACTCAACACTTAATTCCCACAACTATATCCTCATCACGGCAATGCAAATTACTCAAGGATATATCTCTGCCAAAAATTGCCACTATGTGCAGCAAATTCTCGGATGATGAAGAATAATGAAAGAAGAACATAAAAAAGAACTCTGTACAAGTTTGTTACGGAGTACTCCTAATTAGGCGCACGCAACGAGTACTGACCATCTATCACTCTGCCGATCTGTTGTGCGCCATCGCCGGAGACTGATCGGAGCTACTCATTTTGGAGCCAGAGTCGTCGGAGTAGGCACCGAGCTTTGAATTGGAACTGAAATTTGGGATGGAGAGCACGAGCTCCTTGACGTCGGAGCTGGACGACCGGAGGTGCGCCAGGATCTTGCTGAACTTGGGCCTGCGGCGCGTGATGGCGATGGAAACGTCGTTAGGGAAGAGGTCCCCGCGGACGAAGGCGTGGTACACGGTGGTGGCCAGCACGCCGGTCACCGTGACGACGGCGATCCCCGACATCCCGACGGCCAGCGCCCGCGTCACCACGTTGTCCACCTCCGACGCATACAGCACCGTGGCCAGGGCCACGCTGGTCATCGGGAATGTGTATGCCCACCAGGCCAGCGAGAACCTGAAACCCCGGAAGAGGTTGACGCGCACCACCAGCGACGCGTAGAGGAACATCGAGACGAAGTAGGCGAGCTTGGCGCTGCTGTTAAACTCGCCGGAGATCCTTGCCCAGGCCATGGACGCGACGCTGGGCGCGGCGACGAAGAGGAAGAAGACCGGGTGGAGCTCCTTGGGCAGCTGCACGTTGGTGGGGAGTCGCTGGTAGAGCGTGACAAAGAGCACGACGTAATGGGCCAGCCCCACAGCGAAGAAGAAGATGGGAAGCTCCCGGAGGCCCATCCTGGCGCCGAGCAGCGCGCCGACGAAGTTGCCGACGACGGCGAGGTGGTTGGACGGGTTGGCCACCTTGGAGAGGCGACGCTCGCCGCTGGACATCCACTGGCCGTAGATCTTGAGGTCGAGGCAGAGGATGGGCACCATGAGGATGTACCAGACAACTTGGTGGATCTCCCACACCGGCCGCGGCACGCCCTTGACAAGGAAGAGGCAGGCGATCCACGGCGCGAAGAAGAAGTTGACCCGCACCGGGTGGTGGAACTCGCGGCGAACGGCCTCGAAGTAGAATACGATCTTAAGGAGGTACGTGATGGAGACGAGGACGGTGAGCGCGACGGAGATCCACCAGAGGACGAGGTTGATGGCGGGGTGCACGCGGAGGAACGCCGTGGAGGGCTCCGACTCGAGGGTCTTCCACAGCATCGCCTGGCTGCTCACGCCCAGGCACATCCCGAACGCGCTGATCGGGAACCGGAGCAGGAACGGCCACAGCTCGTCCTTGGGCAGCACCGCCACCTCCGTCGACTGGACGCACACCGGTGTTAGAGACGACGATCGATGCATGGTCTTGGCAAGAAGGAAGGAGGATGCAATGGTTATGTGGTACGTACGCGAAGGGTTTCGAGCTCCGGGCCTTCGAGGGCGGCGAAGTAGCGGTCGGCAGAGGGGACCTCGTCGTCCTCGTCCGTGTCCTCCTCAGAGATTTTGGACGAGGCGCCTCCGTGCTCGACATCATCGGCTGACGGCAGGGGATCCTGCGGCAGTCCGCGGAGTGCGGAGAGCTGGCGCTCGAGTCGGCCGGAGAAGGTCTTGAAGTGGTCGAACCGCCGGTCCCGCTCCCGAGTGCTGTCGCTCCGTGGCACCGCCGGCGCCTCGCCGCCCGCGCCTCTGACCATCAGCGACGGCTGCGAGTGATGCCGTGCCTGGTTCAGCAGCTTCGGCACGGCAGGATGGTGGACTGCGTCTGTCGTATCGCTCGGCGGCGCCACGCCCACGCCGCGGACGGACGCCTGCAGAGGCATGCCGACCTGCGAGAGGTGGAGCCCCGACGGCGAGGCCGGCACGCTGAACGAGACAGAGTACGGCGTGTTTCCCCGCGTCGACTCATGGTGAACGGCCGCGGCAGGGACGCCGATCACGGCCGCGTCCTTCGCTGTGCCGCCGTCGGCGACATCTACCGATGCCTCCGCCGACGCCCGCGACGGGACACGAACAAGAAGCTCTTCCATGGACGGAGCACACCCTGGTGCGCCGTCCGCCATGGCCACCTGGATACCGATGCTCTCCGTGGTCGTCATGGCAACAACTCGATCGATCGGCGCCTCCTGAAAAATTTACGCAACGATATAAACCATGGATATAACGTGCATCGTGACGGGGCTTATATGTACACACACACACACACAGGTGATGACTGGCCGATCGGTGCAAGTGGCGCGCCGGCGGTCAGGTCAGCGGCGCCGGCATGGGACAAGAAGCACGTGGACGTGAACCGCGAAGATTCCACGCATGAGCGCACTAGCAGCACGTACCCCCAAAAAGCCTATCTGTAGCGCGCGTCACCGTCAGCGGCGGCGGCGGCAGGAGCAGTGGCGCCGAATTCTCCTCGCCTTGTAGGTGTATGTGAAGGTGCGACGTCACTTTGACTGCTCCCGTCGTCGTCGTCGTCGTCGTCACTCACCGGCGATCGATCGACCGAGGAGAGCGGAACTTTTATTTATTTTTTCCTGCGTAGAGAGCTGCACCTCGACTCGACAGAACGCAATCCTATATATACACTCGCGGGCTGGCCCATGGCACAGTAATGTGCTGAGCCGACAGGTGTGGATAGGTGGACTGTTTTTTGGTTGATTCCATTGGCTGTCATTTGACCTGAATAAATATTTTATCTTTTCTAATTTATTGATTATGGTTTTGTGAATAAATGGTGAACAGGCTACAACAACTCGTGCTCCAACGAGCAACACATTCGGAACAAATGTATAGTTGTTTTTTATTTTTATTTTGGGAAGAACTATAGTCGTGTTTTAATCTGAAAAGGGAGAAATATAAACGTGTAATAATTGATTAAAGTTGGTGGGGAAATGGTGTGCACAGGAGCTCGTGTTTAAGTGAATAACATACCTTTGCAAAACTAATCGGAAAAATATGTTTATATGTCTTGATGCTGCTATTTTTTTTAAAACAAGGCAAAACAAATTGCACTTTTTTTTATGGTAGTACTACAATCAGAAGGCTTCCTTTTTTTCGTGGGTTGAAGGCTTCCTTCGATTCAAATGAATCTCATAGGATTCGAATTGTTATGCTTTTCCCGTGTTGATAGTTTGATCTGCGGGATTGGAATCATCTTTTAATCCTTTTGTTGCTTTCTGTGGTGTTTCAACACTTCCATAAACAAAGCGCACTGTAATTATACTTATTAAGGATGAGATAGTGTCGGCCGTACTGGGATTTCTGAATGGAGGTCATTTGCCTGAGATAATAAAGCGCACTGTAATTATACTTATTCCAAAGGTAAAGTCTCCACAAGATATCACTCAATATCGTCCTATTGCTTTATGCAATGTGATCTATAAAATCTGTTCCAAGGTGCTTGCAAACCGTCTTCGGGTGGTTCTTGATGATTTAATCGCGGAAGAACAAAGTGCATTTGTACCAGGGCGGCTAATAACTGATAATGTGATTTGTGCATACGAATCTGTTCACTCGATGAGGAGGAAGAAAGGCAAGGCCGCTTTTTGTGCTGCTAAGCTAGATATGATGAAGGCCTATGATCGTGTCGAATGGCTGTATCTGCAGGGGATCATGAGGAAATTGGGTTTTGCGGAGGCTTGGATATCTCTTATTATGAAGTGTGTTACCACGGTGAGCTTGGAGGTGAAGGTCAATGGGGAACTTCTTCCCTCTTTTAGGCCCACACGTGGACTGCGGCAGGGAGACCCGATCTCGCCCTACCTATTTCTGTTATGTGGGGAAGGGCTCTCGTGTCTTATTAAAAACTATGATGTGGGTGGATCGACAGAGCATTAGAGTGAGTTACCTATCTCCTTGGATTTCTCACTTATTGTTCGCTGACGATTGCCTTGTGTTTATGAAAGCCGATGTGAGGAGTGCCCATCGGCTAAATGTGATTCTGGAAATTTACAGTAATGGATCGGGTCAGAAAGTTAACAAGCAGAAGAGCTCGGCTTTCTTTAGCCCCAATTGCTCTGAGCCGATCAGGGTGTTGATGAAGGAAGCTATGCAAATTGACCGAGAAGCCCTCTGGGAAAAGTATCTGGGTCTCCCGATGGCGGCGGGGAGGCTCACGGATAAGCAATTTGAACATATTGTGGAAACTTCAAGATCTAGAGCTCAAGGATGGTGTGAAAAGATGGCATCATTTGCAGCTCGGGAGGTGCTAATCAAGTCGGTGCTCCAGTCCCTATCAACCTATGCTATGAGTTGCTTCAAACTCAATAAAGGTTTATGCTCTAAATTAACGACGATTTCGTCCAAGTACTAGTGGGGTGGATCACTTGATCGAAGAGACATGCACTGGCAGAAATGGGAGAAGATGTCTATTGCTAAAGGGAGAGGTGGTCTTGGCTTTAGAGACTTCCAAAAGTTCAATGATGCTATGCTGGGTAAGCAAGCTTGGCGTCTTTTGATTAATCCAGATAGCTTGTGTGCTCGAGTACTAAAAGGGATATATTTCCCGAATGATGACATCCTCTCCGCAGGATGCCCTCAAAGCGCTTCCAAGGTTTGGAAGGCGATTATCCGCGGGAGGAATGTGGTGAAGCAGGGGCTAGTTCGCCGTGTTGGCGACGACGCAAATACCCTTCTTAAATCGTACAAGTGGCTTGAGGGTGTTCTTGGCAGGATACCACTCTCAGTCAATCCCCAATCAACACTCACTTTGGTATCGGAGTTGATTGATCAGTCGTCGGGCCAATGGAAGGAACATGAAGTGAGGGCTACGTTTGGCCCCATGGAAGCGGAGGCGGTCCTGCGCCTGCCACGACTGCGTAGAGGTGGTGCGGATTTCTAGGCTTGGAATGAAGAAAAAACCGGCATATACTCGGTTCGCTCCGCATATCACATGCTAGTTCAGGACATTGGGGATGCTCTAGAATCGTCAAGTTTTGAAAGCCTGTGGAAGAAGCTTTGGCAGCTCAGGGTGGTTCCGAAGGTGGGAGTCTTTTGTTGGCGTGCTATCAAAGGATTCCTACCATCTTACTCTGAACTGGCCAGAAGACACATTATGAACAATGGGACATGCAAGCTTTGTGGGCATGAGGATGAAACGTTATTTCATGCACTAACTCAATGTGGCCATGCAAAGCAATTTTGGTGTGCAGCCTCAGATTACTTTGAGATTTTATTGCCACGCCTGCACCCGGCCTCCTGGTTGCAGGATCAGTTGATGGGCTCCTTTCTACCGAAATATAAGATCCCAATTGTTATGACGTTGTTGTGGTGTATCTGGTCGAGCAGGAACAAGTTCGTTCATGGGGAGGTTCAGTACAAACCCATGGGCTCGATGCACCTGATTGAGGAGCAGTTTTCCTTGCTAGAATTACCGCCGAAGATTTCATCAGCAAAACCGAAAGAGGTTTGCAAGTGGAGGAGACCGCCGCCGGGTTGGTTCATGTTAAACACTGACGAATCCCTCAACTGCAGCACAGGAGAAGCGGGCTCGGGCTATTTCATCCGGAGCGATTTGGGCGTTTTCATTGAGGCGGGGTGTCAGAAACATCTCTATGTGGATGACCCATTAATCAGTGAGCTTCTCGCCTGCCGGGACAGCGTCGAGGCAGCAATGAGGCGTGGTTTGCCCAAGATTGTCATCCAGACAGACTGTCTCCTTGTGATGGATATGCTAAAGGAGAAGGAGGAGCCGAGATTCGCTGGGGCTCATATCGTGAAAGAGCTTAAAGATTTATGTGGTGTCTTCCAGGAGGTCAAGTTTCTTCATATAGGTAGAGAGGGTAATAAAGAGGCACATTGTTGTGCCAAAGAAGCTTTAAGTGTAGGTTTTTCTCACTTTGATGTAATGCCTGGATTCCTGGCTGGTGTGATCCAGTCCGAGTGTAACCGTTGTCCCGTTTAATAAAGGAGTGGATCACGATCAAAAAAAAGGAGCTCGTGTTTAAGTGAATAACATACCTTTGCAAAACTAATCGGAAAAATATGTTTATATGTATTGATGCTGCTATTTTTTTTAATTAAGGCAAAACAAATTGCACTTTTTTATGGTAGTACTACAATCAGAAGGCTTCCTTGCCTTCGATTCAAATGAATCTCATAGGATTCAAATATTTATGTTTTTCCCATGTTGATAGTTTGATCTACAGGATTGGAATCCTCTTTTTATCTTTCTGTTATTTTCTATGGTGTTTCAACACTTCCATAAACAAACTACTCCATTATGTTGTTTTTATCCTATACGGAATTTAAGACAGTTGCTTGATGAGTATATGAGTAATTTTTTAATATTCCCTCTGACCCATATTAATTGACTCAAATTTGTCTAAATTTGGATGAATCTAGACACTATTTAGTACATAGGTTCATCCAAATTTTGACAAAAAATCCAATTCAACTAATATGGGTCGGAGGGAGTATGTTTATTCCAAACAACACATGACAAATTTTACTAAGGGACTATGCTTATACTTTTCATGCGATGGAGAACAATATAAGATGGCTTCCATAAACATACTATAATCAGAAAACTAATAGGAAAAATATGTTTATATGTCCTGATGGTGCTATTTTTAAAAACAAAGAAAAACAAATTGCACTTTTTTATGGTACTATAACCAGAAGGCTTCCTTTTTTTTCGTTGGTTGAAGGCTTCCTTCGATTCAAATGAATCTCATATGATTCAAATAGTTATGTTTTTCCCGTGTTAACAGTTTGACCTACATGACTGGAATCCTCTTTTTATCCTTTTGTTGTTCTGTGCGGTGTTTCAACACTTCCATAAACAAATTATTATGTTGTGGAGAACAATATAAGATGGGAGTGATTATATATGACTCGGCCGATTTGTACTTTGATAGTAATTTCACTTTTCACTATTCACAGTCATACGATAATGAAATATTGATAGTACTATCTCTTTTTTAGAAGAAAAGGTCTAAGACTATATATTATCGAAAACAACCTTTACAAGAAATAAAACAGAAGTCCGTGATAAATCCAGCACCATCTTCCTTCTGCATCCCTGGACTTTGACAATTATTCGGCCATGTTTGTAAGTAGCAGCAAATAGTAGTAGTATAAAGGTTAAAAAAATTAACGGGTACGAAAATGTTTGTAAGCTCAAAAATTTAGACCAAATTTATACATAGTAAATTTTAATTAATCTCATGTTGAGCTCTCAAAGTGTTCTGCAATTCGAATCCTGACCCGAGTTTGAACCTGAGTGCGAGCATGATCCCCTGCCCACCAAGGATCGCCCTCGCACCTCGACATCGACCTAACGATACCCTTGTGGTTGTGGCCATTGGGTCAGCAGTAGGGGGGCCGCTACTGGCGCAGCACCCACACGCAGGAGGAGGAGCCCCACGTGCAGGAGGAGCAGCCTCCATGGATGCAGGTGGTGCAGGGATCGATGGAGGAAGAAGAGAGCGGAGCAAGGGGCGACTCAGTGGGCTGGATTAAGGCTCCGTGAGGAAGAAAATGACCCAGGAAAAAGATAAAGAAAAAGGTGGACCATATGTGGGTTCTATGTGATAGAGGTGTCTATTTACAAGACATGTTATGTCCGGCTCTGTTTCATACCATAAAAACGGTTTTAGGTGCGCTCTATACCACTTCTAAGGTTTTGATTTTTACTGGTTTCACATTTTTGGGATCTGTTCGGCCCAAGGTCACTCTTTTGGGGTACCTCCAACGAAATTTTCTTGTACTCCCTCCTTGCAATAATATAGTGCATGTAACATTTTTTAAAAGTGTAAAACTTTGATCAAGTTTATGAACAAAATTAACTATATCTAAAATATAAAAAGCTTACCATACAAAAATACACATCAGGATAAATCTGATGGTGACTATTTGGTATTCTAAATATTGATATGTTTTTGTACATACTTTTGATCAAACTTGACATCGTTTGACTTTAAAAAAATTCTTATATACGTATTTTGGCAAGGATGGAGCCGTAGCGTGTTCTTAAGAGATCTGACTAGGGTCGATGCCCTACCCATAATCTAGCAGTTTCCTCGCCATGTAAACCCTCCCACGTAGCAATTGTGTGCGCATCATCACACCGTACAAGTTAACCCTTCCCTGTATACGCCCACTCATAAACGTACCTGTCCTAGACTCACCTGAATGACTCGCCTAGCCACACGTAATCGTGATGGTTAGACCGTTAGAGGACACGAAGGAAATCAGATCGGATTTTCAAGGGCGGACGCCGCCATTAAAGAAGATCACCCAATATATCACGACGAAGCTCTTGACAGGAAGGTGCTGATCGTCGCTTGTTTTTTCCAAAGGAATGTACGAACTTTTTGTACTACAAATAAAGGAGTACTGCTTTGAATTTGGAAACGGAAGAAAAAAAAGCGATCGAGATGGAAAAAAGGGCATGCGATTCCTTTGCGTAAAGGCATAATATATGGCGAATTTCTTGCAGTAGTACAAGGAGAGTGGAACGGACGCGGCACGCCGTGCAGTCAGAAAGCTAATGGCGTGGCCTACTCTGTGGAGCCTCTGTTGTCGTGCCGGGAGACCGGCCAGTCTTCTTCTTCTTCCGCCACCTCGTGCGCCTTGACCACGCGTAGCGTACGCGGCATACAGCTCTTGTTCTTCATTCCCATTTTATGCTCTCTGTTAATTAGCTCGGCCATGCATGGACATTAGGTGTGGGTGTGTTTGGTGCATCAGGAGAAAAGAGGAAAAGAGCGAGCAAGGCTAAGGAAAATAGCTTATCACTGTCAATGTCACTTTTGGTCTCACAATTGTAATAGTACGACTCCCTCCATCCAGAAGCATATCGTAGATTTGTCTATATTCATATATATATCTATATGCTAAAACTTGTTTAGATATATTCGATTTTTGACAAAAAATTTACATCCTTTTTTGGATGGAGCGAGTATTTTTTTTTTGGACCCTCAAATATCAAACCGTTTACATTTTATCCTTTATTCACATTCAACGTGTTTGATGATAAAATGCTATAGTTTCACCCACGCAACAGTCTATTCAAGATAAAATATAGAGCAATGAGGATTTTTTTTAAAGAAAAGCCATGGCGAATTTGAGTAAGTATAATAAATATAGATAAAAACAAAATGAACATAAAGTGATGGAAGGAAAACTACTATGAATAGGAATACTGTAATTAAAAAATATAAAATTAATTAAATTTAAAGGGAAAATAGGTAAAATATCAAGATATTTTAAAAAACCTAGAATATCCAAAAAAGTTCAATATGAGGAAAAAAAATACAAAAACAATAATAGGTATGAAAACCTTTTGAATTTATTGAATTCTATTACTTTTATACAATATTTGTGTACTACGCATATATAGAATTCCATAAGTCTTCCCCAAGGTCTTCTCAGTGTTTCTATTTTACCTAAAAAAAGTGTTTTCAACTAATCCATGTGTTGGGTGATTCTTTTTTCATTTTTGGGTGGATTGGAATGCCATGTGCTAAAACACCGCCACATTCTCATAAATAAGGAAATGAATATGAAGCTAGACGGTGCTGCCACATTAGAGACCAAGATTTTCTAGTACTCCCTCCGGCCCATATTAGTTGACATGTATTCAAAATTTGGATGAACCTGATTCATCCAAATCTAGACAAATTTGAGTCAACTAATATGGGTCAGAGGGAGTATTATTAAAGTTAAGAGGCGAAACTTAGACATTGCAATAATTGGAAGGCTAAAAGTAGACTTTTCTCTAAGCTAATTAACTCTTCATGAATAAAATAAATTTTACAATAGTAATTATTAGAAGAGAACTAAGGAAACCAACATCTAGACTTTCTACACATAATTTAAGATCTAGAGTCAACTGTTCGTCACCTTAATTTGTATGTTGGTGTACTTTAATGTTGGACTTTTTATGTTGAATGAATACTGTTGAAAAGAGAAACATTGCATTAGATATGTATATGTCACTATAGATAATAGGTAGGGATTGAACTGGGAAGCCGAATATGTGGTTAGACCGATGGAGAAATCTATTTTGACTTGCACAAATTTTGTATCTAGGGTAAATGTTCTAAGATAAGAGAGATCAAGCATAAATAGCCGGTGAAAGTCACTCTGAGTACGAGCTTAAAGAAGTCACTACTATGGAGGACTGTATATAGTCAATACTAAGAAATCAACTATGAGTCGACAATATTATTAATATTATCTGTAGAACGTACATGAAAGCAACATATAAGATTTTTATTTCTGAATTTTTCATCCATCCAAATTGTTCTGAGACGTCGCGAGAGGAGACAATTCATGCAATGTATCAGCAGCTCAGCGCCATCTGATATAAAGCCAACTAAGATGCTTCGATTGACTTTTGAGTAGTTAATGGTTATCATGTGATTGTACACCTGGTAATGATTTTGGTAGGAGTTGGTAGATCATGTACAGCTCGAACAAGATGACAGACAAATTGACATCTACGTAGGTACGGTTCAAAGTATTATATTTTTCGCTTGGTACACTTCATCAAGATCTAGAGGGTATGCATATATAGATCCACGGATATCAATATGAATTTGTGCATTGACATATACTATTGCATGATTAGACAACCTAGCGGTGGCCTTTGACCAGAGACCACACTAGCCGCGCGCGTACTACACAGCAAAAATAAGAAATGTGATAAAAACAATTATACATTATAAATACACGCATATGCACACTCGCAGCACACACCAATCTAATAAAGTTCAGCAACGCAAAGCAGGAGAATTACAGGTCGTTGCCTGTTGACGCTGTGGTGTCGATCGAATTGTTGGACCAATTATGCCACTAATTTTATCGTGCACTTTTAGTCGCTTGGTCACGTAAAGGCTGCTTCCACGACTCACGGCGCGCCTCCCACACAGAACAACATGCATGCATGTTTAGTCAAAGCAGAAGGTGGATTAGTCAATAACTAGTTAATTAAGTACATCTTGCAATAAAAATAGAGGCACTTCCTCCATTTCGTAAAAAAAGGGCATATAAACTGTGTGAACTCTGACCAAGCTTATAGGAAAATCCATCTATTATATACTAAAAGCAATATAAGGTTGTTTTTCGAGGTACCACGTTGATCCACATCATCGTAATTAATCTGATCGCTAGATCTAAAATAGATGGTTAGGATTTAACTATCAAATTTACGTAACTATGGTCCGTAAACAAATATTAGTTAGCTACCATGGCACGACACAGTTCAAGGAAAAAAACTTTTAGGGTGTAGAAAAAAAGGAATTTTATCAAAATACTGTTTATTAAAATACCGTTACGTAATTAGTTGTAATTAGTTCCATAGCCTACCACATCACGTGACGGTTAAAAAAGCAATCTATTTCTCTCTTTCACAGCACATTCTTTAATCCATCTTGGACGTGTACGGTACAAACTCTAACAAAAAACTCAGATCTGTTTTGTAGTTTACCTTTGCAGCTTCACGTATAAAATCAAAATCTTAAAACTCTACCAACCTAACATCAAGAAAAATAATTTTGAGTTGATTTCACGAAGAGCACAATCCACGATAATTTTGTTCCATGGGTTTTTTTTTTCAGGGGAGTTCCATGGGATATACATGTTATAAAAAGTGTCTGTATAGAGGATCGATGCGTTAAGATACAAGGACGACTTCAAATTTTGATCGATAATTTTCACGAGATTTTTCTTATTCATGCTAGATACATGTTCGAAAATATTTCCTGCCAAAAAATTGATGCATGCCAGATATTGATACCGAAAAATATCTTAAAATAGAAAAACAATTAACCACAAAAAAATAAAAAAACAATTGATCAATAGTAGTTCCTCCGTTTGAAAATAGTGACTCGGATTCATCTAAATTCACATATACCTATGAACTTAAACGTGTCTAGATACATACGAATTTAGACAAATCCAAGTCACTTATTTCTGGACTACAGACCGACATAGAAGGGAAATCACATGCTAGCCTACAAACGCAATGAAAAGTATACAATATATAATATAGAGACAACTATATCGCTAACTAGACTACATATAGTGAAACATATAGAGCCTAAGAATCATTTTCAAAAGCGCTCTCTTCAAGTATTTCATATTTCTTATTTTTCTAACCATAACAAATCTTTACTGATCATTGTAACAAATTGTAAAAATATAACAAAGGAAAACATAAAATATTCTAAAAAAAATCGCTGTCAAGATCTCTCGAGTCAACACCTATTCTATTGCATTATAAGTTTTCCATGTCTATCATGATGAATATACATAAAAATAATATCTACAAAAATAGACCAAAATCAGAAGTTTTGAAATACCGTAAGAGGCGCCCACCTTTAATCGGACCCTGGGATGTTTAATCGCACGTTGTCGACGGACTCATCTTGGCAAAGGCAATGTTAAAAGTGGACCCCAATATGTATTAGCTCACTTAGTCTAGAGACACATCTTTTGCCAGATATGGTCCAAAATGTTGTCCACTATTAAACTAGGTGGAAAAATAGTTGGATAAAAAGACGGACTGAAATATTTCATCCATTCATAAAACATATTTAGTCTATAAAAAATCAAGGCAAATAAAAAATATTCATGATAATATGAAAGCTCCTTCAAGATTCATCGATATCAACAAAATGCTCACATCAATATCTCAACAATGTATACCGTGACGAGCATGAATAAAATAAAATCTACACAAAGTAAACTAACCTCAAAAAATTGAAATCCCTAAGAGATGCCTACCTTAAATGTGAACCCTGTGATTTTTAAGCGGACTTTGTCGAGTGACTCATCTCTTGCTCAAGCATGTTGCTTAAATTGTTGGGCATGTCTAAACTATTGACAAACTAAATTGAAGTACGAAAAGCCAATCCATATGAATCACTAACCCCATAGAGTAGGTTGTGAATGACACTTACATAAGTAGACAGAGCCAAGCAGTCCTTAATTCATACGACTACATATGCGGTGAGGATGCTAACATCAACAGTTGTGTTCCATATCCTCCTGACATCTTACAAGATAGTGAATGGTACCGATGGCCACCATGCAATTGGACTACTAACCCACTGCCTATCTTATTTCCTTGAGATAAACGTTTTCAAAGTTTCATAAGAATCCGACAATGCTAAAATATTTATAATAAAAAATCATCAATGGTGTGTCAATATTTCAATTAAAAAGTGTATGGTCAATCATGTCTGATACACGGCATATGGATCATTAATATAAAAATATAAATATTACAATATTAATCTACATAATCTAGAAATCGATACATCAACCAACTGTATAAAGCACAATATAATCGAAGGAAAGACAAAAAACATTCTCATGAAAAAATTATTCATGGGCCTTGTAATGTAATGAACCATAATTATGTTACGACAAAACAAAAAGTATATCTTCCTAACATAAACATGACCATAACTGTTGGATTACAATAACTGATGAGGGATGGATGATTTATGTTCTTCCATTATAGAATGGTGACACAAATTTATAAATTTCAATACCAGTAATTCTTGGTTTATATTCTTCCATACTTGAAGATTGAGTTAATGAGAAGATCATATATTTGTAGCTGCCAACATTTCTAATACTCCCTCCAATCCATAATAAGTGTCGTCCATATAATACAAAGTTAGTACTAGCTTAGTACAAAATGAGAGACTTATTATGTATCGGAGGGAGTAATTTTTGACTCAATTATGCATACATGTTCTTCTATCTGACCAATTTTGTGTCCGTGATTATTGGTTGGACCAATATATAGGCAAATTGGATGATGAGAGCATAGACTCTTATAGCATCACAATTGAAAATTAAAATCTGCATATTGTGGAACAATATAAAAAATATATACACATGGGCAATACTATTGTATCTTCTTAACATAGTTTTCATACAATTTCTAAAAATATGATCAAAATCCACATTATGTAAAGTACCATCAGGGCGAACCCTACCATGAGATGATTAAAATATTCTAATCCATTTATTAACATAGCACTTATGATGATTATTGTATTAGTTGAGATCACGGTATGTAAACTATAAATTTATGTTTTGATTCTTTGGTACTCTAAAAAATGTTGCCCTCGCAATTGCGAGGGCCACCATGCTAGTTGAGAATAATAATGAATACAATGATTTGGCATTGTAGATGTTGATAGTGTTTTCTAAAAGCTTAGTCGATGTTTATACCGATCCACTTTGAAAATAATATAAAATATGCAAAGATACATATGTATCTAGATAAATCAGCGACACTAATTCCAAACGGAGAAAGTAGTTTCTCTCTCAAAAAAACCCGAAGAAAGTAGTTTGCTATACTTAATCAGTGTAGTCATACAGAAATTTTCAGAGTTTTTGAGAAAGATCATCGAGGAACAATGGGAGTATATGCTTCCAATATACCGTTTTGCAATTGCATCCGTGCCGTAATTAGCTACCTGTACGGAGCATATGGTAGTAAGATACTGGCCGTACTGAGTCACGTTGACGTGGCTGTACATGTGCAGAGAAGCATGCATGTGTACGGGTACACAGATGTGCAGCCTCTAGTAGCATCGTGGATCTTCTTAGCAGATCACGGTGAAGTATTTTAATTAGGTGACTAATGACCGACGTGGATTTTTTTTGTCGGCTCTCATCCGTTCGTGAGCTAGCTGGTTATCACTCAAGCGCATGCAGATCAGATGCATGTACGTAAAGAACGTACAGATCGACCATACAAGTACGTACGGTTACCGTACGCCGACCGCACTCTCCGTACGTGCACACGGTAATTTTACATGTGTACTCCTATTGAGCTGAATACTCGCAGACACAAGTAGAAATCATATTGAGCTGTCAGGAGTACGTACGTATGTTTTACTTGTGTCTGTGAGTATTCTGGTGACGTCATGCACGCGTAGTAGTACTTGGCTTTTGTTTGGAAAATTTGTGTTGGAGTTGAAAAGGTTGAAAATGTAATATATGCAGGTGCGCGATCGATGTGTGAAGCCACCAGCCACACGATCTCAAAGTCGTAATTTGGCGTAGAAAAGGGCAGCATGCAGCGACCAATATATGCACCTACCGATTACACGCATGTATTGCACGCCGGAATTGAATTGTATCGGACTCTGGTTGAAACAGGAACGACTCGACTACTTTGGAAGAGATATAAGGTCCAGCCGGAAGATCTGTCACTCTTCGTACTACTCTTCCCATTTTATATTACTCCGTATGTTATTTTTAACCAGCACCCAGTGATTCATATATATGGACGCGATCACTCCGGTTTTTCTCCACGTAATCCCGTAAATGCGGTCTAAAAATCAGCCCCTGGATGTAATAAAATGTTAATATTTGGCATTAACTTTGTGTAGATTTGTATGCATGTATCTAGATTAGATAGTACATTCGTACTTAGATAAAGTTAAAGCCATTAATATGACCGAAGGGAGTAATATCAAATATATAGATTATGAAAATAGTACTCCACTAAGTATATACTATACTTCTAATATTATTTATTTAATTTTGAAAGAGGCGACAAAACCGCTGAGTCACCGTCAACAGCATCAGTCGCGCGCGCACAAGTCCTCCACTCATTCTCGCGCATATCTCAAGACGCGACGTCCCCGCTGACTAATCCCGTTGCCGTTGTGGTTGGAGGCTGCCGTCGGTGATCGATCGAGGACACGATATTCATCTGTTTGAGTGCGTCACCGTCACTGCACGGCACCTCGACTCGGCTCGCTCTCTCTATATATATATACTCGTGTGAATGAGGGTGTGAACATGTTTCAGAGATATCCATGCATGTTTGTCCTATGCAGCTATGTTTGATTTGATTGACTGGGCATTGACATCAATAATAATTAGTTATAATTGTATATTTTTCTGGGTAGTCTGGCGAACAGCTACACCTCGCTCTCAAACATGAAACACATTTGGAAAAAGAGTTATGTAATGATATTCTTACGGCTTTTACCAACGAAAAAGTGTAAGTTTTACTTTTCGCTAACCTACATAATACCAATTTTCTCAATCAGTTTGAAACTTAGAAAATCTTAGTCCATTGAGAGTTGAGACATACACAACACATACCTATATTATCATGATTGCGCGAACATGTAATCGATAAAGTTAGTGGAGAAAACGGGGGTGCATAGTGGACACGGGTAGAAGTGACTCACCGACCTTTCATGAACAATAATCCAAAAGGCTATATTTGTAATATATGAAGAGAAAGGTGTTTATTTCATTCAAATGAATTTCACGGGATTTGAATAGTTAGGATTTTCTATAAACAACGTAATGTAGTTCCCAGCCGAGGTGTGGGAGCCAGGAGAGATTAATGAAATTATTCTTTTATGAAAATCTACTTATTCATGTGTATGGTAAATAATAGCCATACAATTGTATTGGTTGAACATATGCGAACCATGGATAAAGAATAGTCAAAACATATCAGAAAAAGAAAGAAGCAAGTGAATAAAATAAAAATATTTGTAAGCTAGGTGTAGATCATCAATATGTGGTGTAGATCATATCGTTGTGCACGGGTATTACATGTGTGTATTTTGTGGGAAATATAATTATTTTTTAAATCACATATTATGGGTACTACACTGTGAATGATGTTTTTTATCAACTGATACATATTGGATTTTGAATTATGTATAGAATCCATTTAACTGATACATTGTTTGAGTCAATATCGCACATGTTATACCAATATAAGGCTTGGATTTTGCCGCAGGTTAAGACAAACTTAGGAATATTACCCAGCCTTCCATGCACTACATTTGTCAAGTATATTTGTTCTCTTCCCCTGACTCTCACTTGATATAACACATGTTTAATTACCACCTATGGGGTTCACCTATATCGTTTTAATAGTTGTTCTAGTTCAAAAATCAAGGGGTGCCTTTTCTTTGCGGGTGAAAAATCATGCGGTGCTTGCATTCTTTGTGGTGAAACTTATGGGTATGCATTGGTTGAGTACTAAGATATAGACTTTTTCCCTGAAGATAAAAAAATAACATGTTCCATGAAGAGAAAAATATTGTTAACATGTGGCCATATATGGATGAAAGTTATCCTATAGTCAACTACGAACTCTCAAGAATTGGAATGAACCGTTTGACTAGAAAATAATGAAATAATGAGTAATACCAATTGGAGAGGGCGTGAGGAAAATATAAGAACAAACCACTTGTTGTGACCCCGTTCAATCTATATTTCCATCAAATTTATATATATGCCAGGAAATATTTTTTTATTAAAATTTACTAGATATTTGTTAGACATGTACATTGCAAAATCATCTATTGAGATATTTAAAGTTACTAATAGAAGCATATAAAACATACTATAGTATGTCTAAGCGGGACATATCATTATGTAAGTAAGTGCATTTATTTTATCATTTTCCGACTTGCTTCGTTTTATTCGGAATTTGATTGGTGAAATATATCAATCTACATACTCAAAATATCATATATTGTATGACAAAATTGAATGTTAACTTACTACTTTGCTTGTAGCAACAGAACTCTAAAATGTTTAAAAGTGAACTCTAAATTACATACTATTACATGTTGTTGATGTGTTTAGTATTACTAAGTTCTATTTTGATTAAAAAAGAGAGTTGTCAACATTCTTTGACCAAGTGTATAAGGAAGTAAAATTGTTTAGTATAAATATGGGATGGCCATTTATATTTACTCGGCTAGTGATCCATCAAATGACATATTACCTACATTAGAATTTCACTCTCCGTGGTAGCAACGAGAGCATAATTTAGGAATAAATGGACATAGTTTTAAGAGAGAGCATGGGAGGGACGTGATACTACAAAATTCCACTAGAATCATGACCGAAAAATCTCTATCATGTTTTGTATTCAAAATTTTGGGCGGTATTTTCCTAATGCAGTAAAAATTTATATGCTAAATCACCCGCATGTTCTAATTCATGGCCAGTAAGTCGACTCCGTGAAAAAAATAGAGATGCTAAGGACGGAGAGGGAGCCATTTTTTGTTCCTGATTTCAATGTAGGTTATGCATGCAATAAAGTTGATGTTCAAACTAAATGTTGTTAGGTTTGCTATTAGAGTGGGGTTGTTTATGTATGCTTTGTTCCAAATATGTAATCCCTCTTTTACAAATAATCGTAGATGTCGTGTAATGTGGTACTTTCTATTCATATGATGTTGGATTATAACTTTTCAACGAATTACATATTAATAAAAGTATATCTGAAATCTCTTGCTATACAATTGAATTATCATGTACATTATGCTACAATGTGCGGCAAAAACGAATTTGATGGAACAGTAGCAACACACAGGCATTCAGCAAGTTTAATATTAAGATTAGTCTGTCTCTGATGAGGGCATGGTACATGCTCCCTCCGACTGAAATATCAAGGTTAGAGAACCAAATCGTTAGGACCAGGAAGGTTATTTACTTTGTTCCCCTAAAGTTGCATGTACAAGTAGTCGAAAGAGTAAAACACGACATTGGAGAAAAGCGAGCTAAGAGGAGGCATAGTGGGAGAGGAGACTGCATGCATTAACAAGAGGGAAATAAAGAGTAAACAACATTAATTATTCGGCAGAATTAGGTCTTAGATTCCTGAACTAATCCGTCCATTCACAATTCACAATTGGCTCGTGTTCTAGGTTTGGTCATAGTCAAATTTATAGAATTTGACCATATGCGTAAAAAAAATATCAACATTAATAATTTAAAATATGTTGCATTAGAATTGTCATCAAGTATGGTTTTATTTATATGTATTTTATATTTTTTTCTTATATTTTTGGTTAAATTTTCCAAAATTTGATTTTGACTAAACACAAAACAAGAGATAATGATAAACAGAGAGAGTACTATCTAAAATCGGGAGGATAGTAATAGTACGATAACCGAACAGGGGAAATACTCCAATGCCTTTTTTGCGAGAAAAAAATACTCCAATGCCTAGGGTTTTAAGTGGAATCCCACCAAAATTCTACTTTTTGTTTATTTTGAAATTTGTAGTGTAAGTTTTTATCAAAATTTTACACTGAAATTTTCAGAATGAACTAGAAGTGGAATTTTGGTGGGTTCCTACTTGACACCCAACCGATGCCTTTGACACTTGTCTCTTTCATCTATGTTTTTGGTAGTAGTACATAGCAGGCGAGACCTAGTTTTCCCCACGGTTAACCTTCCTTGTATGCGTCCTGGCCTAGACTTAATCTACCTGGCGTCCTGGCCTAGACTTAACCAAAATGATTAGACTGGGCACACACGTAACTGTAGTTACTGTCGGCACGAAATAAGATCAAACTTTCAAGGACGCCTTTAGTAAAGAAAGTTGCGAGGTATGAACTTCAATTTTGTACTTCCGATATGGAAATGAGGGAAAAGGCGGTCGATGGGTACCAAAATGTTTGTAGCTCAAAAGTTTTGACATTGCCTCTTCTATTGGAAATACCATGTTCCAACATTGCAGGAGGGAAGCAAACAAAGCGGCACACGAGATAGCTAGGTCTTGCTTTGAGAATAGAAATTCTTGTATTTGGGTCGATAAGCCCCCTAGCTTCATATTAGACCCCTTGTAAACGATGTAACTTTTGTGTGATTTGGTAGCAGCAAGTTTCAGACGCACTCTTTTACTTTCAGGGTACCTAAAGGGACTGGAAGGTTTTTAATTAGGCGGCTTGCTAGCTTAATATATTGTGATTTTACCTAAAAAAAATGTTTGTAGCTCAAAAATTTTCAGACCAAATTTATACATACTCCCTTCTGAAAGGATGTCATAGATTTATCTAGATATGCACATAACTAAATGTGATTTAGTGCTAGATACATACTCCCTTCCTTTAGAAATAAAAGATATTCTTAACTTTGTAAAATGAATGTACTAGACGCCTACACTCCAAACTTCTATGAAGCTATACATTAAAAGACCTCTAGATACATTCGATTCATAAAGCTAAAGCGTCTTTCTAAACGGAGGGAGTACAAATCTAGGCAAATATGTCATATGAGTACTAATTTTAGTTAAACTTATCCTCGAATCAAGCTTTCACCCCGCTATATTAATATAGTCAATCACACGATACAATGATAATGCTAGGGCCGCAGCACAACCAAGCCCAAAAAAAAAAGAACAAGAGAGAAACAAAAGCCAACATTGGTAGCTCGACGGAACGAAAACGGCCCTCAACCAAGCAACACCTTCAGCAAAGAATACGACGACGACGTCATTGCTGCCCGGACCAGTCCTAGGGTTTCCCCTGGTACACGGAAGGGGATGGAGAGGGGGAGCTCGACGCCCTTCAGAAAGGGATGGTGACACCCGCAGGAGTCACCGCGTCGGTGCCGGACGGGGCCGGCATGGATTTCGCCCACCCCAAACAACTAACACCCCGAACAGTCCGAAGCGCTCCACCACACTCACCGCCAACCAGCACATGCCACCATGGAAAAGGAGCTTTTGTACGTACTCCATCCGTTTTAAAATATAAGATGTTTTAGTTTGATAAAACAAATGTATCTAGACTTTTTTAAATATATAGGCTCACTTAAATTTAGAGTAAATCTATATATTAAAAAAAGTCTAGATATATTTTTTCACAAACCTAAAACGTCTTATATTTTAAAACAGAAGGAGTATTTATGATTTGGAAATGAGAGAAAAAAGGCGATCGGGCAAGAAAGAAAGTTGCATGCGAATATACGATTCCTTTGTACGTATATCCACAGTGGTTCTAGCTACGCGGAGAGAAGATCACACGCCATCCAGTTAGTCAGTCAAAAAGGGTTTTGTGGGGTGTGGGGCGGCCAGCCGTGTGGAGCATCTGTTGTCGTGCCGGACGCTATCCTTATCGACCGTTGGTGCCCATCTTCTTCTCCTTCCCTCAGCTCCCGGGACTTGACCAACGCGTGAGCTAGGTTGCCGGTTAATCATTGCTCCCTCTCTATTGCATAACGTAGTATGTTCTGACCAACTATAAATTAGTTTGCCAAAACATATTAAACCATGAGCGCATGCCGCTATTGGGGATCTGTCAGTGTTCTGTATTCATTGGTGTCGCTTAAGGTTAGTCTATTCCGATCAACGGTTCTAATCTTTGACGATGGTTGCTGCTCTCGTGCGCTGGTCTTTTGCTATCTCAGCACGATGATTTTTTGTCTGTCTATTATAACAAACTGTATTATCACAAGCTTTGTCGGGCTCCGGTGGTGGGGGAGCGAGGACGGTGGTGCGCCTTCGGCTCTTGCTATTGTCTATAGTCATCGCTAGGTGATTCAATAACCTATTTGTATTTCTTATTACTTTTATTAGTATGCTTTGTACTGTTGTTGATGATTACTAATAGATTGGTGAAATTTCGCAAAAACAAAATCAGCTCGGCCGCCAAATGCCGTACTCCATGCAAATTAGGTGTGCGTTGTGTGTAATCGTGCATGCGAAGGAGAAAATATGAAAAGAGCGAAAAAAGACTAAAGAAAAAGTCTTATGCGTAACTATTATTCATTCCAGTACTATTGCCAAATTGTATGTTTGGCCTCACAAATTCATAACTCTAATAGTACCACATTTGTCGGCCCCTCAAATCAAACATATTTAGACTTAACTCCATCGTCCCAAAGGGAGTATCATTGTCGGGGGGATAACCCCCGGTAGGGTCACAAGGGGTGAGACTTAGCACAACTTGGCTTACTCCAAGTAAGGAAAGAGCCCGACCGAGTAAGTACGGCCGGGAGAGAGAATTGTGTGTGGCTGACATAAGAACTATGTCGGCCCGCATAAGACAAAGTTGTTAATCTTGCAGGAACCAACGAGCCGAGTCGTCGGGGGAAGGGCCAAGTCTGATAGGATGCATGGCACCTTTCCGAGTAAGGTTCGGAAGGGACCATGGTAAAGCGTGGTCAAAAGAGAAGGGCGACACCGGGTGACACAAAAGGAGCCGGGTGACGCCCAAAGCAAATGCTGATGTACAAAGTTACAGTGTGACGCCAAAAGGAGCAGGAGGCGGCGTACCAGAAGACCGTTAGCTGTCAAGCTTTATGGACTAGGCCGTTGGGCTTAAGGCAAGCTCATGACCCGGCCCGCAAAGTAGGGACCAAGATCCAAACAGTAAACCCTAGAACCCAAAGGGGTATAAGTTAGCTAGCGCTGCCTATATAAGGGGGGATAGTTGTAGTAGAGGGAGGTCAGACCAAGTAGTGAACTAGTGCGCAGAACACTAGTTCATACGGCTCAAGGAGCACTTGTAATTCTCGGGTATCAATAAAATCGCTAAGTGTGGAGAGTTCATCTTGTTCTTCGTGCATGGCTTGACCGTGCACTCCCTCCCCGGTGATCACAAGCACCCATTCGGCCCCCAACTTAAGCCTACCCATGACATCTGCCGTACCACCACCACGACAGTTGGCGCCCACCGTGGGGCAGAAGCAGGTGCTTAATGGAGTCTTCATCCGGACGGGCAACATCATCGCCAAGACCGGCGAACGCGTCTACTCTGGCCTCATCCAGAGGTTTGGAGCGCTCAACTTCGTTAGCGATAACGCGGGGTGCTTCGGTACCAAGCCATTCCCTAGGGGAGGTCGCTTCATCAAGTTCAGCAAGCACCAGGTCTACGTCGCTGTGCGCGTGGAGCGCGCATATTCGGGGCGCGTCATCCTGGCGCCAGATCCACCAGCAGTTCATATCACTGGAAAGCTTCACCAACTCGTCTCTGTGGAGGTAATGATGACAGCCCCTAACCCAGCAACTCCACCGATAGTTCTGGTAGTGAATGAGAATGTTGAGGGAGGAAATCATGAAGAAACACGAAGGGATGCAAGAACAGCAAAGGCACTGCTGGAAAGGCCAGAAAACATAGCTAGGAGTAAAAGGGCTAAGGATCTGTAGGAAGCGATAGATAAGTTGGCAGAACCAGTAGCGCAAGCAACTGACCCGACACGTGTGCAAGCCGAGTTGGAGGAAGCCAGGATAAAAGTTCTGGAGAAAGCCAAGGAATTAGCGCAGTTACAGCAAGATGTGGATATCACGATCCGAAAGCTCAACTCGGCAAATCGAGTCAAGGGCGCGAAGACCCGGCTAGATGCGGCGAGGTTAAGAGGAAGAAACCTCAATGAAGAGCTGGCGGATGCGACGTCAAAAATAACGCCAGAGAACAGCAACGAAACAGCTATGAGACCAACATATAATACAGCAGCAGCTAATCCGCGAGCAGCAGAAGTAGCAATGGCAGAATTACCCCATTTGGAGGGAGAAGCAAAGAAAATACAACAAGAACGAGTCAATGAACTAGTAAGAGCAGCTAGCATGCTGAATGAAGCGTACTACAGAGTGAATCCGGGTATAGCAGGAAGTGAAGGGTTTCGCGGCATAGTAAATCAAAATTTTCTACGGATGCGAACAGAGGGAAAGCCAAGATCTAATCTAGGAGATGCAAACAACGAGAGAGATTGGATTAGATCTTTATACCCTTGAAGATTCGCACAGCGGAACGTTCGTCGGAACGTGGGTGATGTAGTCGTACTCGCTTCTCCTCCTCGTGATCCGATCCGATCTAGCACCACAAGTGGCGGTGCCTCCGTGAGATGCACACGTGCAGCACCTCGACGTCTCCTCCTTCCTCGGACCAGCAAGTATGGTGGAGAGACGGATTGGATCTACAACACGACGGCGTGGTGTATATGGTGGAGAATTCTGCAGCAGGGCTTCGCCTACAAACAGTCGGGAGGGAGAGAGGAAGGGCAGCAGGGCGGCTAGGGTTGGAGGGGAAGGTGTGAGGGGTTGGTGCGCCCCCACCCCTTTTTATATAGAGGGGGGGCGCAGCCCTAGCCCCTCCCCCAAGCCCAAACCGGCGTCCCCAAAAGATAAGGAGTGGGGGGGGGGGCAAGGAAACCCCCCCCCCTTCTAGAAGGTCTATCTCGAGTTTAAACCTCTCTTGGCCGGCTGGGCCCTATGGGGCCTTGTGCCCCTGGCCCAATGCGGCCAGGGCACTCCCTCATAGGCCCATGCCCCCTCCCGGAAGGTGGGGCCACGTTGATCCCCTTTTGGAAGGTTCTAGAAGCTTCCTGTACAATACCGATTAATCCGGAACAATTCCGAACTCCAAAAACTGCATTGCCTTATATGAATCTTATTCTCCGGACCACTCCGGAACCTCTCGTAATGTCCCGGATCCCATCCGAGACTCCGAACAAAAACTCATAAACCAATTATCCAATCTATCCTAGCGTCGAGACACGTTAAGTGTGTGACCCTGCGGGTTTGAGAATATGTAGACATGATCTTCTATCAATAATCAACAGCGGGGTCTGGTAACCCATATTGACTCCCACACATTCATCGATGATCATATCGGATGAACCACGATGCCAGGATTCAATCAATCCCATATATATATTCCCTTCGTCTCGCGATATTTTACTTGCCCGAGATTCGATCGTCGGTACCGTCATACCTAGTTCAATCTCGTTCACAGCAAGTACTTTACTCGTTCCGTAATCCGATATCACTTTGTGATTAACTCCTTAACCACATTCTTGCAAGCGGTGTTGATATCGATTACCGAGTGGGCCCGAAGTATATCTCTCCGACTTGGGAGGGACAAATCCCATCTTGATACATACAACCCAACAGATACTTTCCGATCACCTGAGAGACACCTTTATGATCACCCTCTCATAGGATGACGTTTGATGACCTCAAAGCTTTCTTCCGATACCAGGGAGTTGTATTATCTCATGGTCTAAGGAATACAATATTTGACATAAGAAAAGCTTCGCAAAGACGAACACGATGACACGATCTAATTGCTTCGCTTAGTTTGGGTCTGTCCACCATATCATTCTCCCAATGATATGATCTCATTATTAATCGACAACTCATGTCCATGGTTAGGAAACCTTAACCATCATTAATCAATGAGCTAGTCCATAGAGGCGTACTAGGGACACGGTGTTGTTCACAAACCACACAAGTATTAAAGTTTCCGCTTAAAATACAATTCTAGCATGGAATATAAACATTATCATGAACAAGAATTATAATAATCACAACTTTATTATTGCCTCTAGGGCATAATTCCAACAGTATCCCACTTGCACTAGAGTCAATAATCTAGTTTACATCTAGCAACAATCTCACACCCATGGCACTGAGGTGATGATCATGTTTTACACGCGGAAGAGGTTTAGTCAACGGATCTGCGACATTAAGATCTGTATGTACTTTGCTAATCTTCAGATCTCCATCTGATATATAATCTCGGATTATATGAAACTTGCGGTTGATATGCTTGGTCTTTGGATGATATCTTGGTTCCTTAGCGAGTGCTATGGCGCCAGTGTTGTCACACAATATCTCCAGTGGGTCCAATGCACTTGGAACCACGTCAAGCTCAGTGATGAAGTTTCTGATCCAAACTCCTTCACTTGACGCTTCTGCAGCAGCCATGTATTCCGCTTCTACTGTAGATCCCGCGATCACGCTTTGCTTGTAGCTTCTCCAGCTCATAGCTCCTCCATTCAAAATATACACGTATCTTGTCTGAGATTTAGAATCATCCTTGTCGGTGTCGAAACTAGCGTCGACGTAACCTTTTACGACGAGATGTTCATCACCCCCATAGACTAAGAACATTTCTGTAGTCCTATTTAGGTACTTTAGGATGTTCTTCACGGCTGTCCAGTGTTCCACTCCTGGATCACTTTGATATCTTCTCGTCAAACTAAGAGCATTGGAAACATCCGGTCTAGTACACAGCATGGCATACATGATAGAACCTATGGCCGAGGCATAAGGCACTTTTCTCATAGCTTCCCTATCATTTACCGTAGCTGGACACTGAGTCTTGCTCAATATCTTACCTGACAACATAGGCACCGGACCTTTCTTTGCCTTATCCATTCTGAACCTTTTCAGAACTTTGTCTAGGTATGTACTCTGGCTTAAAGCTATCAGGCGTCTTTGTCTATCTCTATAGATCTTGATGCCCAATATATAAGCAGCTTCACCTAGGTCTTTAATTGAAAAACACTTGTTCAAATAACTCTTCACATCATTAAGCATGTTGATGTCATTTCCAATAATCAATATGTCATCCACATATAGTACCAGAAACGTCACCGAGCTCCCACTCACTTTCTTGTTGATACAAGCTTCGTAGCAATTTGGAACAAATCCAAAGCTCTTGATCACTTGATCAAAACGAAGGTTCCAACTCCGAGATGCTTGCTTCAGTCCATAAATGGAACGCTGAAGTTTGCATACTTTATCAGCATCCTTAGGATCGACAAAACCTTTGGTTTGCATCATATACAACTCTTCATCAATGTTGCCATTGAGGAAAGCAGTCTTGACATCCATCTGCCATATTTCATAATCATGAAACGCAGCAATTGCTAATAAAATCCGAATGGACTTAAACATCGCTACGGGAGAGAAAGTATCATCGTAGTCAACACCTTGAACTTGTCGAAAACCTTTCGCGACAAGCTGTGCTTTATAGACGGTAACATTACCATCCGCGTCCGTTTTCTTCTTGAAAATCCATTTGCACTCAACGGCCTTTCGGTCGCTAGGAGGGTCCACCAAAGTCCATACTTGGTTTTCGCTCATGGATCCCAATTCGGATTTCATGGCTTCTAGCCATTTCTCAGAGTCTGGGTTCATCATCGCTTCCTCATAGTTCGTAGGTTCACTGTATTCTACTAACAAGACAGTCAAGACATGGTTGCCGTACCACTCAGGAGGGGCACGCGACCTTGTCGACCTGCGACATTCAGTAGCAGCATCGTCCGAATCTTCATGATCCTTGTCATTAGCTTCCTCTATCGTTGGTGCAGGCGGCACTGGAACAATTTCAGGTGCTGCGCTACTCTCCAACTCAAGAGAAGGTTCAATAACCTCGTCTAGCTCTACTTTCCTCCTACTCACTTCTTTCGAGAGAAACTCCTTCTCAAGAAAGGAACCGTTCTTTGCGACAAACACTTTGCCTTCGGTTATGTGATAGAAGGTATACCCAATAGTTCCTTAGGGTATCCTATGAAGACACATTTCTCCGCTTTGGGTTCGAGCTTGTCCGGCATCAATTTCTTGACGTAAGCTTCGCATCCCCAAACTTTAAGAAACGACAACTTAGGTTTAGCACCAAACCATAGTTCATACGGTGTCGTCTCAACGGATTTAGATGGAGCCCTATTTAAAGTGAATGCAGCGGTTTCTAATGCATAACCCCAAAATGATAACGGCAAATCAGTAAGAGACATCATTGATCGGACCATATCTAATAGGGTTCGATTCCGGCGTTCAGACACACCATTGCGCTGCGGTGTTCCGGGTGGCGTGAGTTGCGAAACGATTTCGCTTGCTTTAAGATGCGTGAGAAAATCATAACTCAAATATTCACCTCCACGATCGGATCATAGAAACTTAATCTTTCTGTTACGATGGTTCTCCACTTCATTCTAAAATTCTTTGAACTTTTCAAACGTTTCAGATTTATGTTTCATTAAATAGCTATACCCATATCTACTTAAGTCATCGGTAAAAGTGAGAAAATAGCGATATCCACCGCGCGTCGAAACACTCATCGGTCCGCATACATCGTTATGTATGATTTCCAACAAGTCCGTTGCTCGCTCCATCATACCGGAGAACGGGGTTTTGATCATCTTGCCCATGAGGCATGGTTCGCATGTGTCAAATGATTCAAAATCAAGAGACTCCAAAAGTCCATCAGAATGGAGTTTCTTCATGCGCTTTACACCAATATGACCTAGACGACAGTGCCACAAATAAGTAGTATTATCACTATCTACTTTGCATCTCTTAGCCTCAATGTTATGGATGTGTGTTTCATCCCTTTCGAGATTTAGAAGAAATAAACCATTCACAAGAGGTGCATGACCATAAAAGATGTTACTCATATAAATAGAACAACCATTATTCTCCGATTTAAATGAATAACCGTCTTGCAATAAACACGATCCAGAAATAATGTTCATGCTCAACGCAGGCACATAATAACATTTATTAAGGTTTAAAACTAATCTCGAAGGTAAAACTAAGGAGAGCATGCCGACGACCATCACATCAACTCTTGATATGTTGCCAACGCGCATCGTCACCTCATCCCTCGCAAGCCGTCGTCTATTCCGTAGCTCCTGTTTCGAGTTACAAATATTAGCAACTGAACCAGTATCAAATACCCAGGAACTACAACGAGGGCTAGTAAGGAAAACATCAATAACATGTATATCAAATATACCTTTGATGATGCCAGCCTTCTTGTCCGCTAAGTACTTCAGACAGTTGCGCTTCCAGTGACCCTTGTCCTTGCAATAGAAGCACTCAGTGTCCGGCTTAGGACCAGACTTGAGCTTCTTCTCAGCAGGGGCAGTGCGCTTGCCACCGCCCTTCTTGAAGGGCTTCTTTGCTCCCTTACCTTTCTTAAAGGTGGGCTTGTTGACCATCAACACATGATTATCCTTTTTGATGTCCACTTCCGCGGCCTTCAGCTTTGCGAAGAGCTCATTGATCGTATCAGTGAAACCAGTCTGATTATGAGTCACTACAAAACTTTTGTAGCTGGGAGGGAGTGATTGCAGAACCCTGTCAATCTTGAGCTCCTCTGGAATCGTGCATTCCAGTTGCTCAAGGCGTTGAGTGTAGCCCGTCATCTTAATGGCGTGCTCACTAACGGAACTCCCTTCCTCCATCTTGCAGTTAAAGAACTTCTCAGAGATCTCATATCTCTCAGAACGGGCCTGAGTCTGAAACATGGTTTTCAGCTCTTCGAGAATCTCAAAGGGCCCGGGATAGTCTTCAAAACGATTTTGAAGTTCCGGTTCCATAGCAAACAACATGGTGCTCTTAATCACACCATAATCATCTTTGCGCGACTGATAGACAGCTTTCTCATCAGCCGGCGCAGTTGCAGCAGGGGGGTCACCTAACGCTTTCCCAAGGACATAGTCCTTTTGACCGCCAGAGAGAATGATTCTTAGATTGCGGAACCAATTGGTGAAGTTAGACCCATTGTTTCTAAGCTTTTCCTTCTCAGCAAAAACGTTGAAGTTGAAGTTGGACTTAGCCATTTGATCTACAATATTTGCAAGTACAAATTAGACTATGTTCATGATAACTAGTTCAACATTTAATCAAATTACTAGATGAACTCCCACTAAATTCAACATCCCTCAAGTTGTTTAGTGAACACGATCCAAATTCACCACACCTAATCCGATCTTCACGAGAAGAGATGTGGTTTCAATGGTGGACAACGAAGTGTCGATCATATCATTCATATGACTCATGCTTAACCTTTCGGTTCATGTGTTTCGAGGCCATGTATGTACATGCTAGGCTCGTCAAGTTAGACCCAAGTATTTCCGCGTGTGCAAAACTGGCTTGCACCCGTTTTATGTGATCGTAGAGTCTATAGCACCCAATCATCACGTGATGCTTGGACACGACGAACTTTCGCAATGGTGCATACTCGGGGAGAACACAGTTTTTATCTTGATCTTTAAGTGAGGAATCATCTTATAATGCTACCGTCGCGATCTAAGCATAATAAGATACATAAAAGGATAAACATCACATGCATATAACTTTAATGTGACATGGTATAGCCAATCTTCACGCAATGATCTCCATCTTGTGCGTTCCGGCATGATCTCCATCACTCCACCATGATTGCCTCCACCATGAATAGCAACTACAACTATTGCTAACTACTTAGCGATAAATTGAAACTATTACATGGCGCATAAGAAGTTGACACACAGTTCATACACAATTATAAAGACAACCATATGGCTCCTGCCGGTTGTGTACTCATCGACATGCAAGTCGTGAAACATTACAAAACATGATCATCGCATACATTATACACATCACATCTTGGGCCATACCATATCACAGAAAACACTCCCTGCAAAAAACAAGTTAGACGCCTCTACTTTGTTGTTGCATGTTTTACGTGGCTTATGGGAGTAGATGCTAAGAACGATTCTTACCTACGGAAAGCCACAACGGTGATATTATGGTTGCCAAACTCCGGTGTTAATCCCATGACAACTATAGTGAGAGAAACTGACATCCACCAGCCGCATGTGTGGAACAAGCCACACGTCAAGTGCGGAGTCGGTCTCGCGAACGACGTCGCGTAAGGTTGGCCTGGACCGCTTCAATCTCACTATCCCGCGTCATAAGAAGAACACAAACAAGAGGCTTGCAACAAAAAACATCAACGCCCGCAACAACCATGTTGCGTTCTACTCGTGAAACACATCTACGCATAGATCTAGCTCTGATACCACTGAAGGGTTTCGCGGCATAGTAAATCAAAATTTTCTACGGATGCGAACAGAGGGAAAGCCAAGATCTAATCTAGGAGATGCAAACAACGAGAGAGATTGGATTAGATCTCCATACCCTTGAAGATTCGCACAGCGGAACGTTCGTCGGAACGTGGGTGATGTAGTCGTACTCGCTTCTCCTCCTCGCGATCCAATCCGATCTAGCACCACAAGTGGCGGTGCCTCCGTGAGATGCACACGTGCAGCACCTCGACGTCTCCTCCTTCCTCGGACCAGCAAGTATGGTGGAGAGACGGATTGGATCTACAACACGACGGCGTGGTGTATATGGTGGAGAATTTCTGCAGCAGGGCTTCGCCTACAAACAGTCGGGAGGGAGAGAGGAGGGCAGCAGGGCGGCTAGGGTTGGAGGGGAAGGTGTGAGGCGGTGGTGCGCCCCCAGCCTCTTTATATAGAGGGGTGGGCGGCTGCAACTCTAGCCCCCTCCCCCAAGCCAAACCGGCGGCCCCAAAGAGAAGGAGTGGGGGGCAAGGAAACCCCCCTTCTAGAAGGACTATCTCGAGTTTAAAACCCCCTTGGCCGGCTGGGCCTTATGGGGCCTTGTTCCCCTGGCCCAATGCGGCCAGGGCACTCCCTCATAGGCCCATTCCCCCTCCCGGAAGGTGGGGCCACGTTGGTTCCCTTTTGGAAGGTTCTAGAAGCTTCCGGTACAATACCGATTAACCCGGAACAATTCCGAACTCCAAAAACTGCACTGCCTTATATGAATCTTATTCTCCGGACCACTCCGGAACCTCTCGTGATGTCCTGGATCCCATCCGAGACTCCGAACAAAAACTCATAAACCAATTATCCAATCTATCCTAGCGTCGAGACACGTTAAGTGTCTGACCCTGCGGGTTCGAGAATATGCAGACATGATCTTCTATCAATAATCAACAGCGGGGTCTGGAAACCCATATTGACTCCCACACATTCATCGATGATCATATTGGATGAACCACGATGCCAGGATTCAATCAATCCCATATATATATTCCCTTCGTCTCGCGATATTTTACTTGCCCGAGATTCGATCGTCGGTACCGTCATACCTAGTTCAATCTCGTTCACAGCAAGTACTTTACTCGTTCCGTAATCCGATATCACTTTGTGATTAACTCCTTAACCACATGCTTGCAAGCGGTGTTGATATCGATTACCGAGTGGGCCCGAAGTATATCTCTCTGACTTGGGAGGGACAAATCCCATCTCGATACATACAACCCAACAGATACTTTCCGATCACCTGAGAGACACCTTTATGTTCACCCTCTCATAGGATGACGTTTGATGACCTCAAAGCTTTCTTCCGATACCAGGGAGTTGTATTATCTCATGGTCTAAGGAATACAATATTTGACATAAGAAAAGCTTCGCAAAGATGAACACGATGACACGATCTAATTGCTTCGCTTAGTTTGGGTCTGTCCACCATATCATTCTCCCAATGATATGATCTCATTATTAATCGACAACTCATGTCCATGGTTAGGAAACCTTAACCATCATTAATCAATGAGCTAGTCCATAGAGGCATACCAGGGACACGGTGTTGTTCACAAACCACACAAGTATTAAAGTTTCCGCTTAATACAATTCTAGCATGGAATATAAACATTATCATGAACAAGAATTATAATAATAACATCTTTATTATTGCCTCTAGGGCATAATTCCAACAGCAAGGTCACAGCTGGTTCACTCAGCGACTCCTGTTCTGACAAGATCGGCAGGGCACACGACATCCTCACCCGGAGCAGCGCCAAGACCGAGAAAGGAAAAAAGTGTGGATTCAGGAAGAAACAAGCAGATGATCACCTATGACCCGACAATGGCTCAGGGAAACCCAACGCGTGCATATGGAACAAGAAGGAATAATGCCCAAGGAAATGAAAACCAGGAAAATGCAGGCCGAGAAAGGCAAGCAGGGCAAAGAAACGATAATGGAGGGCAAAATTTTACGCCTCAACCTAGGCGTGGAACTCACTTGGCAGGAGGAGGAAATCCAGCGCCGAATAACGCACCAGCTCAACCTGAAAGAAGACAGCAAAGCGCGGGAAAGGCAGCTCAATAGCCTGCTGACCCGAACGCTAATAAGTACAATGATGGTTACTCGACAATGGTGAATGATGGATATGAGCTGCCGGATCACGCGTATCAGGCAATGGGAGCTAGACTCGGAGGTAGGAACCTTCAGCCGGACGATGCAAGGCTAAAGCTTGACCGAATAAAGATGGCAGAACTGATCGAATCTCAAGGTCCGCAGGGTCCACCATTCTTTGGCCCAAGGATCATGAAGGAGCCACCTGTACCAAATTTCCAGCTGGCCAGAGGAACAAAAAGTATGAAGTAAGCACAAAGCCAGAGGACTTGCTCATAGATTATGGAACTGTTGTGAAAATCACGCAGGGAAATTTGAGATGGGCAGTACGGTATGTACCGCAAATGCTGGAAGGACCAGCTCGGGTATGGCTAAACAATTTGCCACCCGGAAGCATCAACAGCTGGATCGATTTTCAAGACGCTTTTGTGAGCAATTTCACAGGCACTTACAAGAGGCTGAATCACCCACAACAACTGGCGATGTGCAAGCAAAGGCCGAATGAGATAGACAGGTAATTCCTCACAAGATGGTGCACAATGCGCAACTCTTGTGAAGGAGTAATCGAGTCACAGGCAATCGCTTGGTTTGCACAAGGATGCAGACATGGAAGTGTGCTGTGGCAAAGGTTACAGAGGGATATGCCGGCAAGTTTGGCAGAAACAATAAGAATTGCTGATTTGTATACGTTAGGAGATCCGACTTAGCCGCTGCTCATGTCGGCAAATGGGATGACTGAGACTCACATCTATGACGTTGCCGGGTCGCAAAGGCGCGAGGAAAGATCTGAATACAGAAGCAAGAGAAGAGACGAAAGGCCAGACTATAGATATGGCTCGACTCAGGTTGCGGCCGTGAGTCAGGACCATCCAGATGCTGGTAGTATCCAACACCAAAGGACAAGTGGACAACACAGTGGTTGCCAAATAATGATGGCAAAAATCCATATGAGCAAAGGAAGCAATACCAGGATCAACAGAAGTATACCTATGAGATGAAGCTGGACCAGCCGTGTAAGTTTCACATGCCTAGTCCGAGTAAGCCAGCCAATCACAAAACAAGGCAATGCACTTGGTTTTAGAAAGGAGATAGAGTGGATTTGCCAAATAAGCAGCTTCCACCACCTCCCCCTCCACCGCTTACAGGAGGAAATGTCAAGCTATGGGAACAGATAATAGATACAAAAATAGGCAGCCAAGGTATCATAATCAAGAAAGAAGAGAAATTGTGCACCAGGTGCATAATCCAAGAGGTGACGACGATCATGTCGGCCACGGAACTAGAAATGAGTATAGAGAACATCACCAGAGCTATGTCGTCTTCGTCATAGAGCTGAATGACAAAAAGAGTCAGCAGCGACGGATGGTGGAAGTGAATGCCACAATGCCGGTAATTCCCAAGTACATGCATTGGTCTGAGCAAGAGATAACTTGGAGCATAAAGGATCACCCCAAGATCATGCCAACCCCAGGAGGATATGCTCTAGTTTTGGATCCAATGTTCATGGGCCCAGATATCAATGTCAAGTTTTCAAAAGTACTGATCGATGATGGCAGTAGCATCAACATCATGTACAAGGATACTATGCTCAAGTTAGGCATTACCATGAACATGCAGGAGCCGACTAAGACCACTTTTCACGGTATTGTGCCAGGATTGTCCTGCGAGCCAATTGGCAAGATCTGGGTCGACGTCTTATTCGGCAACAGAGAGAATTGTCGCACTGAAGCCATAGAGTTCGAGGTGGTTGATTTGGTCAGCTCCTATCATGCCTTACTCGGCAGGCCGGCTATGGCAAAGTGAAAGGATACGGATGTCGCCTAGAGGGGGGGTGAATAGGCGATTAAAACTTTTCCTAGAGTGGCTCACCAAAGGCGGATTAAAACTAGTGTTTACTTTGTAAAGCACAACCTATAAACAACTAAGGTTTACCTATGTGCACCAACAACTTATGCTAAGCAATACAAGCAACAAAGTGATAGCAAGATATATATTACTTCAAGCACGAAGGCTATCACAATGTAAAGTGCATAAGTAAAGAGCTCGGGTATAGAGATAACCGAGGCACGCGGGGACACCGATATTTTACCGAGTTCCTCCCAACATGGAGTACGTCTCGTTTGGGGAGGGGGTGGTACCAAACCACCAACGCCACAAAATGCCTCCCTTATTCTCCGGTGAATCTCACCCCAATGGGATCGATCCACGCTTCCACTATCGGTGCACTTTTCGGTGGCAACCGGAACCTCTCACAAGATTGGGGCACTTCTCCACAACTCAATTGGAGGCTCCCAACAAATGCCACAAAAGGCCACAATGCCACCAAGGCTACAAAATGTCTAGGGTTCCAAGAACCCAAGAGGGACAAGCTCCAATGAGTAAAACAAACCAAATCCTCCGTGGAGAACTCAAACCGATGCACCAAATGCAAATGGTTAAGAACACCACAAAGATGCTCAAATCCCTCACTCTCAAGTTCCAACAAAGCTACTAAAGCTATTGTGGGAACAAGAGAGGAGGAATCAAAGAGAGGCACAAAATCCCCCAAAATCTAGATCCCCAAAGATATACTCACAAAGAGATGTTTTGGTTTGGTCAAAACATAGATCTAGATCTCCTCCAACTACCCCTCAAATATATGCAAGAATCAATGGAGGGATGAGTAGAAATTGAGCTTAAGGAGTAAGGCAAATAGGGGCAAAGCTTTAGATCCAAAGAGGAGGAAGAAGTAACCCTAAAAGGCAAAGGGGCAAAGCTATTTATAGGGCTGGGCAAAATATGGCCGTTGGAGTCTAAAAGAAGCGGTAGTACCGGAAGTTCAAGCGGTACTACCGGAGAACTCCGGTACTACCGGACCAGGTACCGGACTTGGTACCGGAAGACCAATATTCAAAATTCATAAGCCCTGGCCACAACGGTAGTACCATTGATGCTACCGTATAGCGGTAGTACCGCAAATGGCAACCGGTACTACCGGACGTGAAGTGGAATCAGCAGTTTAGACTAAAAAAGTCTCTATCACGCCAGGTAGTAAAATGCGGTACTACCACATTTTACTACCTAGGCAGACAGAAGGTTTTTGCCAACGTTCAACAGTCTCTGCCCTGTGCGGTACCGGAGCAGGCAGAAGCTTTTGACAAGTGGTCAAAAAGCTTCTGTCGCGTTAGGTACTAAAATGCGGTACTACCGCTTTTTAGTACCTAGCCCGGCAGAGTCTTTTTGACAGTTAGTCAAAACCTTCTGTCGCATCCGGTAGCAAAAACTACCGCTTTTTGGTACCGCACCAGGCAAATATTCAAACGGCAATAACTTTTGACTGGAAGCTCCGATTGACCCGATTCCAATTGCGTTGGATAGAGGACGACAAGGGCTTCCCAATAAAAGTGGAAATATTGATTATCACCAAGTGAGAAAGTATCAAGTAGAATAATGTGATATACCTAACTTGGTGAGAAACCGAAAAGCCGCATAAATCAAAATCGCAACAAGATACAAATGGAAGATCCGATTTTGATGAACAAGAGCTTGTTATGGAGATTACCACAAGCTCTATATACTCACATGGATAAGACCAAATAACAACCAAATACGATGATGAAAGTATGCAAAGGTTTGAGCTTTCTCCAAACGATGTGACCGAATTACTCATACGAGAGCCCCTCTTGATAGTACGGTTATCTATCCTAAACCCAGTCTCACACACACAACGTGAGACCGGCAAAAAGGAAACCCTATCAAGATTATACCTTTGCCTTGAGCATTCCACTTGAGCTCGGTGTAGACGATCTTTCCCTTCTCAAGATGGAACGCCTTTCTTGATTCCTCATCATCGACCTCGCATATTGAGCTTGCTCAACATATCTTCTTTGCATTTCATCGACCTTGAAGCCAACACATGCTCCAAGCGATGCCAATGGACAAATCCTACAAGTATAACTTAATACACACATTAGTCCATAAAGATTGTCATTAATTACCAAAACCACACATGGGGGCCCAACATGTTCTTTGAATCTCCCCCATTTTGGTAATTGATGACAATCCCTTTAAGAGGGTTTATATAAGGAATGTTAATGAATAAAACGGTAATACCAATATCAAATGCTACAAGAGTATGTGATATTGGTACCACCACCATATATAGAGCAAACTCCCCCACAATCTATGCATGTTTGATGAACTTGAATTTCATTGCATATATTGCCAATCATTATCATTGGTGGAGTTTCCTCTATATATAACATGCTAAGCAACAACAAAGATGCAAGAGCATGAGAAGCAAATGCACAAGAACAAACTCAATGAATAAACCAACTTACCTTAAACCCTCTAAAACTTCTCTCCCATTGGCATCGATTGCCGAAATGGGTGACAAGTTCTAGAAGGAAAATATGGTAATAATTCCTCCAAAGGTGTGCCTTCGCACATATCCAATGATGAATACTTGGGAGGGAGTAGAACTATATCGAGGATCCGAAGATTGCCAAAATAAAGTCAAATGATACAAGCAATTTACAAGATCCGACAAACCAAATGAAAACAATGAATGAGTCCAAATGGAAGCAACAAGATGTTATGATATGAGCAAAAGAGTGCTTAGAATAACAAATAGAGAAGCTCCCCAAGATTTGGGCACAATTGTAAAGTAAATGCATTGGAATACGTAATGCACAAATATGGAATCCTTGCTCCCCCATAAGCATTTAAAGCACAACAAATGAGAAATAAGACAAATGAGCATTATTAAATGAATTAGATGAGCTCCCCAAACATAATGCACCAATTATGATAATTGCATTTGGGATCAAGGTGCATAATCATGGAATCCTTGCTCCCCCATAAGCATTTAAAACACAACAAATGTGAAAGAATGCAAATGAGTATTATTAAATGAAGTAGATGAGCTCCCCAAAGAGCATGCACCAATTATGATAATTGCATTTGGGAATGAGGTGCATAGTCATGGACTCCTCACTCATCCAAATTCATTTAACAATACAAGACATGAAAGAACAAATATGAGTGTCCGAAGATGCAAACAAGAGGAACAAGCACTCATAGGAAAATAAATTTGGAGGCCACCGAAGAATCAAAAGGAATAGAAAGGCGGTCTCCAAGGATTAAAAAATCAACTAAAATTATCTTCTCATATGTGTATATGTCTCTAAGTGGAAAATATCACAAAGACATATTCCAAAGAAGAAAGATGCACACATAAAGAATATTATACAAGAAAGCACATGAAAGGCAAAAATGAAGTCATAACATATATCAATAAGATTTTTGCTTCAAAGCATGGCCAAAGTCTCACATATATCTTATTGTACATTAATGAGCTTCAAACACCGACACACTACATATATTACAACTATCACCAAGGGAAAAGGAGAAAGTTGGAATATATGGAGAAAGGCAACAAGTATCACAAGATAAAATAGACTAGCAAAAATCTCACTATTGCATATGAGAGAAGTTGATGAAATGATAGGCAATAAAATTGCTAAATTTACATATTTGGGATTGGAGGATCATATGCATGATTTTGTATAGTCCCAACTATATGTACTCATCTCAACTTATACATATTTACACTAGAGAGTTCTATTAAAACCATGGCTAGAACTACAACAATTACAAATACATGAATTCATGCTAGAAGGCAACCGACAAACGGTTGGAATCAAGATATATGAGCATGAGAAAGAGATACTTGTTACCGAGATATAATTGGTAGGATGTAGAGTCTATAAATTCGTTGATCATCCTATAGCTTGACTCAACTTTTCATGTATGCACCACTTCTTCAAAATTGAAAGACAAGCATCCAATATATCTCCAATGTACCAAAAACACAATTAAGTACAAAATGGTCCCCAAACTTATTGGGTCCACAGTAGTTAGAGAAACTACAATACATAGGAGAGACTCCACATAATTATGTGCATATTGATATGAAATTGAATTTCATGCACAACTTAGCCGATGGGAATTGGTGGAGTTTCCCCTATATATTGGATCAAAGAAAGCAAGCATGCCACATTATAAACATATAGTAAATATGCATGCATAAAGCTTTCAAGAACCAAAAGGAGATACAATTTGAACAAAAACACCAAGTAACTCAAGATTGCACACACAAGAGTGTGACATGACAAATGATGTCCAAATTATATCAAAGAACCAATCCAACACATGAAAGATCACATGTTCAACAAATGAACTAGGCTAAGATCAAAAGAGCAAAAGATAGATAAAAATAAAAATGCTCAAGGGTTTATCTCATCCTAAAGAGGTCAAATCAAGAAACAAGGAATGAGAAAAAACCAACTCCCAACAAAAAGCAAGGTTCCAACAAGAAACCAAACTCCCCAAACTTCTCATGATGGCACAAAGTACCAAAAACGAAAAGATTGAGGTTCCAAGCACAAATAACCCGATATGGATCAAAACAAAGAACCATGAATAAGAGTGTTTTCCATAATATAGGATAGCTCCCCCATGGATAGTACATTATGTAGGATTTTCCTTTTGAATGCAAAATGCACACAAACGGGATCATCACTACTACCTATATTAAATAAACACAAGAGGATATCAATAAAATAAGAAGATCCACAAGAAGCAAGGAAGGCTTGGGAGACAACACAAAACATTTTCTTGGCCAAAGATAGGATAACATTAAGCAAGGGCCAAAGTGAATATGATCAATAAATTCTACCATATGTTGGGTGCTCATTCTCCAAGGACAAGAAATATTGGGAGTAATTTTCCCAAGGTAGCTTCCATGGATATCCAAGATCATAGTCACAACAAGAAGCATATGAATAAATATAAGAAATTAAGCACGATACTTCAAACAAGATTCTTGGTGGCTTCCAATAGTCACACAATCACTAGTGATTAGAGTAACTTGAAGCAAATGGTTTCCATGATGATATAGAGATCTAAATATGAGGAAACACATACCAAGAAATACTCTCATATACAAGATCCAAGATATGATCAATAAAGGCATTCGAGCAAATTGGAACTTGTATGAGCAAATGTGTCACATAGGTGCTAGATAATTATCAATATCAATTCTAAGTGACACAACCTCGAATATTCACATTTTCTAGGATTGTAATATGCACTAAGCATATGACTCCCCCATAATGTGATACTACCATAAAACCAACACGAGGCAAAATAATACAAATAGAGATAATTAATGGACATTATAAAACTTAAACTTATCATGAGAAATGTACCACATAGAGACTAGACAATAATCCAATATAAATACTAGGTGGTATTCCTCATGTACACACAATTTTAGGATTGTGGAATGCCCAAGCATAACACTCCCCCAAAATGGGATAATCCATTAATCTCTCACAAGAGCCAAATAAGATACCAAATATAACCAAGCAAGGCTCAAGCACAAGAAACACACATACATGTTGTGCCACTTAATCATACACAAATATGATTGATATCTCAAGATAATTAAGTGGAAAGCACAATATGTACAAAAACATGAAAGATACAAAACCAACACATGCACAAGGGGGCGAGTAACTTTCAATGTAAAGAGTTTAGCATATGTTACCGCAAGGAGGAACATTGGAAATATAATATAATCATGATAATCCAAATGGCTTGGCTTGACAATAATAATTTATGAAGATCCCTCAATTATTCATAATGTAGCCAAGACTCCAATGCCCTCCAACAAACACCTATTGATCAAGTTTTGGCTTGTTGGTCCCCAACCAAGTTGGGTCCTAAGAGGTTAGTCACAATAGGCTTGGCAACCCAAATGGATCTTTTCTTGACACCACATTGGCCACCAACAAACTTGGAAAACACATTGCCAACCTCATCCTTACAAAGAGAATAATCATCATCAATAATGATAGGGTTGGATGAGGAGATACCGATAGTGCATGAGGAAGAAATGTGCCCCTTCTCACGGCATATGTAGCAAGTTCTACTCTTTCCATCTTTCTTCTTAGGTGAAACCACAACTCGAGTAAGAGCTCGAGTAGTCCTCTTGGGAAGTGGCCCATTAATGACTTGAGGTGGCACTTGAGGCCGCTTCCCTTGATGCTTCACACTAAGAGGCTTTTTCTTCAATGGGCAAGATCTAACATGGTTCCCTTCTTCCTTGCACTTGAAGCAAAAAAATGTTGGCCGGATTCTTGACTTGATCTTGGCCATTCTTCTTGTTGTCCTTGTGCTTCAACTTGATAGTGGACTTGTTCTTTACATTGGAGTTGAATCCAAGCCCACTCTTGTAATTGGGGGATTTTTGCACACTCAAGATTTTGTTGAGTGTGACCTTCCCTTGATGACCCTTTTTCAAGTCATTCTTCAAAGAAGTGACTTGAGCCTTTTGATTTCCTCTACATGGTTAGTTTCAACAAAAACACTAGAGGAAGTATATGCTTCATTGTTAGAGCAACAAGGCATGGAATGTAATTCATCACAAGATATATCATGGTTGTGAGAGGATGAACTACAAGGACTAGCACATGGCAATATAACATTTGGAGTAGATATAGTGCTAATGTCCACATGAGGCCCACTAGATGTTACCTTTGACATGATGGCCTCATGAGCTAACTTTAGCCTACCATGGGAGACTAGAAGATCCTCATGCGAGCTTGAGAGCTTAACATGACTTTCTTCTAATTTCCCATAGTTGCTAGTTAGCAACGCAAGTTGAGCCTTTAGCTCAACATTCTCCTCCAAAATAGATGCTTCACAAGAAATAGAGTTAGTAGCCCAAGCATCATCATTATTAGCAAGAGGTGAGGGCAACTTGGCAAGCTCTTTTGAATATGAGGCTTTAAGTTGCTCATGTGACTCGGTGAGTTTGATGAGCTCACCCTTTATGACCCTAGAGCCATTTTTGAGGTGCTCAAAATCCTCAAGGAGTTTAGCATAAGCAATCTGGGTCTCATTATTTTTACTTTTGAAGGAGTTAGCCACCGCAAGTTCTCTATCATGGTATTCCTTTACTCTAGATAATTCTAGAGTAAAAGTCTCCTCAAGAGATTCTTTGGTGGTTTGTTCTTCTTCAAGGGAGTCCTTTACTTGAGCAAGTTCATTAGCATATTCACGCTCAAGTGCAAACTTTTCATCAATTATGTTTTCTTGCTCCTCAATAAGATCATTGCCTTCTATAGCATAATTCAAGATTTCAAGAAGGTTGGAGGAAGCAAGTTTATTTTTGTAGAGAGCACTATAGACAACCTCTCCCATTTTCTTAATAGAGGTAATTGTAGGGTTTCGTAGCATGGAAAACAAAAAATTTCTCTCGCATACAAACAAACAAGCCAAGATCTATCTACTAGATTGTAGCAACGAGTCGATGGAATAACTTACCCCCGAAGATTCCAAAGTGTTTAACGAGAGCGGATTCTCGTGGGTGATGTAGTCGTACTCTTCCCGATCTCAAGATCGCGTAGACGATCCTTCCGGCGCTGCGTTCCGGCAGCGCTCCCGCAGTCGGTCACAAGTTCGGTACTCGACGAAGACCTTCCTCTCCCTTGTTCCAGCAGGCAGCGGAGGTTGTAGCACTCTCCTCGAGATTCCGGCAGCACAACGGCGTGGTACCGAAAGTAGAGGGGAGATCCCACAGGGCTTCGCCTTAAGCCGGAGCGAGTATGGTGGAGTATGAGAGAGCTCCTCGGCGATCTAGGGTTTAGACACACCAAGGAGGAGGGGCTAGAGCCGGCGACTAGGGTTCCGGGGACTCCCAAGTCGGCGGCTAGGGCAAAACCCTAGGTGGTGGCGGCGGCTATGGAGGGCTGCAGCTTCTAGGGTTTGAGGTGAGGGACTTGTGTGTATAGAGGAGGGAGCCCTGCCCCTCCTTATATAGGTGGAGGGGCCGGCGCGCCAAGGGGAGGGAGTGGAGTCCCTCCCCAACTCGGCTTGGAGGTGGGCCGCCGGTTGGAGGAGGGATTCCCTCCCCAACTCGGTTTCCCTCCTTCCTCCTCTTTTCCACTTTCCAAACTTGCCGTTTGACTTTCAAACTAGCCATTTGACTTTTCAATTTAGGATTTGAATAAACCCTTTATTTTGGACAGTGAATACACTTAGTACATGATGCAATCATTCCAACTTGCAATGACACACTCATGTACCCCTTCCCCTCCGGAGTGTCGGACATTCCGGAACCTTCTAGAACATTCCCGATGAAAACACCGGAATCATTCCCGAACTCCGAAACGGGACTTTCCTTATATGAATCTTATTCTCCAGACCATTCCGGATCACCTCGTGATATCCCGGATCCCATCCGAGACTCCGAACAACATTCGGTCTCTTTCTCATACTACCATAACTACTCAAACAACGTCGAATCCTTAAGTGTGTCTCCCTACGGTTCGTGAATTATGCGGACATGATCGAGACACTTCTCCGAACAATAACCAATAGAGGAATCTGGAAATTCATATGGCTCCCACATATTTCTACGATTACTTTGCGATCGAATGAACCACTTACATACGATACCAATTTCCCTTTGTCTCACGATAGTTTACTTATCCGAGGTTATGATCGTCGGTATCTCTGCATACCTAGTTCAACCTCGTTACCGATAAGTACTCTTTTCTCGTTCCCGTGATATGTGATCCCTTGTGATCCAGTCACATGCTTGCAAGCTAATTGGATGACATTCCACCGAGAGGGCCCAGAGTATATCTATCTGTCATATGGATGGACAAATCCCACTCTTGATCCATGTGTCTCAACCAATACTTTCCAAACACTCAATGCCACCTTTATAGCCACCCAGTTACGGTGTGGTGTTTGATGTCATCAAAGCATCCATCCGGTAAAGGTGATATGCATGATCTCATGGTCGAAGGAATTAGGTTACTATGTATCAGAAAGCATATAGCAATTGAACTACTTAAATGACTTGATCTTTATGCTACGCTTATCTATAGGAGTATGTCCATCATATCATTCTCCTAACGATATGATCTTGTTGTTGATAACATCTCAATGTTCATGATAGGGAAACCACAATCATTTATCAACCAACAAGCTAGTGATGTATAGAGGCTATACTAGGGACTTCAAATTAAGTTTACAAATCACACAAGTATCAATGTTTCCTTGTTAATACTATTATAGCATGAATGTAAACATTTATCATAAACACAAAGATATAATAATAACTACATTTATTATTGCCTCTAGGGCATATCTCCAACAGTCTCCCACTTGCACTAGAGTCATCTAATCTAGATTACATGGTAATATACCGAACACCCATGGCATTTTGGTGCTGGTCATGTTTTGCCCTCGGGAGAGGTTTAGTCAACGGATCCGCCACATTCAGATCTGTGTGTACTTTGCAAATCTTTATATCCCCATCCTGGATATGTTCTCGAATAGCGTGAAAACGTAGCTTAATGTGCTTCAGCTTCTTGTGTGACCTTGGTTCTTGCGCATTGGCTATGGCGCCCATGTTATCACAGTAGATAGACATTGGGTCCAGCGCACTAGGAACCACACCCAGCTCTGTAATGAACTCTTTCATCCATATCGCTTCTTGTGAAGCCTCCGAAGCAGCCATGTATTCCGATTCAGTTGAAGATCTCGCCACAACGCTTTGCTTTGCACTCCTCCAGCTAACTGCTGCACCATTCAAAATAAATAGATATCCGGATTGTGATTTAGAATCATCCGGATCGGTGTTCCAACTAGCATCGGTGTAACCATTAACAACGAGCTGTTCATCACCTCCATAAGAAAGAACCATATCCTTAGTTCTTCTCAAGTACTTAAGGATGTTTTTGACCGTTGTCCAATGATCCACTCCTAGATCACTTTGATATCTGCTAGTCAAACTAACAGCATATGCAATGTCGGGTCTAGTACATAGCATGGCATACATTAGAGATCCTATGGCTGAGGCATAGGGAGTCTTACTCATCCTTTCTCTATCTTCTGCCGATGTCGGACTTTGAGTTTTACTCAAGGTCGTATTGGGAAACATGGGCAAGAACCCTTTCTTGCTATCTTCCATTCCAAACCTCTTTAGAACTTTGTCCAAATATGTACTCTGTGACAATGATATTAGGCGTTTCGATCTATCTCTGTAAATCTTTATGCCTAATATGTAAGCTGCTTCGCCAAGATCCTTCATTGAAAAACTATTATTCAAATATTCCTTGACACTATTAAGAAGGTCTACATCATTCCCAATCAACAATATGTCATCCACATATAGTATTAAGAATGCTACAGAGCTCCCAATCACTTTCTTGTAAATACAAGCTTCTCCATAAGTTTGTATAAAACCAAAACTTTTGATTACCTTATCAAAACGTTGATTCCAACTTCGGGATGCTTGCTTCAATCCATAGATGGATCGTTGAAGTTTGCATACCTTGTTAGCATCTTTAGGATCGACAAAACCTTTGGGTTGCATCATATACAACTCTTCATCAATGTCTCCATTGAGGAATGCTGTTTTGACATCCATCTGCCATATCTCATAATCATAATATGCAGCGATTGCTAACATAATCCTCACAGACTTTAGCTTCGCTACTGGTGAGAAAGTCTCATCGTAGTCAACTCCTTGAATTTGTCGAAACCCTTTTGCGACAAGTCGAGCTTTATAGACAGTAACATTACCATCAGCATCTGTTTTCTTCTTGAAGATCCATTTGTTCTCGACAGCCTTCCGGCCACCCGGTAAGTCCACCAAAGTCCACACTTGGTTTTCGTACATGGATCCAATCTCGGATTTCATGGCTTCTTGCCATTTATTGGAATCTGGGCTCATCATCGCTTCCTCATATGTCTCGGGGTCATCGCTGTTGTCCACCAACATGACATTCATAACGGAATCATACCAATCTGGAGTGGTACGAGTTCTCGTTAACCTCCGAGGCTCTGTAGCAACTTCAACCGAAGTTTCATGATCACCATCATTAGCTTCCTCTCTTATTGGTGCAGACGCCACAGGAACTTCTTCCGGTGCTGCGCTACTCGCAATTTCGAGAGAAGGTTCGACAACCTCGTCGAGTTCTACTTTCCTTCCAGTCACTTCTTTCGAGAGAAATTCCTTCTCTAGAAAGGATCCATTCTTGGCAACGAAGATTTTGCCTTCGGATCTATGATAGAAGGTATACCCAATAGTTTCCTTCGGGTATCCTATGAAGACGCATTTTTCCGCTTTGGGTTCAAGCTTGTCCGGCTGTAACTTCTTTACATAGGCTTCGCATACCCAAACTTTAAGGAACGACAATTTAGGTTTCTTCCCAAACCATAATTCATATGGTGTTGTTTCAACGGATTTAGACGGTGCCCTATTTAAAGTGAATGCGGCTGTTTCTAATGCATAACCCCAAAATGATAGCGGTAAATCTGTAAGTGACATCATAGAACGAACCATATCTAAGAGAGTTCGATTACGACGTTCGGACACACCATTACGCTGTGGTGTTCCCGGCGGTGTCAATTGTGAAAGTATTCCGCATTTCTTCAAATGCTCGCCAAACTCGTAACTTAGATATTCACCTCCACGATCAGAACGTAGAAATTTAATCTTCTTGTTACGTTGATTCTCTACCTCACTTTGAAACTCCTTAAACTTCTCGAAAGTTTCGGACTTATGTTTTATGAAATAGATATACCCATATCTACTCAAGTCATCCGTGAAGGTAAGAACATAACGATAACCACCGCGCGATGCTACACTCATTGGACCACACACATCGGTATGTATGATTTCCAATAAGTCCGTAGCTCGCTCCATCATACCAGAAAATGGAGTCTTAGTCATTTTTCCCATCAGACATGCTTCGCATCTTTCAAGTGATTCAAAATCAAGTGATTCAAGAAGTCCATCGGAATGGAGTTTCTTCATACGTTTCACTCCAATGTGACCAAGACGACAGTGCCACATATAGGTCGAATTATCGCTTGATTTCAAACGTTTAGCCTCAATGTTGTTGATATGTGTATTTCCACTATCGAGATTCAATAAGAATAGACTATCTATCAAAGGGGCATGTGCATAAAACATATTACTCATATAAATCGAACAACCATTATTCTCGGACTTAAACAAGTAACCGTCTCGCAATAAACAAGATCCTGATATAATGTTCATGCTCAACGCAGGCACCAAATAACAATTATTTAAGTATAAAACTAATCCCGATGGTAGATGAAGGGGTAGCGTGCCGACCGAGATCACATCAACCTTTGATCCATTTCCCACGCGCATCGTCACCTCGTTCTTCGCTAGCTTCCGTTTATTCTGCAGCACCTGTTTCGAGTTACAAATATGAGCAACCGAACCAGTATCAAATACCCAGGCACTACTACGAGTACTAGTGAGATACACATCAATAACATGTATATCAGATATACCTTTCTTCTTGATGTTGCCGTTCTTCAAATCCGCCAAGTACTTTGGGCAATTCCGCTTCCAGTGACCTTCTCCCTTGCAGTAAAAGCACTCAGTATCAGGCTTAGGTCCAGCCTTGGTCTTCTTCGTTGGCGTGGTAACTTTCTTACCACCCTTCTTGAAGTGTCCCTTCTGCTTAGACTTGCCTTTCTTGAATTTGGTGGTCTTATTGACCAACAACACTTGGTGCTCTTTCTTGATCTCCACTTCTGCAGATTTCAACATGGCAAAGAGTTCTGGCAACGTCTTGTTCATGTTCTGCATGTTGTAGTTCATCACAAAGTTCTTGTAACTTGGTGGTAGTGATTGGAGGACACGGTAAATCCCCAAAGCATTAGGAATCACTATACCCAAGCTTTGAAGTTTGTTTGCGTGCCCAGACATCTTAAGCACATGCTCACTAACGGAGCTGCCCTCTTCCATCTTGCAGTTAAAGAACTTTTCAGAAGCCTCATAGCTTTCAATTGCCGCATGAGTCTCAAAAATCAATTTGAGATCCTCGACAATATCATATGGGTCTGAATCTTCAAACCTTTTCTGAAGCTCCGATTCCAAACCATACAAGATAGCACACTGAACTATGGAGTACTAATTCTTCCGAGCGAGGTAAACATTCTTTACTTCATCGGAAGCATCAGCTGCAGGTGGGTCACCCAGCGGTGCATCCAGCACATAGGTTAAATTACCAGCTGTGAGGACAATCCTCAAATTGTGGAACCAATCCGCGAAGTTGCTTCCATTGTTTTTCAACTTTTCTTTTTCTAGGAACGCATTAAAATTGATGGTAGGGGATGCCATTGATCTACAACATATTTGCAATAGTTTAGACTAAGTTTATGACAAATTGAGTTCAAATTTGTGGCAATATAACATTTGGAGTAGATATAGTGCTAATGTCCACATGAGTCCCACTAGATGTTACCTTTGACATGATGGCCTCATGAGCTAACTTTAGCCTACCATGGGAGACTAGAAGATCCTCATGCGAGCTTGAGAGCTTAACATGACTTTCTTCTAATTTCCCATAGTTGCTAGTTAGCAACGCGAGTTTAGCCTTTAGCTCAACATTCTCCTCCAAAATAGATGCTTCACAAGAAATAGAGTTAGTAGCCCAAGCATCATCATTATTAGCAAGAGGTGAGGGCAACTTGGCAAGCTCTTTTGAATATGAGGCTTTAAGTTGCTCATGTGACTCAGTGAGTTTGATGAGCTCACCCTTTATGACCCTAGAGCCATTTTTGAGGTGCTCAAAATCCTCAAGGAGTTTAGCATAAGCAATCTGGGTCTCATCATTTTTACTTTTGAAGGAGTTAGCCACCGCAAGTTCTCTATCATGGTATTCCTTTACTCTAGATAATTCTAGAGTAAAAGTCTCCTCAAGAGATTCTTTGGTGGTTTGTTCTTCTTCAAGGGAGTCCTTTACTTGAGCAAGTTCATTAGCATATTCACGCTCAAGTGCAAACTTTTCATCAATTATGTTTTCTTGCTCCTCAATAAGATCATTGCCTTCTATAGCATAATTCAAGATTTCAAGAAGGTTGGAGGAAGCAAGTTTATTTTTGTAGAGAGCAATATAGAAAAACTCTCCCATTTTCTTAATAGAGGTAATTGTAGGGTTTCGTAGCATGGAAAACAAAAAATTTCTATCGCATACAAACAAACAAGCCAAGATCTATCTACTAGATTGTAGCAACGAGTCGATGGAATAACTTACCCTCGAAGATTCCAAAGTGTTTAACGAGAGCGGATTCTCGTGGGTGATGTAGTCGTACTCTTCCCGATCTCAAGATCGCGTAGACGATCCTTCCGGCGCTGCGTTCCGGCAACGCTCCCGCAGTCGGTCACACGTTCGGTACTCGACGAAGACCTTCCTCTCCCTTGTTCCAGCAGGCAGCGGAGGTTGTAGCACTCTCCTCGAGATTCCGGCAGCACAACGGCGTGGTACCGGAAGTAGAGGGGAGATCCCGCAGGGCTTCGCCTTAAGCCGGAGCGAGTATGGTGGAGTATGAGAGAGCTCCTCGGCGATCTAGGGTTTAGACACACCAAGGAGGAGGGGCTAGAGCCGGAGACTAGGGTTCCGGGTACTCCCAAGTCGGCGGCTAGGGCAAAACCCTAGGTGGTGGCGGCGGCTATGGAGGGCTGCAGCTTCTAGGGTTTGAGGTGAGGGACTTGTGTGTATAGAGGAGGGAGCCCTGCCGCTCCTTATATAGGTGGAGGGGCTGGCGCGCCAAGGGGAGGGAGTGGAGTCCCTCCCCAACTCGGCTTGGAGGTGGGCCGCCGGTTGGAGGAGGGATTCCCTCCCCAACTCGGTTTCCCTCCTTCCTCCTCTTTTCCACTTTCCAAAACTTGCCGTTTGACTTTCAAACTAGCCGTTTGACTTTTCAATTTAGGATTTGAATAAACCCTTTATTTTGGACAGCGAATACACTTAGTACATGATGCAATCATTCCAACTTGCAATGACACACTCATGTACCCCTTCCCCTCCGGAGTGTCGGATATTCCGGAACCTTCTAGAACATTCCCGATGAAAACACCGGAATCATTCCCGAAATCCGAAACGGGACTTTCCTTATATGAATCTTATTCTCCGGACCATTCTAGATCACCTCGTGATATCCCGGATCCCATCCGAGACTCCGAACAACATTCGGTCTCTTTCTCATACTACCATAACTACTCAAACAACGTCGAATCCTTAAGTGTGTCTCCCTACGGTTCGTGAATTATGCGGACATGATCGAGACACTTCTCCGAACAATAACCAATAGAGGAATCTGGAAATTCATATGGCTCCCACATATTTCTACGATTACTTTGCGATCGAATGAACCACTTACATACGATACCAATTTCCCTTTGTCTCACGATAGTTTACTTATCCGAGGTTATGATCGTCGGTATCTCTGCATACCTGGTTCAACCTCGTTACCGATAAGTACTCTTTTCTCGTTCCCGTGATATGTGATCCCTTGTGATCCAGTCACATGCTTGCAATCTAATTGGATGACATTCCACCGAGAGGGCCCAGAGTATATCTATCCGTCATATGGATGGACAAATCCCACTCTTGATCCATGTGTCTCAACCAATACTTTCCAAACACTCAATGCCACCTTTATAGCCACCCAGTTACGGTGTGGTGTTTGATGTCATCAAAGCATCCATCCGGTAAAGGTGATATGCATGATCTCATGGTCGAAGGAATTAGGTTACTATGTATCAGAAAGCATATAGCAATTGAACTATTTAAATGACTTGATCTTTATCTATAGGAGTATGTACATCATATCTTTCTCCTAACGATATGATCTTGTTGTTGATAATATCTCAATGTTCATGATAGGGAAACCACAATCATTTATCAACCAACAAGCTAGTGATGTATAGAGGCTATACTAGGGACTTCAAATTAAGTTTACAAATCACACAAGTATCAATGTTTCCTTGTTAATACTATTATAGCATGAATGTAAACATTTATCATAAACACAAAGATATAATAATAACTACATTTATTATTGCCTCTAGGGCATATCTCCAACAGTAATATCATACTTACCTCGATAATCATCATTATCATTCTCAACCTCATCATCATCATCATGAGATACAATGGGATCCAAAGAGGTTACCTTTGTTCCCTTAGCCATAAGGCACATGTGAGAACCGGAAGAAGGTGATGATGAGATTGCACTTGTAGCTCTCTTCAAGACCTTGTCTTGGCCCATAGAATCTTCATTTTCCTCTACATTGTTAGCAACACAAGCACTAGAGGAAATGGAAGCATATTTATCATGGAAACAAGACAACACAAGCATATCATCATGAGATTTATTCAAGTCATTTCTACATGATATGCAATGACTATTAACACAAGCATGTAAGGAGTTTGTAGTGCTAGAAGTGTTAAAGTCCAAAGATAGATCATTGCAACTCGATAGGGATGATGGATTACAAATTGTAAGCACACTATCCAAATTGCAATTTCTATCACCACTCACCATATCATTACCTTGTGAAAAGTCACATGTTGGTGAAGTGGTAGAGGATGAGAACTCATCTCGACCGGAAGTGGAAGCAACACAATCATCCTCAATAATGTTGGACACAACATATTTATCTTGAAGTTTTGTCCATAACTCATGAGCGCTCCAAAAAGGAATGATTGAGGAGGTAACTACATAGCTCAAAGCATTAACAAGCACATTAGAAGCTTGAGCGTCAAGATATAAGTTTTTCTCATCCTCACAAGATATATTTTTGAAATCCATAGGAGGAGAAAAACCCATATCTACAATACGCTCCAAATTTGGGTCCATGTCCCGAAAATGAATGAGCATGCGATTTTTCCATATATCATAATTTGTGCCATCGAATATAAACATGTCATTGTGCACTAATCCTCTAGCCGACATCTTTACTCTCAAGGCGGTGAAGCCTAAAATGAGAGACCGGGCTCTGATACCAATTGAAAGGATACGGATGTCGCCTAGAGGGGGGGTGAATAGGCGATTAAAACTTTTCCTAGAGTGGCTCAACAAAGGCGGAATAAAACTAGTGTTTACTTTGTAAAGCACAACCTAGAAACAACTAAGGTTTACCTATGTGCACCAACAACTTATGCTAAGCAATACAAGCAACAAAGTGATAGCAAGATATATATTACTTCAAGCACGAAGGCTATCACAATGTAAAGTGCATAAGTAAAGAGCTCGGGTATAGAGATAACCGAGGCACGCGGGGACACCGATATTTTACCGAGTTCCTCCCAACATGGAGTACGTCTCGTTTGGATATGGGGTGGTATCAAACCACCAACGCCACAAAAGGCCTCCCTTATTCTCTGGTGAATCTCACCCCAATGGGATCGATCCACGCTTCCACTATCGGTGCACTTTTCGGTGGAAACCGGAACCTCTCACAAGATTGGGGCACTTCTCCACAACTCAATTGGAGGCTCCCAACAAATGCCACAAAAGTCCACAATGCCACCAAGGCTACAAAACGTCTAGGGTTCCAAGAACCCAAGAGGGACAAGCTCCAATGAGTAAAACAAACCAAATCCTCCGAGGAGAACTCAAATCGATGCACCAAATGCAAATGGCAAGAACACCACAAAGATGCTCAAATCCCTCACTCTCAAGTTCCAACAAAGCTACTAAAGCTATTGTGGGAACAAGAGAGGAGGAATCAAAGAGAGACACAAAATCCCCCAAAATCTAGATCCCCAAAGATATACTCACAAAGAGATGTTTTGGTTTGGTCAAAACGTAGATCTAGATCTCCTCCAACTACCCCTCAAATATATGCAAGAATCAATGGAGGGATGAGTAGAAATCGAGCTTAAGGAGTAAGGCAAATAGGGGCAAAGCTTTAGATCCAAAGAGGAGGAAGAAGTAACCCTAAAAGGCAAAGGAGCAAAGCTATTTATAGGGCTGGGCAAAATATGGCCGTTGGAGTCTGAAAGAAGCGGTAGTACCGGAAGTTCAAGCGGTACTACCGGAGAACTCCGGTACTACCGGACCAGGTACCGGACTTGGTACCGGAAGACCAATATTCAAAATTCATAAGCCCTGGCCACTGCGGTAGTACCGTTGATGCTACCGTAAAGCAGTAGTACCGCAAATGGCAACCGGTACTACCGGACGTGAAGTGGAATCAGCAGTTTAGACGAAAAAAGTCTCTGTCACGCCAGGTAGTAAAATGCGGTACTACCGCATTTTACTACCTAGGCAGACAGAAGGTTTTTGCCAACGTTCAACAGTCTCTGCCCTGTGCGGTACTAAAATGCGGTACTACCGCATTTTAGTACCGGAGCAGGCAGAAGCTTTTGACAAGTGGTCAAAAAGCTTCTGTCGCGTTAGGTACTAAAATGCGGTACTACCTCTTTTTAGTACCTAGCCCGGCAGAGTCTTTTTGACAGTTAGTCAAAACCTTCCGTCGCATCCGGTAGCAAAAGGCGGTACTACCGCTTTTTGGTACCGCACCAGGCAAATATTCAAACGGCAATAACTTTTGACTGGAAGCTCCGATTGACCCGATTCCAATTGCGTTGGATAGAGGACGACAAGGGATTCCCAATAAAAGTGGAAATATTGATTATCACCAAGTGAGAAAGTATCAAGTAGAATAATGTGATATACCTAACTTGGTGAGAAACCAAAAAGCCGCATAAATCAAAATCGCAACAAGATACAAATGGAAGATCCGATTTTGATGAACAAGAGCTTGTTATGGAGATTACCACAAGCTCTATATCCTCACATGGATAAGACCAAATAACAACCAAATACGATGATGCAAGTATGCAAAGGTTTGAGCTCTCTCCGAACGATGTGACCGAATTACTCATACGAGAGCCCCTCTTGATAGTACGGTTATCTATCCTAAACCCAGTCTCACACACACAACGTGAGACCGGCAAAAAGGAAACCCTATCAAGATTATACCTTTGCCTTGAGCATTCCACTTGAGCTCGGTGTAGACGATCTTTCCCTTCTCAAGATGGAATGCCTTTCTTGATTCCTCATCATCGACCTTGCATATTGAGCTTGCCTAATATATCTTCTTTGCATTTCATCGACCTTGAAGCCAACACATGCTCCAAGCGATGCCAATGGACAAATCCTACAAGTATAACTTAATACACACATTAGTCCATAAAGATTGTCATTAATTACCAAAACCACACATGGGGGCCCAACATGTTCTTTCACAAAGTTTATGGCTACTCCCCACATTGCCTACTTGAAGATGAAGCTACCAGGCCCATGTGGGGTGATTACAGTTGAAGGGGATTACAAAAGATCCATTGCTTGTGCCTCAGTCGGATCATCACTGGCCGAGTCACTCGTCATAGCACAAGAAAAGCATCAAATGTTGGAAGTGGCAGCATTGGCCAAAGCAGCACAAATGTCCATGCCGACACTCACCAACCCGCATGGCAATGTGTCATTTAAAGCTACCAAAGAAACCAAGAAGGTACAGGTGGATGAGACTTTCCCAGACGTACAGTTACCATTGGGGCTGGCCTCACCAACAAATAGGACAGCGAGCTCACCAGCTTCCTCCGTGAGAATCGGGATATCTTTGCATGGTCCACATAGGATCTGCAAGGATATCCGAGGGAGCTGGCTGAGCACTCTCTTCATGTAAGACCAGATGCCAAGCCGGTGAAGCAACCCCTCCGCCGTTTCACCGAAGATAGGAGGAAAGTAATAGCTGCCAAGATTGACAGACTCTTAGCTGCTGGATTCATCATGGAAGTACTGCACCCGGATTGGTTGTCAAATCCAGTCTTGGTCGAGAAGAAAAAAGATGACCCGAACGTCGTAGTGGTATGGCGCATGTGTATTGATTACATGAACCTCAATAAGGCGTGTCCGAAAGATCCATTTCCCCTGCCATGGATCGATCAGGTCATAGATTCTACTACTGGGTGTGAGTTGTTGTCATTTGTGGATGCATATTCTGGATTCCATCAGATACCACTGAATTTGAATGATCAAATAAAGACAGCTTTTAGCACCCCGTATGGGGCTTATTGCTATCGTACCATGCCATTTGGGTTGAGAAATGCGGGTGCAACATACCAAAGATGCATGCAAAAATGCTTGCTAGATCAATTGGACAAAAATGTTCAAGTGTACGTCAATGACGTGGTAATAAAAACCAAGCAAAGTCATACTCTAATTGAGGACTTGCGTCAAACATTCGCAACCTTCAGAAGATTCCGGATGAAGCTTAACCCGGAAAAATGCGCATTTTGTGTCCCAGCTGGCAAGTTACTCGGATTCCTTGTATCCAGTCGAGGAATTAAGGCTAACCCGACAAAGATCAGGCCATCGAAAGAATGGAATTGCCGAAAACCCTCAACGATGTCCAGAAGTTTACTGGATGCCTGGCCTCGTTGAGTATATTTATTAGTCGGCAAGGTGAAAAAGTGTAAGGGTTTGTAGACGATCCTTCCGGCTCTGCGTTCCGGCAGCGCTTCCGCAGTCGGTCACACGTCTGGTACTCGATGAAGACCTTCCTCTCCCTTGTTCCAGCAGGCAGCACAGGTTGTAGTTCTCCCTCGCGATTCCGGCAGCATGACGGCTTGGTGTCAGAAGTAGAGGGAAGATCCCGCAGGGCTTCGCCTAAGCTGGTGCGAGTTATGGTGGATCAAGGGTTTCCCGATGATCTAGGGTTTAGAAGACCGAGAGGAGGAGGAGGAGGTGTCGGCGGTGGCTTGGGCGACAGCGATGGTCCGGCGGCGGCGGCGAGCGGCTGCGGGTCGGCGGCGGCGGTGGATCAGGTGGAGAGGGGATAGGGCTTGTGGTGTTGGGGCAGCCCTCCCCCTCTATTTATGATAGGGGGTAGCCTTGGGAGTGGTGGGTTTTAATCCAAACCCAAACCCAAGTTGGATTGAGAGAAGGACTTGTTTCTTCTCGCACTAGGAAACCATTGTTCCAGTTTGACTTTTCAAACTTCACGTTTGACTTTCAACTTAGAGCTTTAATTCTCTCTTACATATGCCCACACCAAGTGACCTAGGATATGATCCAATAATTCCACTTGCCCATGACACATTCATGGACCATTGTCCTTCCGGATTGGTGAACCTTCTAGAACCTTCTAGAACCTCTCCGATGAAATCATCGGAATCTTTCCTGAACTCCGGAATCGGACTTTCCTTATATGAATCTTATTCTCCGGACCATTCCGGATCTCTTTGTGATATCCCGGATCCCATCCGAGACTCCGAACAACATTCGGTATCCCTACTAACATTCCATATCTACTAAACAACATCGAATCCTTAAGTGTGTCTCCCTACGGTTCGTGACTTATGCGGACATGACAGAGACACTTCTCCGATCAATAACCAATAGAGGAATCTGGAAATTCATATGGCTCCCACATATTTCTACGATTACTTTGCGATCGAATGAACCACTTACATATGACACCAATTTCCCTTTGTCTCACGATAGTTTACTTATCCGAGGTTTTGATCGTCGGTATCTCTGCATACCTAGTTCAACCTCGTTACTGATAAGTACTCTTTTCTCGTTCCCGTGATATGTGATCCCTTGTGATCTAGTAACATGCTTGCAAGCTAATTTGATGGCATTCCACCGAGAGGGCCCAGAGTATATCTATCTGTCATATGGATGGACAAATCCCACTCTTGATCCATGTGCCTCAACCCATACTTTCCGAACACTCAATGCCACCTTTACAGCCACCCAGTTACGGTGTGGTGTTTGATGTCATCAAAGCATCCTTCCGGTGATGGTGATTAGCATGATCTCATGGTCGAAGGAATTAGGTTACTATGTATCAGAAAGCTTATAGCAAACAAACTATTGAAATGACTTGATCTTTATGCTACGCTTATCTATAGGAGTATGTCCATCATACCATTCTCCTAATGATATGATCTTGTTGTCAATAACATCTCAATGTTCATGATCGAGAAACCACGATCATCTATTAACCAACAAGCTAGTATTATAAAGAGGCTTTACCAGGGACTCTAATTTAGTTTACAAATCACACAAGTATTAATGTTTCAGGTTAATACTATTATAGCATGAATGTAAAAATTTATCATAAACACAAAGATATAATAATAACCACTTTTATTATTGCCTCTAGGGCATATCTACAACAGTCTCCCACTTGTAGTAGAGTCAACTAATCTAGATTACATGGTAATATACCGAACACCCATGGCGGTTTGGTGCTGGTCATGTTTTGCCCTCGGGAGAGGTTTAGTCAACGGATCCGCCACATTCAGAGTTGTGTGTACTTTCCAAATCTTTATGTCACCATCTTTGACATGCTCTCGAATAGCATGAAAACGTAGCTTGATATGCTTCAGCTTCTTGTGTGACCTTGGTTCTTGCGCATTGGCTATGGCGCCCATGTTATCACAATAGATAGACATTGGGTCCAGTGCACTTGGAACCACACCGAGCTCTGTAATGAACTCCTTCATCCATATCGCCTCTTGTGAAGCCTCCGAAGCAGCTATGTATTCCGATTCAGTTGAAGATCTCGCCATAACGCTTTGCTTTGCACTCCTCCAGCTAACTGTTCCACCATTCAAAGTAAATACGTATCCAGATTCAGATTTAGAATCATCCGGATTGGTGTTCCAACTAGCATCGGTGTAACCATTAACAACGAGCTGTCCATCACCTCCATAAGAAACAACCATATCATTAGTTCTTCTCAAGTACTTAAGGATTTTTTGACCGCTGTCCAATGATCCACTCCTGGATCACTTTGATATCTGCTAGTCAAACTAACAGCATATGCAATGTCGGGTCTAGTACATAGCATGGCATACATAAGAGATCCTATGGCTGACGCATAGGGAGTCTTACTCATCCTTTCTTTATCTTCTGCCGTTGCAGGACTTTGAGTTTTACTCAAGGTCGTATTGGGCAATATGGGCAAGAATCCTTTCTTGCTATCTTCTATTCCAAACCTCTTTAGAACTTTGTCCAAATATGTACTCTGTGACAATGATATTAGGCGTCTCGATCTATCTCTATAAATCTTTATGCCTAATATGTAAGCTGCTTCGCCAATATCTTTCATTGCAAAACTATTATTCAAATAATCCTTGACACTATTAAGAAGGTCTACATCATTCCCAATCAACAATATGTCATCTACATATAGTATTAAGAATGCTATAGAGCTCCCACTCACTTTCTTGTAAATACAAGCTTCTCCATAAGTTTGTATAAAACCAAAGCTTTTGATCACCTTATCAAAACGTTGATTCCAACTCCGGGATGCTTGCTTCAATCCATAAATGGATCGTTGAAGTTTGCATACCTTGTTAGCATCTTTAGGATCGACAAAACTTTGGGTTGTACCATATACAACTCTTCATCAATGTCTCCATTGAGGAACGCCGTTTTGACATCCATTTGCCATATCTCATAATCATAAGATGCAGCGATTGCTAACATAATCCTTACAGACTTCAGCTTCGCTACCGGTGAGAAAGTCTCATCGTAGTCAACTCCTTGAATTTGTCGAAACCCTTTTGCGACAAGTCGAGCTTTATAGACAGTAACATTACCATCAGCATCTGTTTTCTTCTTAAAAATCCATTTGTTCTCGACAGCCCTCCGGCCATCCGGTAAGTCCACCAAAGTCCATACTTGGTTTTCGTACATGGATCCAATCTCAGATTTCATGGATTTTTGCCATTTATTGGAATCTGGGCTCATCATCGCTTCCTCATATGTCGCAGGGTCATCGGTGTTGTCCACCAGCATGACACTCATAACGGGATCATACCAATCAGGAGTGGTACGAGTTCTCATTGACCTGCGAGGTTCGGTAGTTACTTCAACCGAAGTTTCATGATCAACATCATTAGCTTCCTCTCTTATTGGTGTAGGCGCCACAGGAACTACTTCCGGTGTTGCGCTACTCGCAAGTTCGAGAGAAGGTTCAACAACCTCGTCGAGTTCTACTTTCCTTCCAGTCACTTATTTCAAGAGAAACTCCTTCTCTAGAAAGGATCCATTCTTGGCGACGAAGATTTTGCCCTCGGATCTATGATAGAAGGTATACCCAATAGTTTCCTTCGGGTATCCTATGAAGACGCATTTTTCCGCTTTGGGTTCAAGCTTGTCTGGCTGTAACTTCTTTACATAAGCTTCGCAACCCCAAATTTTAAGGAACGACAATTTAGGTTTCTTTCCAAACCATAATTCATATGGTGTCATTTCAACGGATTTAGATGGTGCCCTATTTAAAGTGAATGCGGTTGTTTCTAATGCATAACCCCAAAAGATAGCGGTAAATCTGTAAGTGACATCATAGAGCGAACCATATCTAAGAGAGTTCGATTACGACGTTCGGACACACCATTACGTTGTGGCGTTCCCGGCGGTGTCAATTGTGAAAGTATTCTGCATTTATTCAAATGCTCGCCAAAATCGTAACTTAGATATTCACCTCCACGATCAGATCGTAGAAATTTAATCTTCTTGTTACGTTGATTCTCTATCTCACTTTGAAATTCCTTAAACTTCTTGAAAGTTTCGGACTTATGTTTCATAAAATAGATATACCCATATCTACTCAAGTCATCCGTGAAGGTAAGAACATAGCAATAACCACCGCGCGATGCTACACTCATTGGACCACACACATCGGTATGTATGATTTCCAATAAGTCCGTAGCTCGCTCCATCATACTAGAAAATGGAGTCTTAGTCATTTTACCCATCAGACATGCTTCACATCTTTCAAGTGATTCAAAATCAAGTGATTCAAGAAGTCCATCGGAATGGAGTTTCTTGATACGCTTCACTCCAATATGACCAAGACGACAGTGCCATATATAGGTCGAGTTATCACTCAATTTCAAACGTTTTGCTTCAATGTTATTAATGTGTGTATTACTATAGTCGAGATTCAATAAGAATAGACCATCTATCAAAGGTGCATGTGCATAAAACATATTACTCATATAAATCGAACAACCATTATTCTTGGATTTAAACAAGTAACCGTCTCGCAATAAACATGATCCGGATATAATGTTCATGCTCAACGCAGGCACCAAATAACAATTATTTAAGTATAAAACTAATCCCGATGGTAGATGAAGAGGTAGCATGCCGACCGCGATCACATCAACCTTTGATCCATTTCCAACATGCATCGTCACCTTGTTCTTCGCTAGCTTCCGTTTATTCTGCAGCACCTATTTCGAGTTACAAATATGAGCAACCGAACCAGTATCAAATACCCAGGCACTACTACGAGTACTAGTGAGATACACATCAATAACATGTATATCGGATATACCTTTCTTATTGATGTTGCCGTTATTCAAATCCGCCAAGTACTTAGGGCAATGCCGCTTCCAGTGACCATCTCCCTTGTAGTAAAAGCACTCAGTATCAGGCTTAGGCCCAGCCTTGGTCTTCTTTGCCGGCGTGGTAACTTTCTTACCGCCCTTCTTGAAGTTTCCCTTTTTCTTAGACTTGCCTTGCTTCTTGAATTTGGTGGTCTTATTTACCAATAACACTTGGTGCTCTTTCTTGATCTCCACTTCTGCAGACTTTAACATGGAGAAGAGTTCGGGCAACGACTTGTCCATGTTTTGCATATTTTAGTTCATCACAAAGTTCTTGTAACTCGGTGGTAGTGATTGGAGGACACGGTGAATCCCCAAAGCATTAGGAATCACTATACCTAAGCTTTGAAGCTTGCTTGCGTGCCCAGACATCTTAAGCATCTGCTCACTGATGGATCTGCCCTCTTCCATCTTGCAGTTAAAGAACTTTTCAGAAGCCTCATAACTCTCAACTGTCGCGTGAGCCTCAAATATCATTTTGAGTTCACGGACAATATCATGTGGATCATGGTTCTCAAACCTTTTCTGAAGCTCCGATTCCAAACCATACAAGATAGCACACTAAACTGTGGAGTACTGATTCTTCCGAGCGAGGAAAACATTCTTTACCTCATCGGTAGCATCAGCTGCAGGCGGGTCACCCAGCGGTGCATCCAGCACATAGGTCAAATTACCAGCATTGAGGACAATCCTCAAATTGCGGAACCAATCCGCGAAGTTTCTTCCATTATTTTTCAACTTTTCTTTCTCTAGGAACGCATTAAAATTGATGGTAGGGGCCACCATTGATCTACAACATATTTGCAATAGTTTAGACTAAGTTTATGACAAATTGAGTTCTAATTAAGAGTTAAATTAATCTAGGTGAACTCCCACTCAAAACAATATCCCTCACATTGTTTTAGTGATCACACGAACCAAATCCACCACATCAAAACCGATCATCACGGGAGTTGATGTAGCTTCAATGGCGAACAATCAACATGTTCATCATATCTACTATATGACTCATGCTTTACCTTTCGGTGATCCGTGTTCCGAGACCATGTATGTACATGATAGGCTCGTCAAGATCAAACCTTAGCTTCTGCATGAGCAAATCTGGCTTGCTCATGTTGTATACACTCGCAGAATTTAACACACCCGATCATCACGTGGTTCTTCGAAACAACGAGATTTAGCAACGATGCTTACTAAGGATGAACACTTTAAAACTTGAAATTGTGTGCTTGAGGGATCATCTTATAATGCTACCGTCGTGAACTAAGAAATACAAGATGCATAAAAGGATTAACATCACATGCAATTCATAATATGTGATATGATATGGACTTTCTTCTTGTGCTTCCGATCTCCATCTTCAAGCACGAACATGATCTCCATCATCATTGGTATGGCGTCAAGGTCAATGGCGCCGCTTCATGGTTGTCGTCCACCAGCATCAACTATTACAACTACTTTGAATAGACAGGCATGTCTTAACAGAATTTAAAAGACAACCATATGGCTCCTGCCGGTTGCCAACTTACAATAAGGAACATTGCATATATCATATATAATCACAATCATGGCCATATCACATCATAGCACACCCCTGCAAAACAAAGTTAGATGCCTCTAATTTTCTATGCATATTTTACATGGTTTGGGGCTTTCAATAAGTGTCGCTCTAACTTACGAACAAGAACCACAACGTTGACGTTTAAACTATCAAGTGCCCGTTGTAAATTGAATCTATACTATGATGGGAGATATAGACACCCGCAAAGCCACTTATGCAATACAAGTTGCATGTTAAGCATGGAGCAAGTCTCATGAACGATGTCAAGTAAGGTTAGCCCGGGCCGCTTCATCCCATTATACCTCAAGATGCAAAGTACAAAAAAAGCAATTGATAATAAAAGCACCACCGCCCACAATGACCATTGTGTTCTACTCGTGTAACAGATCTACATATAGACACGGCTCTGATACCACTGTAGGGGTTAGTAGCATGGAAAACAAAAAATTTCTACCGCATGCACACAAACAAGCCAAGATCTATCTACTAGATTGTAGCACCGAGTCGATAGAAGCACTCACCCTCGAAGATTCCAAAGTGGTTAACGAGAGCAGATTCTCGTGGGTGATGTAGTCGTACACTTGCCGATCTGAATATCGCGTAGACGATCCTTCCGGCGCTGCGTTCTGGTAGCGCTTCCGCAGTCGGTCACACGTTCGGTACTCGATGAATACCTTCCTCTCCCTTGTTCCAGCAGGCAGCGGAGGTTCTAGTTCTCCCCTCGCGATTTAGGGAGCACGACGGCGTGGTGTCGGAAGTAGAGGGAAGATCCCGCAGGGCTTCGCCTAAGCCGATGCGAGTTATGGTGGATCTAGGTTTCCCGGTGATCTAGGGTTTAGAAGACCGGGAGGAGGAGGAGGTGTCGGTGGTGGCTAGGGCGACGATGACGGGCCGGCGGCGGCTGGCGGCAGCTCGGGTGGAGAGAGGCTAGGGCTTGTGGTGTTGGGGCAGCCCTCCCCCTCTATTTATGAGAGGGGGTAGCCTTGGGAGGGGTGGATTTGAATCCAAACCCAAACCCAAGTTGGATTGAGAGAAAGACTTGTTTCTTCTCCCACTAGGAAACCATTGTTCCAGTTTGACTTTTCAAACTTCCCGTTTGACTTTCAACTTGGAGCTTTAATTCTCTCTTACATATGCTCACACCAAGTGACCTAGGATATGATCCAATCATTCCACTTACCCATGACACATTCATGGACCATTATCCTTCCGGATCGGTGAACCTTCTAGAACCTCTCCGATGAAAACATCGGAATCTTTCCCGAACTCCGGAATCGGACTTTCCTTATATAAATCTTATTCTCCGGACCATTCCGGATCTCCTCGTGATATCCCGGATCCCATACGAGACTCCGAACAACATTCGGTATCCCTACTAACATTCCATATCTACTAAACAACATCGAATCCTTAAGTGTGTCTCCCTATGGTTCGTGAATTATGCGGACATGATCGAGACACTTCTCCGATCAATAACCAATAGAGGAATCTGGAAATTCATATGGCTCCCACATATTTCTACGATTACTTTGCGATCGAATGAACCACTTACATACGATACCAATTTCCCTTTGTCTCACGATAGTTTACTTATCCGAGGTTTTGATCATCGGTATCTCTGCGTACCTAGTTCAACCTTGTTACTTATAAGTACTCTTTTCTCGTTCCCGTGATATGTGATCCCTTGTGAGCCAGTCACATGCTTGCAAGCTAATTGGATTACATTCCACCGAGAGGGCCCAGAGTATATTTATCCGTCATATGGATGGACAAATCCCACTCTTGATCCATGTGCCTCAACCCATACTTTCCGAACACTCAATGCCACCTTTATAGCCACCCAGTTATGGAGTGGTGTTTGATGTCATCAAAGCATCCTTCCGGTGATGGTGATTGGCATGATCTCATGGTCGAAGGAATTAGGTTACTATGTATCAGAAATCTTATAGCAAACGAACTATTGAAATGCCTTGATCTTTATGCTACGCTTATCTATAGGAGTATGTCCATCATACCATTCTCCTAATGATATGATCTTGTTGTCAATAACATCTCAATGTTCATGATCGAGAAACCACGATCATCTATTAACCAACAAGCTAGTATTATAAAGAGGCTTTACCAGGGACTCTAATTTAGTTTACAAATCACACAAGTATTAATGTTTCAGGTTAATACTATTATAGCATGAACGTAAACATTTAGCATAAACACAAAGATATAATAATAACCACTTTTATTATTGCCTCTAGGGCATATCTCCAACAAAAAGCCCTACCACTATATCAACTGATGAAGAAATCAGACAAATTCACATGGACACAGCAAGCTGATAGTGCTTTCCATGAATTAAAGAAAATGTTGGCAACAGCACCAATATTAGCATCACCACTATTCAAAGAGCTAATGTTGGTCTATGTCGCCGCAACCAACAGAGTTGTAAGTGCAGTAATAGCAGTTGAACGCGAAGAAGAGGGCAAATCAGTCCAAAGACCAGTTTATTACTTGAGCGAAGTGCTCTCTGTGTCGAAACAGAATTACCCGCATTATCAGAAAATGACATACGGGGTATATATGGCAGCAAAGAAGCTGAGACATAACTTTCAAGAACACCCAATCCGGGTAGTATGCGAGGCACCTATCTCGGATATATTGGGCAGCAAAGATGCTAGTGGCCGAGTCGCAAAATGGGCCATAGAGCTAGCGCCATATACTCCACAGTATGATAGGCGAGATGCAATTAAATCTCAAGTTGTTGCAGATTTCTTCGTAGATTGGATGGAAATGCAGTATAAACCACCACTGCCAGACCCGAACTACCGGAAATGCATTTTGATGGGTCAAAGACAAAATGGGTCTGGGCGCCGGGATAGTGCTCACATCACCAAAGAGGGATCAGCTCAAGTATGTGCTACAAATTCATTTTGCTGCTTCCAATAACGTTGCCGAGTATGAAGCACTTGTCCATGGCATCAATGTGGCCAAAGAAATTGGCATCAAGACGATCATGTGCTTTGGCGATTCGGATTTGGTGATTCAGCAAGTGTCTGGAAATTGGGACGCGCTGGACGCAAACATGGCATTATATCGTTTCCATGTGCAACAAATTTTGGGATACTTTGACAGGTGTGAACTCCACCACGTCCCAAGAGCAGAGAATGAAGCAGCAGATATACTTTCCAAACTAGGTTCATCTCGGCAAGCAATACCACCAGGAGTAGCCTTGGAGCACCTTAGGAAACCGTTGATCAAGCCATCACCAGAGTCCAAATCAATATTCATCCCGGCAACACAAGAATCGGATGTTGTGCCAATGGATATTGGCTCAGGGGCAGTTTCGAGTCACTCGGGGACTGACCCGCTCACCTCAGGGGTTGCCGAATCACACTCGGGGACTCGTCAGGTCATGTCGGCAGAACATTTGTTGGCAGATCCAGTGGAAATTGATGGTGAAGCAAACCCGGAGCCACTGATACCAACATGGGCACATCCAATATTCAACTACTTAAAAGATGGAGCGTTGCCGAATGATGAGATATTGGCAAGACAAACAACAAGAAGAACAAAAGCATACACCATCATCAACAAGGAACTATACAAGAGAAGTGTGACGAGTGTACTACAGCGTTGTATCAGCTCAGAGAAAGGCCAGGAGATTTTGTTGGATATTCATCAAGGGGAATGTGGGCACCATGCATCATCAAGAGCATTGGTGGCCAAGGCATTCCGACATGGATTTTATTGGCCAGGCGCATTGGCACAGGCACAAGAGTTAGCCGGAAAATGCAGTGGTTGTCAACACTATGCATCCAAGTCACATTTACCAGCGTCTGAATTAAAGACTATACCAACCACTTGGCCATTTGCAGTATGGTGCCTAGATATGGTAGGGCCATTCAAACCAGCAAGGGGAGGCATGACTCATATTTTGGTAATGATTTATAAGTTCACCAAATGGATAGAAGTGAAACCCATAAAAAAAATGGACGGTAAAACAGCTGTCACATTCTTAAGGGACATAATCCTAAGATATGGTTACTCACACAGTGTAATCACAGATAATGGCACGAACTTTGCTGAAGGAGCTTTTGCTCGTTTCTGCGGGAAAAACCGAATAATACTCGATGTAGCATCAGTCGCTCATCCAGAATCAAATGGACAAGTTGAACGGGCTAATGGCTTAGTTCTGTCAGGGATAAAACCCCGCTTAATGGAACCACTCCATAGATCATCTGGTTGTTGGATAGAGGAACTGCCCTCAGTACTATGGAGTCTAAGAACAACTACGAATAGATCAACAGGCTATATGCCATTTTTCCTTATGTATGGGGCAGAAGCAGTTTTGCCTGCTGACATAGAGTATGACTCTCCAAGGATAAGGCAATACTCGGAAGCCGAGGTAAAAGAGGCCCGAGAAGATGGAGTAGACTTACTCGAAGAAGCAAGGGAACTGGCGTTATCCAGATCCACTATATATCAACAGAATCTCCAACGCTACCATAGCCGGAAAGTTCAACCTCGTGTTTTTCGAGAAGGGGATATGGTGCTAAGGCTGGTGCAGCGCAAAGCAGGAATGCATAAATTATCACCCCCATGGGAAGGTCCGTTCATTGTAAGCAACGCATTGCACAATGATTCATATTATCTCGTAGATGCTCGCGAAGCGCAGAAGAACAAGGCGGAGAGGTAAGGAGATGAGACCAAAAGGCCATGGAATGTGGCACTACTTCGTCCCTTCTATACTTAGGAGAAGCAATGCATGTATCACTCGAACTCTCATATGTCAGACACTTGTGTCGGCTATGCGCTGATAATAAAATGGTATGGCTCAAAAAACTGACTCAGGGGCTACCCCTTATGTTTTCCCTTTTAAGTTATTTTATGTCGGCTGGCGTGACACCCGCAAAACTTATCTCGGAACAAGTAATGTTTACTCAGAAAAAATCAACTCTTCGATTATGCTGTTGTCCGAAAACACGGCGTCATGGCAAGCAAGAGGAAAGGATGTATGACGAGTAAACACGAACGCCGGATAAGTGCAAAGGAGAAACACGAGTCGGCTTTATGTCTTTGCCTAACCCACTGCAGGTCATATTATACTGCGTGTTGAATGATCTCGACCAAGTGATCCAAGTTTCATACCCGCTAACTATATCCTTAGTACTTTGAGACTCTAATGTCGAACGCCAAAAAAGGTAGACATGGGCCAAAGTCGAGGAAAGGTGAAACGACAAAATGAGACTCGGGGACTTGCCCTTGAATGATTCACACTCAGAACATAACAAAAATATATAAAGCCTTATCAAAAGGCGCACAATCAAACTTAAAGTGCAATGTATATTACATCTATACCCGGCATACCGAGAATCTCATCAAAAGTTCAAGTACTAGTTCTATTTAGCCTAAGAAGCAGCAGGACTCGGAGGAGCAACCTTGGAGCTAGGAGCGTCGCTTGGAGCACCTGCCGAGTCAGGGGCGTCAGTAGCCGAATCATCGGAACCATCTTACTCGGTTTCTTCGCTGTCGGCACCCTCTTCATCAGCAACTTCAACAAGCGGGTCGCCGATGTCGAGGAAGCCGAGCCCGTCGCACCAAGTGCACCATGGTGTACTCGATCATGGTAAGCTCGCTCCTCGCGTTTCCTGATCAGCTCCGGGTCATTCAGCCATTTACCATCTCCCCTTATGCGAGAAAGAACATCAAGATTGATGTCCCCGTACCATGAGAGCACGAAGGAGAGAGCCTTGTCCGCTGCAGCTCGGCCGGCCGACTCACGCCACTGATCCAGCCGATCCTCAGTATGGAGCAATCTTTCAGCAAGGGGCTCGATGAGTGCAGGTGCATCTTCATCCGGCCAAAGCATGCGGAACACATGAATAGACGATTTGAGCAAGTCCACCCCTCAAGACTTGAGGGTCTGGACGCGCTCCCACAATGCTTCCAGATGCTCATCGTTGGTCACCTCGCCATCAGCTGGAGCACCAGACTCGGCTCTCACCCTCTTCATGGCCCGAATAGCAAACAAATTCGCTTGGAGGAAATTCTCTGCAAGCAAAAGAGAATCTTAGCAAGAAAATTGACGAAGATGACAAAATCCAAAAAGCAAGAAAGCACAATGCAAAAAAGAGTAAGAACTCACTACCGAGAAAAGATTTGATGCTGCCGAGTATAGTTTGCCAAGCCTTGGACTTGGCTTGGAGTGCGTCCAGATCCAAGTTCGCCGACTCGACCGCGGACTCGGCCTCCTAGAAAAGCTCCTTGATTTTCTCGGTGCTGGCGGCGTGCTGCTCATCCTTCTCGGCAAGCTCCTCCTTCAGCCCCTTCACCTCGGCCAGGTGTTTCTGCTCCATCTCGGACATCAGCTTCTTCATCTGAGTCACCTCGCGTCACTCCTTCTAGAGTTCGGCTTGATGCTTCTCTGCTTATTCGGAACAAACTAATCGTCAGCAGCGACAGAAATATCTTAACCTACCAGAATAATAAGGCAAGAAAAGTGGCATGAACACAAAGTAGCACAAGGAGGGCAAAAAACTTACTCTCTGTCTCGCTGATCTGCGAGTGGAGCGTCTCGATGGTGGACTGAGTTGAAGCTGTGGAAAAGAGCAAGAAAAGACTCGGAAAATGAAACAAAGGAAGATATGCCGAATAAAGATAGGGCGGGTAAGAAAGTTACCTTGGCCTTGGGTGTCAATTTGCAGCTTCTCATACGCAAGTTAGAGCTTGCGGTGCTCCAAGAGAATATCTTGATGCACCTTGGTGCGCTCGTTATGTGTGAGCTGTACAAAGCAAAAAGACAGTAAGTAAAGGACAAGTCAAGCAATGGGCCGGATAAAAAGTGACTCTTATCTAAGAGCTTATAGCCGAATGAGTTTCTCATTCGACAGTAACCTCGAGGGCTAGGGATCGAAAGCCTAACATTTGAGCTTTGCTAAGGAAATGAAAAGCTAAGTTATTCCTTAAGATCTTACATCCGAGTAAGATCCTCACTCAGCAGTAACCTCGAGGATTAGGTGATATGTATAATAGAAATACTCATTAACGCAAAAGAGTAAAAATATCAATTACCTCATTTACTTCGTCAGCACAGGCCATTAAGGTGATGGCTTGCTGGGTCATATCAGAGACAGCCTTGGGGCCCAGCACTAGTTTCTTTCCACCACGCGTACTGACCTCTTGCTCGCCAGTTGCATTCCACGCCAAAGCATAAGGCTCAGCTGAACCAAGGCCTTTCCCGCTGAGCGTCTGAGTAAGAACCTGACCCATTTTCAGGGTAGTTCCTACATTGGCGCGGGTAGCAGCGGCACTAGTATGAAGGGAAACAGCTTTAGAGCCATCACCTGACCCGGCAGCCGTGGACCCGCCAAATTTACCCGTTGGAGCAAGCATTGTTGCCAACATCGGGGGCCGGATCTGAGGAGCAGTACCCGGAGAATAAACCAACATTGTTTGCTTGGTGGAGGTGGACTTGCCGGATAAAGGGCGAGCCGGACCAGGAGCCTTAGGCTGGGTCTGGCTCTTTGACAGAATTGGAGAGCGAGCAGGAGGATTTGGAGAAGAAAGTGGATCTGACTGACTGGGCTCGGCACTTTGGCTGGCACCAAGATCAGAAAGTTTTTCATTGGCACCATCTTGAGGGCTGATGCCAGAGGAATCGGTGGTGGAGGTTTTCTCGGAACCAGTGTCACTGGCACCAAGATCGGGAAGTTGTTCCTGACCAGCCAGAGGTGCTGGGCCGAGTCTTCTTCGCCGAGTGCGCCACCGGGTTTGACTGACACTGAGAAGCGTGGGCCTCAACAGTGGGAGCCTCGACTCGGATAGGGCTCTGCACCGTGGAATCAGTCGGAGCTGGTGCGGTCCTTAGAGGCGAGGCAATGCTAGGAGCAGCCTGGTTCGCCGACAGAGGCGCAACACTGAAAAATAGCAAGGCACGCATAAGAAAGCAACAGTGATGCGTAAGAAGGAAAAATATGACGTAAGAAAAACACGAAAGCTTACCCGGTGACGATCGGATCGCGTGGAGGGCGACGCGTGATTCGGCGCCCAGCAGCTTTCCGAGTCTCAACCAGCGTGGCAGCAGTAGGAGCAGCCGGAGTAGGCTTTCTCTTCTTTGCCGGCTGAGTGCTGGAGGAGGCCTCGCGTCGCTTCGGCTTGGCGACGGGTATCTTGCCGATTCCGCCCACGGCGAGAAGAGGAGTGTCATGTACCTGGCCAGCTGCATAAGTAAATAACAGTCTTACTCGGATAAGCTAGGAGGCTAAGGTCACAAGGCATGTACCTCCAAAATCGTACAATCATCATCCTCATCATCATCAGACCAATCTTGTAAGGGATTGCGAGATTGACCCTTACCCGAAACTGAAGCAGTAGTTGCATGCGGGATGGGCATGAAGCACTCCAGGTCGAACTCGACTTCGTCGGAGTCGGAGCGATCCTCGTTATAACCGCGAGGAGGGACAGTACTGTCATCAACCTGGTGAACAAGGTTCTGCGAAAGACAAACAGAATGAGTAACGAAAACTAGACTGAGTGGGCAAAAAGCTAAAGATGACTCGGTGATACAAATTACTCGAAAACTTACCCAGGGGACAGGCTTGACCCGGCTAAACGGAGGACAACTCCAAGACCAATCAGCCGCCAAGTTCAATTTGAAGATAGAACTTACTCGGCGAGCAATGTAATCATGGGTGAGCTCCTTCGTAGAATGCCGAGTGGGATCGTGGGAGCCACTCATGAAGCACATCTTGTGGCTCCTAGCTTGGATAGGGCTTACCCGGCGTGAGATGAAGGTGCATATGAGGTCTGAGTCGGCAAAATGGAAGTTCTCATACGACGACAGCAGCCTTTCCAAGATCACATTGGCCTCATTCACCGCAGCGTCCTAGTCGCGCGGGTCAAGCTACCAGAGTTTCTTGCTGGGGACCTCGTCCGAGAAAGGTGGGAGCCGGATATTATCGGTGGACCCGCTATTTTTGACATAGAAGAAAGTCCTATGCCATTTTTTGCAAGAGTCAAGCCCAGTAACCCGAGGAAAGATGGAGTCTCTCCTGGGCGTGATGCTAGCGGCACCGCACCGATTCGGACTTTTCTCGGCATGAGGAGCACCTGGCTAGCGAACAACTTGAACTCTAAAGCTAAAATATTTGACCCACAGAAGAACTATAGGCCAAATCCCGAGGTAAGCCTCGCAAGCAGAAATAAAGCAAGAAAGATTGCCAATCGCGTTGGCAGGAACATGATTGGTTTGCAGATGGAAAGTGGAGAGAAACGAGGAGAAGAAGGTGCTCACTGGAAGAGCAAAACCGCGCTCAAAGTGAGAAAGGAAAACCACCCGGTCATTGGCATCGGGTTTGGGAGAGATCTCACCGGCAGAAAGACGACAATCCACTTGCAGCGGAATGCGCCTGGTGGAGCGGAGCCATTCCACCTCCTCGGTGGAGACCTCCGAGCCTTCCCAGCCACCGCGCTCGCCGGCGGGAACCTCCTGCTCCTTAGCACCATCGGCACCGTCCCGCGCGTCCATGACCCTCGCAGATTCAGTCTCCTCCGCCGTCGGAAGCGGTTTGGAAGAACACGGACCCATGGTGGAATGGAAATAGAAGGGGAGCAATCGCAGGGCAACAACTAGAGGAAAGAAAAACCGCAAAGGGGTGGTTTGATTTCGCAGGCGCAAGAAAGAAGAAGAGGCAGGGGAGAACTGAACGGGCGTGGGGGAAGTGGAAACCCCCTCACCCCTACTTAAGGGCAGTAAAAACCCCAATCGTGGTATCCCTCTGCGCCGTGCGGCCAGCGTGTGGCCGTGTACTCGGCCGAGTAAGCCAATCAGCGGGCGCCACGTAGCCAAAAATACACGAAAAATCCCTTGCCACGTCATGAAAGGAAGGACAAGGGGCGCAGACCGATGGGACGGCCACAGTGATAGGGAATAAGTGTGCAGCCGTCACTGTGCCGCCATAGCTTGGAACAAAATTTGAGACAAGTAACCATGATTACCAGCTGTCAGTGACTAGGGCGCGCCGAAAAGGACCTGGAATTGTCCAAAGTTACTCGGCACGAGGCAAGAATGAACCAAGAAGTCAAAGAGCAGATCCGAAAACTGTCAGAGAGACTTGGCACGATATGAAATTGCACAAAACAGTGCGCCCTGAGCGGCAAATAAAGACAACAAAATAAGTTCCAATCATATTAAAGGAACCTGGAGATGCCTAGCAGCTTGAACTTCTAGACATCACCAGCTTCGGGGACTAATGTCGGGGGGATAATCCCCGGTAGGGTCACAAGGGGTGAGACTTAGCACAACTTGGCTTACTCCGAGTAAGGAAAGAGCCCGACCGAGTAAGTACGACCGGGAGAGAGAATTGTGTGTGGCCGACATAAGAACTATGTCGGCCCGCATAAGACAAAGTTGTTAATCTTGCAGGAACCGAGGAGCCGAGTCGTCGGGGGAAGGGCCGAGTCTGATAGGAAGCGTGGCACCTTTCCGAGTAAGGTTCGGGAGGGACCATGGTAAAGCGTGATCAAAAGAGAAGGGCGACGCCGGGTGACACAAAAGGAGCCGGGTGACGCCCAAAGCAAATGCTGACGTACAAAGTTACCGTGTGACGCCAAAAGGAACAGGAGGCGACGTACCAGAAGACCATTAGTTGTCAAGCTCTATGGACTGGGCCGTTGGGCTTAGGGCAAGCTCATGACCCGGCCCGCAAAGTAGGGACCAAGATCCAAACAGTAAACCCTAGAACCCAAAGGGGTATAAGTTAGCTAGCGCTGCCTATATAAGGGGGGATAGTTGTAGTAGAGGGAGGTCAGACCAAGTAGGGAAGTAGTGCGTAGAACACTAGTTCATACAGCTCAAGGAGCACTTGTAATTCTCGGGTATCAATAAAATCGCTAAGTGTGGAGAGTTCATCTTGTTCTTCGTGCATGGCTCGACCGTGCACTTTCTTCCTGGTGACCACAAGCACCCATTCGGCCCCCAACTTAAGCCTACCCATGGCATCTGCCGTGCCACCACCACGACAATCATTTGTTCAACATATTTGATGATAACATGGCTACGATTTCGACCACACATCCGTTCTGTCAAGTAAAAAAAGCTAAATAATGATGACATCTGCATGACAAAACATGGTGAATTTTTAAGGAGAATATGATACAATAGATTGAAGATAAAATAAATATAAATTGCCCGGAAGAAAACAAGAAAGAAAGGAAAAAACTAAAATAGATAAAGTAAATTTTTAAATTTAAAAGGGAGATATGTAAATATCAAGACCTTTCAACATAAGTTCCTCTCCACCGTAGTGGTTCTGCTCCTTCTATCTGAGGTCATGCTAGAATTACTGCTTATAGCAATCGGTTTACAAATGGTGTTTTCGCCATGTTCACGTGACTTGTTTAACCTCTATTATTCCAATCATATTTTATATTCTGTTTTTATAGATTAAATCTTATAAACTCATATATTCAACGCTAACTAGTAGGTAATCGACTGTATACGGTATTGCTCGAGGAGTATAGGCTTATACCTGGACAAGGATCCAGCCGACTTCTTGTGACTTCATCGCACGATTAGCTCTAGAAACCTTAACACATGCATGAGAGTATGAGACAAATCATGCAAGCGATGTATCGCACTGCCTGGTGTTAGGCAACTAAGATGCTCGGTTGACTCTTGAGTAACTCATGTTTATGGTGAGATTGTACACATGATAAGAATTTAAGTACTACTAGGAGCTAGCAGATCATGTACAGCTTGAATAAGATGACAAAACAAATTGACACATCTGCATATAAAACTCTAATTAGAAATATCTAGCGAGATCATCATATTCCCTCTAAACCCTAAACCCTAAAGTCTATACATACGAATCTAAATAAAGTTAAGATTATTAAAATAAACCGGAGGGAGTAGCTAAGTGTAAATGAACGAGATATCACGTACATATATTTATATATAATATTTTCAGATGTTTTTCCAAATCTCATAAACACGTAGGGATATCAATATCAATGGGTGTACTTGAGTACTACACTGGTGGAAACGGGGCTATAGGTCCCGGTTGGTACGGAGCTTTACTCCCGGTTGCCCAACCGGGACGGGGCAATCGGGACTAAAGCCCTAACCTTTAGTCCCGGTTGCCCCACCAACCGGGACTAAAGGGTGCACACGTGGCAGCGGCAGCGGGCGAGGGGGGATGGAGAATTAGTCTCGGTTCGTGACAGGAACCGGGACTAATAACCTTCTGCCGCGGCAGAGATTTGGCTCATTTCTCTGCCGCGGCAGAGAATTCATTATGGCATATTTTGTTGCCGCGGCAGCATTTTCGTCACTTTTTGTGCCGCGGCAGAGAATTCATTTAGGTTGTTTTATTGTTTATTTAGTGATTTGCACTTATCAATAAAGGAACCTTATATTACATCATGATGACAATATTATATTCAATACACGGATCGAGTTCATGCACTACATACAAAAGTTGCTATTCGATGCTACTGGCCAATTTCTTCAAAGTTGCTATTTTTACAATTCTTATTGTCTATACACAGCCGAGTAGTATTCCCCTTTTGGGTCTAGGACTTCTGCATCCAAGAATCCCGCCAATTCCTCCTGAATTGCTCGTACACGATCCTTTGGCAGAAGACCGTCCCGTAGATGTTCGATCTGATTTAAAAAAGGAGTCAGCCTATATGAATGAAACTAAACACAATTTGATTGTAATTAAAAACTATAGAAATTGTTTACATATGTGGAGTTGCTCTAAATTTCTGCCCTTCTCATCGCACGTCTGCCGAATAACAACCCTCGTAGATCAAATGGCTCCTGTTTGTTCTCATCCCACGCACGTACACCTGGTTTGCCCACAACTGTAAGAGTTCTTCAACTAATGGCCTAAGGTACACATCAATGTCGTTGTCCGGTTACTTCAGGCCTTAAATGAGCACTGGCATCATAATAAACTTACGCTTCATGCACAACCAAGGAGGCAGGTTGTAGATACATAGAGTCACGGGCCAGGTGCTGTGACTGCAACTCTGCTCCCCAAAAGGATTCACGTCATCCGTACTTAGACCAAACCATAAGTTCCTTGCGTCATCTGCAAAGTCTGGGAAGTCTCTCTCGATTTTTCTCCACTGTGACCCATCAGCAGGGTGTCTCAACTTCCCGTCTTTCTTGCGGTCTTCTTTGTGCCATTGCAACAACCTGGCATGCTCTTTGTTTCTGAACATGCGTTTCAACCTTGGTATTATAGGAGCATACCACATAACCTTAGCAGGAACCCTCTTCCGGAGGGGCTCTCCCTCAACATCACCAGGGTCATCTCGTCTGATCTTATACCGCAACGCATTGCATACCGGGCATTTATCTAAATTCTCATACTCCTTACCGCGGTAGAGGATGCAGTCATTAATGCATGCATGTATCTTTTGCACATCTAATCCCAGAGGACAGAGAGTCTTCTTTGCTTCGTAGGTACTCTCGGAAAGTTCGTTATGTATTGGAAACTTCGGCTTCATTATTTTCAGCATCTTTTCAAATGAGGAGTCAGTTAGACCACACTCTGCCTTCCATCGCAACAATTCCAATGTGGTACCGAGCTTTGTGCTGCCATCTTCAGAATTTGGGTACAACAATTTCTTGTGATCTTCTAACATGCCCTCTAACTTCAACTTCTCATTTTCTGTTTCACAGTCTCGCTTTGCATCAGAAATGACCCTACCAAGTTCATCAGCCGGCTCATCTGATGTCCGTTCTTCACCTCTTTCCTCTCCATTGTCTTCCATTGCAGTATCACTGTATTCAGGAAACATATGATGATATTTGTTATCATCATCTTCTTCTTCACCATCTTCCATCATAACCCCTCTTTCCCCGTGCTTGGTCCAGCAATTATAGTTGGGCATGAAACCTTTCATAATCAGGTGGCCGCGAATGATTTTCGAGGAAGAGTACTCCTTGTTGTTCCGACATTGAACACATGGACAACGTATAAATCCATTCTCTTTGTTTGTCGTAGCCACATCGATAAATTTATCCACGCCTTTGATACACCCGGCTACGCGCCGGTCACCGTACATCCATTCCCGACCGTTCATCTGCATCATATAAGCAAGTTTATCAAAAAAACAGGACATCATAAATAGTGAAATAACCAATTCACACCGACACATGAATTGTATCAATGACCTAGAAAAGATAAGATTGCTAACCTCGATCGAGGGAAATAAAGAGGAGAAAGCTCAAGTGCGTCTCGGACACCTTCTATATTTTTGTTCTATGAGAAATTCAACGGGATTATTCACTCAAACATTTCATCAAACATCTTCAATGCATGCATGAGAAAAAACTAGCACACCCCCTCACACCTTCCACCATTCGAAAAAACAGAGTGGAGGCAGAGGGGGCTGGGGCGTTGCATTTATAGAGGATAGGGGGTCTTTAGTCCCGGTTGGAGCCAGCAACCGGGACTAAAGGTGCGTGCCACGCCATGTGGCTGTGGCCAAACCTTTAGTCCCGGTTGGTGGCTCCAACCGGGACGTACCAACCGGGACGTATTCCCCCTTACCAACCGGGACGCATGTCCCCTGGCCCCGTGCCCGCTCCAACCGGGACGCGTACCAGCATAAGTCCCGGTTGGTGATGCAACCGGGACAAATGCTCTGAGGGGTCGCGAACGGATAGCCCTTTTTCCACTAGTGCTACTACCTCTACCATAATAGTACCCCCTCCGATCCATATTAGTCCCTTAGTCCCTTGGACCGACCTGCTTTGGGACGAACTTTTATCGTGCACTATTGGTCCCTTGGTCACGTCGAAGCTGCTTCCACGAATCATGGTCATGGCCCATGGGGCACCTCGATCCCACACAGATGTGCATGCATGCATGCTTTGTTCAGTCAAACCAGAAGGTGGGTTGGTCAAGAACAAGTTAGTTAATTACTGTCTGCTAGATTTTCTTGAATATGAAATATGAGGACGAATACATCTTTTTAGAATATATTTATTAACTATGTACCATGCTAGACTTAGAGATTTGGAGAAAGATCATCTATCGAGGAATAATAGGAGTATAATATGCTTGTGCCAAAGCCTGTACCGAGCACATGGTGACATCGAGACGGCCGTACCGACTCTCGTTGACGTGGAAAATACTCATGTGCAGGCAGAGGTGCCTGCGTGTGCAGCCGTACAGGGTGTACTGTCTCTAGTACCAGTAGTATTCCGGATCTCCTCAGTAGATTACGGTGAAGTATTTCAATCAGGCCGGTGACTAATGGCCGACGTGGATGTACATGTGAAGCGATAAGTGGAGATCCCCTCGATCGGTTTTCTAAGTGGTACAGTAATATTTTTGAGAGTAATTATATATTGCATATAACAACTGATCAGGTGCATGCACGGGCACGAACGTACATGTAGTCATGCATGTACGTACGGTCATGATACGTCCGGACACGGTAACTTTATATGTGAATTAGGGCATCTTCAGGGGGCGACGCAAATTCTGTTCTTTTGGGTTGTGTCACGAAAGATTTGAATCCGTGGTACAGTCTTTTCGTCAACCGCGCAAAGCAGCGCGATTTAAATGGACAAAAATAGACAGGCCAGTCCAAAAAAAAAAGACACATGTGCATCAGCATTGGCCAACATGTGTCTGCGTCTGTCCGGACAGACTCATCCGTCACTCAGATCTAGATCACGAATAAATCAGATAGACCGAAATAATTCGGACGAATGGTACCGTTTTGGGGCGCCGCGCAGTCCGCGCGCACCCAGACACTTGTAGACGGTTTGTGTCTCCCCGATGAAGACGCTGCTACCAGGTACCATACGTGTACAGTAATTTTAACCACTACGCGTGTGCGTCAACTACCACGTGACATCGAGCACGTACCACTTGGCTTCCCTAGAAAACGTGCTGGAAAAGGCTATGCATGCACGAAAGCCCAGTACAAGATCTAATCTCACCTGGTGTAGAAAGAAAACAGACAAAAAAGGCAGCATGCAGCGACATATCCATGACATCCTGTACACATGTATTGCACGCCGGAAATGAATCGAATCAGACTTTGATCGGAACAGGAGCAACGACTACTATATATACTTTGAAAGAGAACACATCATTGTATGCGTTAAGAGCATCTCCACTCGTTGGGTGAACTCAGGCCAAAATTTGGACTAAACTTTGGTCGGACGAAGCAAGTTTTCGGCCTGGATACGTCGAGTTTTCCACTCGCGTACCCAAAACGAGTTTCCGGGACGCCCGTTTCGGCTCAAGTTGTCCAGATTTTGGCATAGTTCGGCATACAATGAATACATAACATTTTACGGTCAAAGTACGGTGAAATTTTGAACATAGTTTGGCGTAAACGTAAACATAGTTCGGCATGCAGTGAAAAAGTGCAACATATTTCGGCCAAGTTCGGTCTAGTTCGGAAAGTTCATGATCGGCATCTACGACGTGTTGCCTTTGCGTATCCATAGATGTTCAACACAAATCATCCTGTAACTGTTGATGCACCACCGGATCTCGGATCTCCTGACCCATGGCGATGAATGCAGCCTAGGTTGGAGGCACCTGATGATCAGGCTCGGCAAGAGGACCATGTCTGTAGTATGGCTCGTCCTCCTCGAGCAAACTCAGTGGATCCTTCCTCTCATTTTCAATGATTATGTTGTGCAAGACCACACAACAGTTCATCACTTCCCACATCTGATCTTTCGACCAGGTCATAGCAGGGAACCGGACAACTACAAACCTCTGCTGGAGCATACCGAATGTCAGCTCCACGTCCTTCCTGCAAGCTTCCAGTTCCTTGGCAAAGTGAGAATGCTTGGGGAGCATTGGGTTTGAGATAGTCTTTACAAATGTTGGCCATCTTGGATAGATGTCATCTGCTCGATAGTATCCCTTGTTGTAGTGGTGTCCGCTGATCTCAAATTCACAGGGGAGCATGACCATCAACAAGCTTGGAAAAGACAGTTGAGGAGTTAAGGACGTTGATGTCGTTGTTCGATCCTGCCATGCCAAAGAAGGAGTGCCAGATCCAAAGATCATGTGTAGCAACTGCCTCAAGTATCATAGTGCAATCTCCTTTGTGGCCTTCGTACATTCATTGCCATGCAAATGGACAGTTCTTCCACTCCCAATGCATGCAATCTATGCTTCCAAGCATACCAGGAAATCCTCTACTTTCATTGACTGCGAGGATCCGAGCAGTGTCTTCAGCAGTGGGTGATCTCAAGTACTGTTCCCCGAACACTGCAATCACTGCCCTGAAGAACCTTGACAAGCAATTGATGGCAGTGGACTCGGGCGGAGATAGTCATCGGCACCGTCATCCGACGCTCCATATGCAAGCAACCTCATCGTCACGGTGCACTTCTAAAGTGAGGAAAACCCAACCAAGCCGGTGCGGTCCTTCTTGCAAACGAAGTAGGGGTCGAACTCCCGGATGGTATGCACGATCTTGAGGAAGAGCTTACGGCTCATCCTGAAATGGAGGCGAAACACGTCCTCTCCACGGAGTGGCTGGTCGGCGAAGTAGTCGGCGTACAACAAGCAGTATCCCTCTATCATTTGACTCGCCTTGCACTTCCGGCGACCCGGCGCCAAACCACCACGCTGCGGCTTCGCCATCTGCAGGTATAGCTGGGCGAGCGAGGCGAGGATCTCCAAGTGCTCTTAACCTTCAGCGACCTCGGCGCTATCCTCCTCCAGCAGTACGACGAGCATCTCCTCGTCGTCGGAGTCCATGGCGAGAATCTTGTCGTCGTCGGAGTCCATGGCCGAACTGGCCAAATGCCGAACACTTGGCGGACGTGGTGGTGGGAGCACACATCGAAGTAGAGCTACGGCGAAGTTCGGTCGGCGAAAGCGGCGGCGAAGCGGGCGACAACTACGGCTAGCATATCTAGAGGCGTGGGCATGGCTCGGCGTGGAGGAGCTCCGCCGGCGAAGTCATGGCGACAGAGGCGCTGGGAGCTCTTCGCCGCAGTCTGTGCGAGTGGAGTGGGTGGAAATGGGACTGTCTCGCCGACAAAGCTGGCCCACGCCTTTTTTTTGCTTCGTCCGGCGTTCCCAGGGCGTACCCGGAAACCTAGGTTCGTCCTAGGAAGCCCGAACCAAAGTTCGCCCAAATTCAGACGAAAACAGGTTCCTGGGTACGCGACTAGGCCGATTTTCGGCGTCCCGATCGGCGTTGTGGGTAGGAGAGTGGAGATGCTCTAAGCCTTGGTATGGAGGGAGGAGGGAGTAACTTGCCTGCAAAGGCTCGACTCCCAGCCGAAAGACCCGACTTCGTACGTGCATGAGAGCATCTCCACTCGGCTACCTAGGACGCCGATCCGGACGCTGAATTTAGGTCCAGACGCCGAAAATCGGCCCAGACGCGTACCCAGGAACCTGTTTTCGTCCGGATTTGTGACAACTTTGGTCCGGACTCCCCAGGCTATACCCAGGATCTCGGGTACGCCCTGGGAACGTCGGACGTAGCGAATTGGCCAAGTGGATCAGCCTGTCAGCGACAAACGCCGAGCCTTCGTCGTCCTTCCCGCCGTTTCCTTTTTCCCGCCCTCTCCGCTACACCCCTCCCGCCCTCGCCGCCGAACTCGGTTTGCCGCCCTCGCCGCTACACCCCTCCCGCCCTCGCCGCCGAGCTCGGCCTATAAAAGGCGTACATCTCGTCGTCTCCCTTCACAGTCTCTCACACCACTCCCAACTCCGGTGAACTCCAGGCGCTCACACCTTTCTACCTCCTCAACTCCGACGTAAAGCCATGGCCGAGGTATTTTCCGGCCGACGCACGCTGCAGACGTGGGAAGCCTGGCTGCTCCACGAGGCAGGCTATACGGCGCCGCCGGACTGTCGTCTCCCCTTCGGCTGGCAACTCAGCGTTGGCGGGATCCCTATTCTGCCGGTGCCAGCCGACATGGACATCGTCGGAGAGATCCAGGCGGCTATCGCCGCCATGCAAGACCCGGAACTCGCCGAGGATCCTGGCAACCTGGTTTTCTGGAGGCAGTTCTTCGCCGCCGCAGCGTCACAATATGGATTTTCGCCGCCTCTGGTGGAGCGTTCCAGGGCGAACTCTCGCCGCCGTCGTGGAGCACATCCAGGCCGGCAACCACCCCCGCCTCGGCCTGTAGAAGCGGCGTCTTTCGCCGACCATGGTGGCGGCTGCCTTTTCCTAGTTAAATTCGATGTAATATGTGCGTTCTTGCCCTAGTTAATGAAATCCGCCTATATTCGCCCAAATTCCGCCGAGTTTAATTGAATTTCGCCGAACCTAGGAACTCGGCCTGGGAACGCGAGTGAAAAACTCGACGTACCCAGACCGAAACCGAGTTTCATCCGGCATAAAAAAATCCGGATTTCGGCCTGGATTCGTCCAACGAGTGGGGATTCTCTAACCCGATCAACCGTCTACCAGTGGGGTCTGCATTATATGTTCTCCATCTTTTCCTAACTTTTCGTCCTTCAATTTTCTTCAATTTTAGATATTGATATTTTTTCTTATATTTGTAGTCTCGTAGTCAAAGTTTATGAAGTTCGATTTTGACTAAACCTAAAATGCAGAATAATTTGGGACATAGAGAGTAGCACCTTATGCTCTTATTCTGACAAGAAGCTTTAATTGCTCAGATAAAGTCGTTAGACGCAGTTTTCTCGGTAGAAACAGCCTTTCCGCTGTGAACACGACTAAACTAGATCGACCAAAGAGACTCGCCCTTGTCTACTGCTCCCACCGTTTTAAAATATAAGATATTTTAGGTTTGTGAAGAAAATGTATCTAGACTTCTTTTAGTGTCTAGATTCACTCCAAACCGGGATAAACCTACATACTAAAAGAAGTATAGATACATTTGCTCCACAAAGTTAAAACATCTTATATTTTGAAACGGAGGGAGTAGTATCTTTTTTTTTTCGCGAGGGACTACTACTTGTCTACTTCACTCCAAGAAAAAATAAACTAGTGCGTGCACGCACTTTTGTCGCTATACATGACGCACTTCCTACCACGATCCAGAGACCCTTTTTAGTTTTGACAGTGTCCATGTGACCAGTAGGATGTGATGGGAGCTCCTTGTTTCAAAAAAAGCAAAATGTGACCAGTAGGATGAACATTTGTTCCCAGGTCCTAAAGTTCCGATGGTAAAGTCGAATATTGTAGATGCATGTCCGTGTTATCGAGTCAAAAGATATGGGTCGACTACTAGCTAGACGTATCGCATGCACGCACAAATACAAAACGGTACGACCGGTACGCATGCATGGATCTTTGTCACGCGGGTCCGTCCCATAATAGATATCTTAGATTTATTAAAATTTGAATAAATATTTTAAGACATCTATTATGAGATGTAGGGCTATTTTAATGCGGTGACGTGTATGATCATGTGTATATATTGATCGGCTCTGTTTTTTTAATTATCGGCCGGTCGGTTCGTGAGCTGGTTGAGCACTAGAACTGCGATGCAAAATTGCGGCCACTGTACCGTACGTACGTTGTCCGCACGGTAATTCACCGATTGAGTACTGAGTACTGGGTAGTGACATCATGTACGTACTTAATTAGCTCTTGTGTGGAAAACGAGTTGTCCTTTCTTTTTTTTTAAATGGAATACGGTGTATGTGTTGGACTTGAAGCTGCATGCAGGTGGAAAAGGTGATGCGTGCATGTTTGAACGCACCATCTCCCACTCCCAGGTCTTAACGTGGTGCAGAAAAGAAGCAGCAGCACGGAGCGACCAAATGCACCATCCACCGACAGTACATGTACATATTGCCGCCAGAATTGAACCGAAAATCGGACTTTGATTGAAACAGGAGCGACTACTTTGGGTTGAAACTATCCTCGAGGGGAAATGCACATAAGTACAGTCAGGCCCGGCTCTGACGTATGGCGACCTTGGCAACCGCTTAGGGCCCATACATGTAAGGGGCCCATGATTTATACGTACGCGTGCACAGTGTTGTTGTGTTGGGCTGGAAAGAAAATAGAGAAAAAGGCAGATTGGCTCAGGAGTTTGGCTAGTTATCCATGTGATCGATCTCCACTTCTCCAAGACTAGCTAAGTAATCAAATCTACCCTTCAGGAGTTTGGCTCCTCGTTTGTCTCTCTCGATTGGTGCGAGCATGTCCCGGCCGCCTGCCCGCCTGCAGATTGGCAACTAAGCCAATGCCTCCCGATGGACTGAGTGTCGCCCTGACTGCTCGAGTGGGAAGCTTCGATTCAGTTTTTGATTTCATCCAATTTAATCATCTGCTGAACCTGGCGCCCTCGCTCTGCTCTTCACTTCTGGTCCCTCACGGCCCTGTCCCTGGTACGTGCACAATCAGGCATGTTGAATAAGTGAATTCAAGGATACAACCTCAATCAGGTATGAATCCATGATCGTCTTTTGACTCTTTAGCCAATCAGGTATGTATAATGTATTTAACATTTCCTTCACAATTTTAGGTGCTACCATTTTAATATTTACTTGTCACAAGAATGACTTGACTACATGTTGTATTTAGAAGAAATCTTGGGCAATATTGATCTTTAGACTGTCCTCAACGATTTTGCATCTAGAAATGTCCAAAGAAGTTTTTTTGTGAAGCACCGAAGCATTGTTATCTGTGGACTAAGAATATGTATAGTTAGATCGTAACTTTTAATGTTTTGCAAGCATATATTTTTAATCTTAGGGGCCCACATGGTCCATTTGGCCTAGGGCCCGCAATAGAGCCGCCCTTGAGTACAATATATGCTCTGGTTTCTTTTGCCGCACGCATGCGAGACCTGTCCGGCCGGAAGACCCGACTTCGTATACTATATAGGTGCATGACGGCCGGCCGGCCCTAGTTTACAAGTGTATTCACTTTTCTTCATCTTTCACCAACTTTTGGTTCTTTTTTGATCATGGTTGAGGGAGACAGCATGCCGTGCAAGCTTCCACCGGAATATACTAGATCGCGTGACCGGAGACTCGCCGTCGCCGCCACAAGCTACGTACTGAATTTTGGTAGTTGGACATGACGCACGTCGTACCGGCCAAGACCGTGTCTGTGCGGGACGACCCTGCCCTGCTTAATTGGGTGCCCGAGTGAACAAAAAAATTAGTGTACCCCATTCTACGTTTTGTTCAAGTATGATTTAAATTTAATAAAGGAGGCTAATTTTTGACGAGCCGAGCGAGTTCCAGCGGGCCATAGTTTGTTTTCGTCCTGATTTATCATATGCTATATATGAGTTTGGTGAATCATTACATGGATAATTTAAAAAACATTGGAAAGCTATTCAGTAGATTTTTAGGTACTTTCGTGGCACATCAAATGCTTGCTTGGCAAAACTGGTGACGGACTCGTAGGCTAGGTGGATTCAGATTTTGCTACTGACTTGGATAAGAGGAGGCCCCTCTCATAGGTTATGTATTCACGGTAGGTGGATGTGTTATGAGTTGGAAGGCAACATTGCTGTTAGATGTATATTTGTATATCGTATGTCTCCACTTGTTAGGGGGTTTTCCTGAATATTTCCATCTGTACATGTACTATATATTGTGGCCTTTGGCACCTGAGAAATACAAGTTGCATATTCCTGACATGGTATCAGAGCTAGGTTAGCCTCCTCCTACTCGCAACTTCGTCGCTGCAGCCGCCGCCGTCCCTGTCACCGACGGCCTTGCCGTCGTCGCCGCCGCCGGTCGCCGCCTGTCTCCGCCTAGTTCCTGGCCGTCTGCCGTCGCCGCCCGTTCCGTCTGCCTGCCCCGATCCAGATCTATTCCAGATCGATCTCCTCGGGCGCCCCACTCCAGATCGATATCTTCTCGGTCTCCAGATACTCCAGGTCAATATCTTCTTGTAGGGTTCGCAGCATAGAAAACAAAAATTTTCCTACGATGTGAACTATATACCAAGATCTATCTACTAGATACAAACAACGGGCGGATGTATATCCGTAGAGAACATACCCTTGAAGACCGACAAAGCTTAACGAGTTCAACTCGTGGTTGATGTAGACGATCTCTTGCCGATCTCAAGATCGAGAGAAAGTCCTAGCGCCGCAAATCAGCAGCGCATCCGTGCTCGCACACATGTTCGAGACACCGAGCAACCTCCGCCTCCTCGCTCCAGCGATGCAGCGGAAGCACAACTCTTTCTTGCCGAATAGCCATCGGGAACATGTATCTCGCTAGTCCGAGACCATGGGGATAAATTCTAGAGGGGAGAGAGATACTTCACGAGGAGGTGTGAGAGACAAGTGAGGAGGGGGGCTCCTTTTATAGGAGGAGGAGGGGCACCCAAGGGGGTGGCCGCCGGCCATGGGGGCTGCCCCCTCCCCTCCTTCATTCATGTGGGTGGACACTCCACTCACAAAATGCCCTTTAAAATCCCTCCACTCAAAAGTCCACTCAAATTCTCATTAAATTTCCACCAAATTTAATGCACACTCTCATTAAATAAAACTCTTTTATTTTATTCAGAATTTTGTCAATTACTTTAATGACAAACATTCACATATAACCCCTTGCTAGAATTCTATTTCACATGCATAACCACTTTATGCAATTCCACCCGAAAACCTGTTTCGGTATCTAGTGAAATAAATTCCTGCGCTTGTTCATTTTTTCGGCATGAAACATTTGCTCCAATTGGATGTCGGTGTCTCTTAAGTGTGTCACCCTACGGTTCCTGAATAATGCGGACATGATCGAGACCCCTCTCGGATCAATAATCAGAAGCGGGATCTGGAGACCCATACTGACTCCCACACATTCAACGATGACTTTCTTGTGATCGTCGGAACCTTTTATGCTAGTATCTTAATCCCTTTGTTTCAAGATATATTACATGTCCGAGATTCGATCATCGGTATCTCCATACCTAGTTTGATCTCGTTACCGACATGCACTCTTTTCTCGTTCCTGTGATATAACATTCTAGTGATCAAATCACTTGCTTGCAAGCTAATCAATGTGATATCACCGAGAGGGCCCAGAGTATATCTATCCGTCATCGGGATGAACAAATTCCACTCTCGATCCATGAGCCTCAACATAACACTTTATTAGTTCTGAATCCATCTTTATAATCACCCTGTTACGGTGTGACGTTTGATGTTATCAAGAAACTCTTCCGGTGTTAGTGATTGACATGATCTCATGGTCTAAGGATTAGGATCACTTCGTAAGTTGTTATAGCAATATAAACTCAATGACTTTGATCGTAATGCTATACTTCGGATGAATGTTCATCACACCATTACACTAATGTTGTGATCCCGTTATTAACAACATCCAATGTCCATGATCAGGAAACCTTGATCATCTTGTTAATCAACGAGCTAGTTTATGAGAGAGGCATAACTAGGAACTTTCTGTTTGTTTATTAAACACACATGTATTAACGTTTCCGTATTAATACAATTATAGCATGCAAAATAAACATCTATCATATACTTGGAATACACATAATAAACACTTTATTATTGCCTCTTAGGGCATATTCCCTTCAGTCTCCCACTTGCACTAGAGACAATAATCTAGTTACATAGTGATAAATCTAACACCCATTGAGTTCTGGTGTTGATCATGTTTTGCTCTAGGGAGATTTTTAGTCAACGGATCTGCTATATTGAGATCCGTATGTACTTTACAAATCTTTATATTTCCATCCTTGACATGCTCGCGGATGGAGTGAAACCGGCGCTTAATATGCTTGGAATGCTTGTGAGACCTTGGCTCTTTGGCATTGGCAATGGCACCATTGTTGTCACAATAGATCACCATTGGGTCCAACGCGTTTGCCACCACTCCTAGTTCGGATATGAACTCCTTCATCCAAACTGCTTCCTGAGCCGCTTCTGAAGCAGCAACATATTCGGCCTCCGTTGTTGATCCCGCTACCACAGGTTGTTTGGAGCTCCTCTAACTAACCGCTCCGCCATTCATGAGAAATACGTATCCGGATTGAGACTTAGAGTCATCCGGATCGGTGTCAAAGCTAGCGTCGACATAACACTTAGCGACGACCTCTTCTTCACGTCCGTATACAAGAAACATATCCTTAGTTCTTCGTAAGTACTTAAGGATATTCTTGACCGCTATCCAGTGTTCCGAACCTGGATCCGATTGGTACCTACTAGTCAAACTAATAGCATGTGCCACATCCGGTCTTGTACATAGCATGGCGTACATTATAGAGCCTATGGCTGAAGCATAGGGGACTTTGTCCATTATCTCTCTTTCTTCCGCCGAAGCCGGACTTTGAGTCTTACTCAATGTCTTGCCTTGCAACATAGGTAAGAACCCCTTCTTACTTCCGTCCATTTTAAACTTCTTTGAAATCTTATCAAGGTATGTACTTTTCGATAGCCCTATTAGGCGCCTAGATCTATCTCTATAGATCTTTATGCCTAATATGTATGACGCTTCACCTAGGTCCTTCATTGAAAATTTGTTGTTTAGATACCTTTTAACACTGTTTAAAAGATCTATATCATTTCCGATCAATAATATGTCATCCACATATAATATCAGAAATGCCACATTGCTCCCACTCACTTTCTTATAAATACAAGCTTCTCCATAAGTTTGGACAAATCCAAACTCTTTGATCACCTCATCAAAGCGGAGATTCCAACTTCGTGATGCTTGCTTCAATCCATAGTTGGATCGCTGAAGCTTGCACACCTTGTTAGCATCCTTAGGATCGACAAAACCCTTTGGTTGTATCATATACAACTCTTCTTCAATATTACCATTGAGAAACGCGGTTTTGACATCCATCTGCCATATCTCATAATCGAAATATGCAGCAATTGCTAACATAATCCTAACTGACTTTAGCATCGCTACGGGAGAGAAAGTCTCATCGTAGTCAACTCCTTGAATTTGTCGAAACCCCTTTGCGACAAGTCGAGCTTTATAGACGACCACATTACCATTAGCATCAGTTTTCCTTTTGAAAATCCATTTGTTCTCCACGGCCTTTCGGTCGTGAGGTAATTCCACCAAGTTCCAAACTTGATTTTCATACATGGATTCCATCTCGGATTTCATGACTTCTAACCATTTGTTGGAATTCGGGCTCATCATCGCTTCTTCATACGTCGCAGGGTCATCATTTTCATCAACCATGAAATTCATGACAGGATTTCCGTACAGCTCGGGAGCTGCACGCGTCCTGTTTGACCTGCGAGGTTCGGTAGTACTCTCTTTCGGAGTTTCATGATCATTATCATTAGTTCCCTCTTCAACAGGTGGAGCCAACTCCGGAACAACTTCCGGCGCTGCGCTACTCGCCATACTTTGAGGAGAAGGTTCCACAACCTCTTCGAGTTCTACCTTCCGACTACTCACACCTTTCACGAGAAACTCTTTCTCTAGAAAGGATCCATTCTTGGCAACAAAAACCTTGCCCTCGGATCTGTGATAGAAGGAATACCCAATAGTTTCTTTAGGGTATCCTATTAAGACGCATTTTTCCGCTTTGGGTTCGAGTTTATCCGGTTGAAGTTTCTTCACATAAACATCGCATCCCCAAACTTTAAGAAATGACAGCTTAGGTTTGTTTCCAAACCACAATTCATACGGTGTCTTTTCAACGGATTTAGATGGTGCCCGATTTAAAGTGAATGCAGCAGTTTCTAGTGCATAACCCCAAAATGACAACGGCAAGTCCGTCAGAAACATCATAGATCGAACCATATCTAATAAAGTACGATTACGACGTTCCGACACACCATTTCGCTGTGGTGTTCCGGCAGGTGTGAGTTGTGAAACAATTCCACACTCTTTCATGTGAGTGCTAAACTCGTAACTTAGATACTCACCTCCACGGTCGGACCGTAGAAATTTGATCTTTCTATTACGATGATTTTCCACTTCATTCTGAAATTCCTTGAACTTTTCAAAGGTTTCAGACTTGTGTTTCATCAAGTAGATATAACCGTATCTACTCAAATCATCCGTGAAAGTAACAAAATAACGATATCCACCTCGCGCCGACACACTCATTGGACCACATACATCAGAATGTATGATTTCCAATAAATCTGTCGCCCGTTCCATTGAACCGGAAAACGGCGTTCTAGTCATCTTGCCCATAAGGCATGGCTCACATGTATCAAATGATTCATAATCAAGTGATTCCAAAAGTCCATCCGAATGGAGCTTCTTCATGCGTTTAACGCCAATATGACCTAGACGGCAGTGCCACATATATGCGGATATATCATCATTAAGTATAATCCTTTTAGCATCAACATTATGAATATGTGTAACATTATCATCGAGATCTAATAGAAATAAACCATTCATCATCGGTGCATGACCATAAAAGATTTCATTCATATAAATGGAACAACCATTGTTCTCGGATTTAAATGAATAACCACTTCGCATCAAACACGATCCAGATACAATGTTCATGCTCAGTGCAGGCACCAGATAACATTTATTTAAGTTTATAACTAATCCCGACGGCAAGTGGAGAGGCAGCGTTCCGACGGCAATCACATCAACGCTTGATCCATTGCCGACACGCATCTTGACCTCACCCCTTGCTAGTGGTCGCTTGTTCCGCAGCACCTGATTCGAGTTACAAATATTAGCAACTGAACCGGTAGCAAATACCCAGGTGCTACTGCGAGCACTAGTCAAGTACACATCAATAACATGTATATCATATATACCTTTGTTTGCCTTGCCGGCCTTCTTGTCTGCCAGATACTTGGGGCAGTTGCGCTTCTAGTGGCCAGTCCCCTTACAATAGTAGCACTCAGAATCAGACTTAGGTCCAACTCGGGGTTTCTTTTCAGGCGCAGCAACAAGCTTGCCGCCCTTACTTCCCTTCCGTTTTCCCTTCTTGTCTTTCTTGAAACCAGTGTTCCTATTGATCATCAACACTTGATGTTCCTTTTTGATCTCCACTTCTGCAGTTTTAAGCATTGACAGAAGCTCGGGGAGAGACTTCTTCATGCCTTGCATATTATAGTTCATCACGAAGCTCTTATAGCTAGGTGGCAGAGACTGCAGAACACGATGTATGCCTAAGTCAATGGGAATCGATATTCCCAAGGAAACAAGCTTATCGGCGTAACCCGACATCTTGAGTACATGCTCACTAACGGAGCTGTGCTCTTCCATCATGCAGCTAAAGAACTTTTCTGAAGCGTTGTAGCTCTCTACAGCAGCATGTGTGTCGAAATCATTTTCAACTCACCCATTGTATCAAATGCATTGCCGTTTTCGAAACGCTTTCGAAGTTCCGGCTCTAGCCCATACAATATGCCGCAATGAACTAAGTTGTGGTCCTCCTGACGAGTCTGATAGACATTCTTCTCCTCGTCAGGGGCATCATCAAAAGGTGGGGGGCCTAACGGCGCTTCTAGCACATATTGCTTTTGTGCAGCAGAGAGGAGAATCCTCAAATTCATGGCCCATTCGGTAAAGTTGCTACCGTTCGTTGCTAGTTTCTCTTTCTCCATGAACACATTGAAATTAAAAGCAGGTGGTGCCATCTACAACAGAATTTGTAAAGTTTAGACTAAGTGTATGATAGATTGAGTTCAACTAATCGAATGAACTCCCACTCAAAAACGACATCCCTCGTGCCTTTTTGGTGATTACATGAACCAAATCCACTACACCAAGTCCGATCATCACGTGAGTCGGTATAGCTTCAAAGGCGAGCATCAAATGGGCATCATATCAACTATATGACTCATGCTTAACCTTTCGGTCCGTGTTCCGAGGCCATGTATGTACATGCTAGGCTCGCCAAGTTAGAACCTTAGTATTCGCGTGTGTAACTGTTTTACACCCGAACTATGGTCGTGGATCCAAGAATACCCGATCATCACGTGATGTCTTGGAGCGACGAAAACATAATCGGTGCATACTAAAGGAAGAACACATTCTTATCTTGATATTTAAATGAGGGATCATCTTATTATGCTAACAAAGTGCTAAACAAGCAATATAAGATGCAATCAAACATCATATGTTTATTAGTGAAATTATATGGTTCCCGCAGATGATCTCTATCATGTGCATCGTGGTATGATCACTATCATACCTATATGTGTAAATCCAAGGTCTATGGATTTTATACGCTATGTTTGTTGTAAGAGTATCATCTCATACTTCTACTTACAACACTACCATATCATAACACTAGCCCAGCAACAATCTAAACTAGACGCCTCTAATTTATCCATTGCAAGTTTTACGTGGCTTAGGGCTTTCGAGATAGAACCGTTCTTACCTACGAACATGAACCACAACGAGGATAATCAAATTGTTGACAACTCGCTTGCAAAATAGATATTGACTATAGTAGGAGAGACAGACACCCGCTAGCCACTTATGCAAACTAGTTGCATGTCAAGCGTGGAACATGTCTCATGTGCGAGGACATGTAAAGTTTGTCCGGGCCGCTTCATCCCACTATGTCACCAATATCCAAAATTACAACAAAGGAGCAACAACATGATCATCATCGCCCAAATACTCATATGTGTACTACCCGTGTAAAGTATCTACGCATAGATCCGGCTCTAATACCACTGTAGGGTTCGCAGCATAGAAAACAAAAAATTTCCTACGATGTGAACTATATACCAAGATCTATCTACTAAATACAAACAACGGGCGGATGTATATCCGTAGAGAACATACCCTTGAAGACCGACAAAGCTTAACGAGTTCAACTCGTGGTTGATGTAGACGATCTCTTGCCGATCTCAAGATCGAGAGGAAGTCCTAGCGCCGCAAATCAGCAGCGCATCCGTGCTCGCACACACGTTCGAGACACCGAGCAACCTCCGCCTCCTCGCTCCAGCGATGCAGCGGAAGCACAACTCTTTCTTGCCGAATAGCCACCGGGAACATGTATCTCGCTAGTCCGAGACCATGGGGATAAATTCTAGAGGGGGAGAGAGATCCTTCACGAGGAGGTGTGAGAGACAAGTGAGGAGGGGGGCTCCTTTTATAGGAGGAGGGGGGCACCCAAGGGGGTGGCCGCCGGCGGGCTGCCCCCTCCCCTCCTTCATTCATGTGGGTGGACACTCCACTCACAAAATGCCCTTTAAAATCCCTCCACTCAAAAGTCCACTCAAATTCCCATTAAATTTCCACCAAATTTAATGCAAACTCTCATTAAATAAAATTCTTTTATTTTATTCAGAATTTTGTCAATTACTTTAATGACAAACATTAACAAATAACCCCTTGCTAGAATTCTATTTCACATGCATAACCACTTTATGCAATTTCACCCGAAAACCTGTTTCGGTATCTAGTGAAAGAAATTCATGCGCGTGTTCATTCTTTTGGCATGAAACATTTGCTCCAATTGGATGTCGGTGTCTCTTAAGTGTGTCACCCTACGGTTCATGAATAATGCGGACATGATCGAGACCCCTCTCGGATCAATAATCAGAAGCGGGATCTAGAGACCCATACTGACTCCCACACATTCAACGATGACTTTCTTGTGATCGTCGGAACCTTTTACGCTAGTATCTTAATCCCTTTGTTTCACGATATATTACATGTCCGAGATTCGATCATCAGTATCTCCATACCTAGTTTGATCTCGTTACCGACATGCACTCTTTTCTCGTTCCTGTGATATAACATTCTAGTGATCAAATCACTTGCTTGCAAGCTAATCAATGTGATATCACCGAGAGGGCCCAGAGTATATCTATCCGTCATCGGGATGAACAAATTCCACTCTCGATCCATGAGCCTCAACATAACACTTTATTAGTTCTGAATCCATCTTTATAATCACCCTGTTACGGTGTGACGTTTGATGTTATCAATAAACTCTTCCGGTGTTAGTGATTGACATGATCTCATGGTCCAAGGATTAGGATCACTTCGTAAGTTGTTATAGCAATATAAACTCAATAACTTTGATCGTAATGCTATACTTCGGATGAATGTTCATCACACCATTGCACTAATGTTGTGATCCCGTTATTAACAACATCCAATGTTCATGATCAGGAAACCTTGATCATCTTGTTAATCAACGAGCTAGTTTATGAGAGAGGCATAACTAGGAACTTTCTGTTTGTTTATTAAACACACATGTATTAACGTTTCCGTATTAATACAATTACAGCATGCAAAATAAACATCTATCATATACTTGGAATACACATAATAAACACTTTATTATTGCCTCTCAGGGCATATTCCCTTCACTTATGTCGTCGCCGCTCGTTCCGTTCCTCGGTCTCTTCCAGATCGATATCCTCCAGAACGAGCAGGCCTCAGATCGTCGATCTCCTCGGGCGCGCGGGCCACCTCGTCGCCTCAGCCGCCCCGCCACGCCCCACGCGTCCACCCGCCCGCAACCGCACGCCAGGCTTCGCCCCGCCCCACTCGTCAGGTCGCCAGACCTCCGCTGCCGTCGGCCGTCACCGCTGCCGGGAATCGATCCCCGGCGGCTAGAATTGATCTTCCTCGGCCCTTAGGCGCCGCCCTTTCTCCCGGCTGGCCGAAATTTGGCCGGCATCTGCCTGCAGGTGCAGGTTGACCAGATCTGCTTCAAAAAAAAATTGAGAGAGAGAGATCTGTTCTGCATCGGGCTATGTTGCGATTCCTCGCTGCCCGATGATCTTCAATGGCGCGAATTATCCTGTTTTCGCTGCCTTTATGCGCGTTCACATGTGCGGTCTTTGTTTATGGGGTGTGCTCTCTGGCGAGGTCTCCTGTCCGTCGTGCCCCACTGCTCCTCTGTCTCCTCTTCCGCCGCCGCCAATCGTTCTTGGCGCTGATGCTTCTCAGGAGATCTGACGGCCAAACAGTACTCTGTTGATCAGAGTGCCGATGATATTGTTGTTGCTGCATATGAGCTGAAGCTCAAACAGTTCTCTGCTGATCTCGAGATCTATCGCCTCGATCTGACGGCCTACACTCAGTGGGTAGATGAAGATGCTCGTGTTGCTGCTGTTTTCACCTCCAGTGTTCTGCCCAGTTTGCCGCTGAGTTCATGAGTCTTCCTACTATTGCTGCTCAGTGGGCACATCTCCGTCAGCGCTATCAGCCGTCTGGGGATGCTCTTTACCTATCTGTGGTCCGCCAGGAGCATGTTCTTCAGCAGGGTGATTCCACTATTGATGAGTTCTATACTCAGAGTTCTTCTATCTGGCGTCAGCTTGATTCTCTCCGTACTGCTGTTTGTGGCACATGGTCGTGCTGCCAGATTGTGCGCTCGGATTTGGAGTTCCACCGCATCTATGAGTTTCTGTCTTGGCTCCGCTAGGAGTTCTAGCCCCGTCGTGGTTGTGTTCCGCTCTCTGAGGTGTTGTCTGAGCTTCGGGCTGAGGAGACTCGTCTCCGTGGTGCTGGTCTTCTTGCGGTTCCGTCTGTGCTTGCTACTCGTGGTCCTCCTCTGCCGTCTGCTCCCTCGACTCAGCCGCGGTCCTCTGTGTCACCGCTGATACTATCCACTCCTCTAGGTCAGGGTCAGAGTCAGCACCAGCAGTCTCAGGGTCAGAGTCAGCACCAGTAGGCTCGTGGTCAGGGTCGCCGTGGTTCTCTTCGTCACTTCACTTACTATAGCAGGGATGGACACACTTGGGCCACCTGTTATACACGGGATCCCAGTTTATGTCAGCAGCACCAGGCTCGTGGGCAGTCTGCTCCTTCCGGATCTTCAGCAGTTGCTCTCTCTGATCAGGACATTAACATGAGTCTTTGTGGTCTGCTTGCTGCTACAAGCTCTTCTTCGACGGACACTGCTGGTTCTGTGACTGATTCTTCAGGCACTGCGCGACCACCACCTTCTACACAGTCAGGTACGTCCCCGTGGTATCTGGATTCTGGAGCTTCTTTTCATATGACCTATGAGTCTTCTCTTATGTCCGCTATTTGTTATCTCCCTTCTCTTGTCCTTGTTCTCATTGCCGATGGTACCTCTCTTCCTGTTTCTACTTCTTTTTTTTCTGTTCCTGATATTTCTCATGTTCCTCGTCTTAAGATGAATCTGTTCTCTGCTAGCCAGCTTACTGACTCTGGTTGTCGCGTCATTCTTGATGTTGATTCTTGTGTTGTCCAGGATCGTCGCACACAGGCCCTGGTTGGAGCTGACCCTCGCAGCCATGACTCTTCAGGACTTTGGGAGTTAGACTGGCTTCGTGTTCCTTTCGCTGCCAGTTCTTCTCCGGTTGTCGCCTCTGCTACCAGCTCTTTTCAGCAGTGGCATCATCGTCTTGGTCACCTTTGTGACTCTCGCCTATCGTCATTAGTTCATCGTGGTCTTCTGGGGTCTGTCTCAGGAGATGGGTCTTTACATTGTCAGGGCTGTAGGTTGGGCAAACGGATTCAGCTTCCTTATCCTACTAGCGCGTCTATATCTTAGCGACCTTTTGATTAGTTCATTCCGATGTTTGGGGTTCGGCTCCTTTCGCTTTGAAAGGGGGCCATCGCTACTATATTTTATTCATAGATGATTTTTCTTGGTACACTAGGTTGTATTTTTTGCGGCCATGGTCCGTACTCAATATTCTACACTCATTCGTGTGTTTCGTGCTGATTCTGCTGGTGAGTATATCTCCCAGATGTTGCGAGGTGTTCTTGCTGAGCAGGGTACCCTTGCTCAGTTCTCCTGTCCGGGCGCACATGCCTAGAATGGCGTTGCTGAGCGTAAGCACCGCCATCTTCTTGAGACCACTCATGCCATGATGATTGTTTCTTCCCTTCCGCCGCATTTCTAGGCTGAGGCTGTCACTACGTCGGCTTACCTCATCAATATTCAGCCTTTTGCCGCTCTACAGGATGGTATCCCTCTTGAGCGCCTATCTGGTCATTCTCCAGACTACTCTATGTTTCGCTTGTTTGGTTGTGTTTGCTATGTTCTCCTTGCCCCTCGCGAACGCACCAAACTGACCGCTCAGTCTGTTGAGTCTGTCTTCCTTGGATACAGTGATGAGCATAAGGGCTATCGCTGTTGGGACCGTGTTGGTCGTCGGATGTGTATCTCTCACGACGTTACTTTTGATGAGACGCGCCCTTTCTATCCTCGTCCCACCGCTGGTACCTACCTGCTGGAAGATATCTCTTTTCTTTTTTTTCCTGACACACCTCCTTCTACTCCTATTGTGTCTTCTTCAGGACCCCCTGATGGGTTTCGCGGCATAGTAAATCAAAATTTTCTACGGAGCGAACAGAGGGAAAGCCAAGATCTAATCTAGGAGATGCAAACAACGAGAGAGATTGGATTAGATCTTCATACCCTTGAAGATTCGCACAGCGGAACGTTCGTCGGAACGTGGGTGATGTAGTCGTACTCGCTTCTCCTCCTCGCGATCCGATCCGATCTAGCACCACAAGTGGCGGTGCCTCCGTGAGATGCACACGTGCAGCACCTCGACGTCTCCTCCTTCCTCGGACCAGCGAGTATGGTGGAGAGATAGATTGGATCTACAACACGACGGCGTGGTGTATATGGTGGAGAATTTCTGCTGCAGGGCTTCGCCTACAAACAGTCGGGAGGGAGAGAGGAAGGTAGCAAGGCAGCTAGGGCTTGGAGGAAGGTGTGTAGTGGGGAGGGGCGCACCATCCCTCTATATATAGAGGGGGGGCGGCCAGCCCTTGCCCTTCCTCCAAGCCTATCTCTAGTTTAAACAATTTAAACTCTCCCTTATCTAGAAATCCTATCTCTAGTTTAAACGATTTAAACTCTCCCTTATCTAGAAATTCTATCCCGAGATTTAAACGAGTCAAATCTCTCTAGAATCGGCTGGGCCCTATGGGGCCTTGTGCCCCTGGCCCAATGCGGCCAGGACACTCCCTCATAGGCCCATGCCCCCTCCCGGAAGGTGGGGCCACGTTGGTCCCCTTCCGGAAGGTTCTAGAAGCTTCCGGTACAATACCGATTAGCCCGGAACAAATCTGAACTCCAAAAACTGCACTGCCTTATATGAATCTTATTCTCCGGACCATTCCGGAACCTCTCGTGATATCCCGGATCCCATCCGAGACTCCGAACAAAAATTCATAAACCAATTATCCAATCTATCCTAGCGTCAAGATACGTTAAGTGTGTGACCCTGCGGGTTCGAGAATATGCAGACATGATCTTCTATCAATAATCAACAGCGGGGTCTGGGCACCCATATTGACTCCCACACATTCATCAATGATCATATCGGATGAACCACGATGCCAGGATTCAATCAATCCCATATATATATTCCCTTCGTCTCGCGATATTTTACTTGCCCGAGATTCGATCGTCGGTACCGTCATACCTAGTTCAATCTCGTTCACAGCAAGTACTTTACTCGTTCCGTAATCCGATATCACTTTGTGATTAACTCCTTAACCACATGCTTGCAAGCGGTGTTGATATCGATTACCGAGTGGGCCCAAAGTATATCTCTCCGACTTGGGAGGGACAAATTCCATCTCGATACATACAACCCAACAGATACTTTCCGATCACCTGAGAGACACCTTTATGATCACCCTCTCATAGGATGACGTTTGATGACCTCAAAGCTTTCTTCCGATACCAGGGAGTTGCATTATTTCATGGTCTAAGGAATACAATATTTGACATAGGAAAAGCTTCGCAAAGACGAACACGATGACACGATCTAATTGCTCTGCTTTGTTTGGGTCTATCCACCATATCATTCTCCCAATGATATGATCTCATTATCAATTGACAACTCATGTCTATGGTTAGGAAACCTTAACCATCATTGATCAATGAGCTAGTCCATAGAGGCGTACTAGGGACACGGTGTTGTTCACAAACCACACAAGTATTAAAGTTTCCGCTTAATACAATTCTAGCATGGAATATAAACTTTATCATGAACAAGAATTATAATAATAACATCTTTATTATTTCCTCTAGGGCATAATTCCAACAGTCTCCCACTTGCACTAGAGTCAATAATCTAGTTTACATCTGGCAACAATCTCACACCCATGGCACTGAGGTGTTGATCATGTTTTACACGTGGAAGAGGTTTAGTCAATGGATCTGCGACATTCAGATCCATATGTACTTTGCTAATCTTCAGATCTCCATCTGCTATATAATCTCGGATTATATGAAACTTGCGGTTGATATGCTTGGTCTTTGGATGATATCTTGGTTCCTTAGCGAGTGCTATGGCGCCAGTGTTGTCACACAATATCTCCAGTGGGTCCAATGCACTTGGAACCACGCCAAGCTCAGTGATGAAGTTTTTGATCCAAACTCCTTCACTTGACGCTTCTGCAGCAGCCATGTATTCCGCTTCTACTGTAGATCCCGCGATCACGCTTTGCTTGCAGCTTCTCCAGCTCACAGCTCCTCCATTCAAAATATAAACGTATCCTATCTGAGATTTAGAATCATCCTTGTCGGTGTCGAAACTAGCATCGACGTAACCTTTTACGACAAGCTGTTCATCACCCCCATAGACTAAGAACATTTCTTTAGTTCTATTTAGGTACTTTAGGATGTTCTTCACGGCTGTCCAGTGTTCCACTCCTGGATCACTTTGATATCTGCTCGTCAAACTAAGAGCATTGGACACATCCGGTCTAGTACACAGCATGGCATACATGATGGAACCTATGGCCGAGGCATAAGGCACTTTGCTCATAGCTTCCCTATCATTTACCGTAGCTGGACACTGAGCCTTGCTCAATATCTTACCTGACAACATAGGCACTGAACCTTTCTTTGCCTTATCCATTCTGAACCTTTTCAGAACTTTGTCTAGGTATGTACTCTGGCTTAAAGCTATCAGGAGTCTTTGTCTATCTCTATAGATCTTGATGCCCAATATATAAGCAGCTTCACCTAGGTCTTTCATTGAAAAACACTTGTTCAAATAACTCTTCACATCGTTAAGCATGTTGATGTCATTTCCAATAATCAATATGTCATCCACATATAGTACCAGAAACGTCACCGAGCTCCCACTCACTTTCTTGTAGATACAAGCTTCGTAGCAATTTGGAACAAATCCAAAGCTCTTGATCACTTGATCAAAACGAAGGTTCCAACTCCGAGATGCTTGCTTCAGTCCATAAATGGAACGCTGAAGTTTGCATACTTTATCAGCATCCTTAGGATCGACAAAACCTTCGGGTTGCATCATATACAACTCTTCATCAATGTTGCCATTGAGGAACGCAGTCTTGACATCCATCTGCCATATTTCATAATCATGAAACGCAGCGATTGCTAATAAAATCCGAATGGACTTAAACATCGCTACGGGAGAGAAAGTCTCATCGTAGTCAACACCTTGAACTTGTCGAAAACCTTTTGCGACAAGTCGTGCTTTATAGACGGTAACATTACCATCCGCGTCCGTTTTCTTCTTGAATATCCATTTGCACTCAACGGCCTTTCGGTCGCTAGGAGGATCCACCAAAGTCCATACTTGGTTTTCGCTCATGGATCCCAATTCGGATTTCATGGCTTCCAGCCATTTCTCAGAGTCTGGGCTCATCATCGCTTCCTCATAGTTCGTAGGTTCACTGTCTTCTACCAACAAGACAGTCAAGACAGGGTTGCCGTACCACTCAGGAGGGGCACGCGACCTTGTCGACCTGCGACGTTCAGTAGCAGCATCGTCCGAAGCTTCATGATCCTTGTCATTAGCTTCCTCTATTGTTGGTGCAGGCGGCACTGGAACAATTTCAGGTGCTGCGCTACTCTCCAATTCAAGAGAAGGTTCAATAACCTCGTTTATCTCTACTTTCCTCCCACTCACTTCTTTTGAGAGAAACTCCTTCTCAAGAAAGGAACCGTTCTTTGCGACAAACACTTTGCCTTCGGTTCTGTGATAGAAGGTATACCCAATGGTTTCCTTAGAATATCCTATGAAGACGCATTTCTCCGCTTTGGGTTCGAGCTTGTCCGGCATCAACTTCTTGACGTAAGCTTCGCATCCCCAAACTTTAAGAAACGACAACTTAGGTTTAGCACCAAACCACAGTTCATACGGTGTCGTCTCAACGGATTTAGATGGAGCCCTATTTAAAGTGAATGCAGCGGTTTCTAATGCATAACCCCAAAATGATAACGGCAAATCAGTAAGAGACATCATTGATCAGACCATATCTAATAGGGTTCGATTCCGGCGTTCAGACACACCATTGCGCTGTGGTGTTCCGGGTGGCGTGAGTTGTGAAACGATTCCACTTGCTTTAAGATGCGTGAGAAAATCATAACTCAAATATTCACCTCCACGATCGGATAGTAGAAACTTAATCTTTCTGTTACGATGGTTCTCCACTTCATTCTGAAATTCTTTGAACTTTTCAAACGTTTCAGATTTATGTTTCATTAAATAGATATACCCATATCTACTTAAGTCATCGGTAAAAGTGAGAAAATAGCGATATCCACCGCGCGTCCAAACACTCATCGGTCCGCATACATCGGTATGTATGATTTCCAACAAGTCCGTTGCTCGCTCCATCATACCGAAGAACGGGGTTTTGATCATCTTGCCCATGAGGCATGGTTCGCATGTGTCAAATGATTCAAAATCAAGAGACTCCAAAAGTCCATCAGAATGGAGTTTCTTCATGCGCTTTACACCAATATGACCTAGACGACAGTGCCACAAATAAGTAGTATTATCACTATCTACTTTGCATCTCTTAGCCTCAATGTTATGGATGTGTGTTTCATCCCTTTCGAGATTTAGAAGAAATAAACCATTCACAAGAGGTGCATGACCATAAAAGATGTTACTCATATAAATAGAACAACCATTATTCTCCGATTTAAATGAATAACCGTCTTGCAATAAACATGATCCGGAAATAATGTTCATGATCAACGCAGGCACATAATAACATTTATTAAGGTTTAAAACTAATCCCGAAGGTAAAACTAAGGAGAGCGTGCCGACGGCCATCACATCAACTCTTGATCCGTTGCCAACGTGCATCATCACCTCATCCCTCGCAAGCCGCCGTCTATTCCGTAGCTCCTGTTTCGAGTTACAAATATTAGCAACTGAACCGGTATCAAATACCCAGGCACTACAACGAGGGCTAGTAAGGAAAACATCAATAACATGTATATCAAATATACCTTTGATGGTGCCAGCCTTCTTGTCCGCTAAGTACTTCGGACAGTTGCGCTTCCAGTGACCCTTGTCCTTGCAATAGAAGCACTCAGTGTCCGGCTTAGGACCAGACTTGAGCTTCTTCTCAGCAGGGGCAACGCGCTTGCCGCCGCCTTTCTTGAAGGGCTTCCTTGCACCCTTACCTTTCTTAAAGGTGGGGGGCTTGTTGACCATCAACACATGATTATTCTTTTTGATGTTCACCTCCGCTACTTTCATCTTAGCAAAGAGCTCAGTGATCATATCAGTGGAACCAATCTGATTGTGATCAACTACAAAACTTTTGTAGCTAGGAGTGTCAATCTTGAGCTCCTCTGGAATCATGCAGTCCAGTTGCTCAAGGCGTTGAGTGTAGCCCGACATCTTAATGGCGTGCTCACTAACGGAACTCCCTTCCTCCATCTTGTAGTTAAAGAATTTCTTAGAGATCTCATATCTCTCAGAACGGGCTTGAGTCTGAAACATGTTTTTCAGCTCCTCGAGAATCTCAAAGGGCCCGACGAACTCCTCAAAACGATTTTGAAGATCCGATTCCATAGCATACAACATGGCGATCTTAATCAAATCATAATCATCCTTGCGCGACTGATAAACAGCTTTTTCATCAGCCGGCGCATCTATAGCAGGGGCGTCACCTAGCGCTTTCTCAAGGACATAGTCCTTTTTGTCCGCCAGCGAGAATGATTCTCAGAATGCGGAACCATTTGGTGAAGTTAGACCCATTGTTTCTAAGCTTTTCTATCTCAGCAAAAACATTGAAGTTGAAGTTGGATTTGGCCATGTGATCTACAGTATTTGCAAATACAATTTAGACTATGTTCATGATAAATAGTTCAACTTAATCAAATTACTAGATGAACTCCCACTAAATTCAACATCCCTCAAGTTATTTAGTGAACACGATCCAAATTCACCACACCTAATCCGATCATCACGAGAAGAGATGTGGTTTCAATGGTGGACAACAAAGTGTCGATCATATCATTCATATGACTCATGCTTAACCTTTCGGTTCTTATGTTCCGAGGCCATGTCTGTACATGCTAGGCTCGTCAAGTTAGACCCAAGTATTTCCGCGTGTGCAAAAACTGGCTTGCACCCGTTGTATGTGAGCGTAGAGTCTATAGCACCCGATCATCACGTGATGCTTGTACACGACGAACTTTCGCAACGGTGCATACTTGGGGAGAACACAATTTTTATCTTGATCTTTAAGTGAGGAATCATCTTATAATGCTACCGTCACGATCTAAGCATAATAAGATACATAAAGGATAAACATCACATGCATATAACTTTATGTGACATGGTATAGCCAATCTTCGCGCAATGATCTCCATCTTGTGCGTTCCGGCATGATCTCCATCACTCCACCATGATTGCCTCCACCACGAATAGCAACTACAACTATTGCTAACTACTTAGCGATAAAGTAAAGCTATTACATGGCGTATAAGAAGTTGACTCGCAGGTCATACACAATTATAAAGACAACCATATGGCTCCTGCCGGTTGTGTACTCATCGACATGCAAGTCGTGAAACATTACAAAACATGATCATCGCATACAATATACACATCACATCTTGGGCCATACCATATCACAGAAAACACTCCCTGCAAAAACAAGTTAGACGCCTCTACTTTGTTGTTGCATGTTTTACGTGGCTCATGGGAGTAGATGCTAAGAACGATTCTTACCTACGAAAAGCCACAACGGTGATATTATGGTTGCCAAACTCCGGTGTTAATCCCATGACAACTATAGTGAGAGAAACTGACATCCACCAGCCGCATGTGTGGTACAAGCCACACGTCAAGTGCGGAGCCGGTCTCGCGAACGACGTCGCGTAAGGTTGGCCTGGACCGCTTCAACCTCACTATCCCGCGTCATAAGAAGAACACAAACAAGAGGCTTGCAACAGAAAACATCAACGCCCGCAACAACCATGTTGCGTTCTACTCGTGAAACACATCTACGCATAGATCTAGCTCTGATACCACTGATGGGTTTCGCGGCATAGTAAATCAAAATTTTCTACGGAGCGAACAGAGGGAAAGCCAAGATCTAATCTAGGAGATGCAAACAACGAGAGAGATTGGATTAGATCTTCATACCCTTGAAGATTCGCACAGCGGAACGTTCGTCGGAACGTGGGTGATGTAGTCGTACTCGCTTCTCCTCCTCGCGATCCGATCCGATCTAGCACCACAAGTGGCGGTGCCTCCGTGAGATGCACACGTGCAGCACCTCGACGTTTCCTCCTTCCTCGGACCAGCGAGTATGGTGGAGAGATAGATTGGATCTACAACACGATGGCGTGGTGTATATGGTGGAGAATTTCTGCTGCAGGGCTTCGCCTACAAACAGTCGGGAGGGAGAGAGGAAGGTAGCAAGGCAGCTAGGGCTTGGAGGAAGGTGTGTAGTGGGGAGGGGGCGCACCACCCCTCTATATATAGAGGGGGGCGGCCAGCCCTTGCCCTTCCTCCAAGCCTATCTCTAGTTTAAACAATTTAAACTCTCCCTTATCTAGAAATCCTATCTCTAGTTTAAACGATTTAAACTCTCCCTTATCTAGAAATTCTATCCCGAGATTTAAACGAGTCAAATCTCTCTAGAATCGGCTGGGCCCTATGGGGCCTTGTGCCCCTGGCCCAATGCGGCCAGGACACTCCCTCATAGGCCCATGCCCCCTCCCGGAAGGTGGGGCCACGTTGGTCCCCTTCCGGAAGGTTCTAGAAGCTTCCGGTACAATACCGATTAGCCCGGAACAATTCCGAACTCCAAAAACTGCACTGCCTTATATGAATCTTATTCTCCGGACCATTCCGGAACCTCTCGTGATATCTCGGATCCCATCCGAGACTCCGAACAAAAATTCATAAACCAATTATCCAATCTATCCTAGCGTCGAGATACGTTAAGTGTGTGCCCCTGCGGGTTCGAGAATATGCAGACATGATCTTCTATCAATAATCAACAGCGGGGTCTGGGCACCCATATTGACTCCCACACATTCATCGATGATCATATCGGATGAACCACGATGCCAGGATTCAATCAATCCCATATATATATTCCCTTCGTCTCGCGATATTTTACTTGCCCGAGATTCGATCGTCGGTACCGTCATACCTAGTTCAATCTCGTTCACAGCAAGTACTTTACTCGTTCCGTAATCCGATATCACTTTGTGATTAACTCCTTAACCACATGCTTGCAAGCGGTGTTGATATCGATTACCGATTGGGCCCGAAGTATATCTCTCCGACTTGGGAGGGACAAATTCCATCTCGATACATACAACCCAACAGATACTTTCCGATCACCTGAGAGACACCTTTATGATCACCCTCTCATAGGATGACGTTTGATGACCTCAAAGCTTTCTTCCGATACCAGGGAGTTGCATTATCTCATGGTCTAAGGAATACAATATTTGACATAGGAAAAGCTTCGCAAAGACGAACACGATGACACGATCTAATTGCTCTTCTTTGTTTGGGTCTATCCACCATATCATTCTCCCAATGATATGATCTCATTATCAATTGACAACTCATGTCTATGGTTAGGAAACCTTAACCATCATTGATCAATGAGCTAGTCCATAGAGGCGTATTAGGGACACGGTGTTGTTCACAAACCACACAAGTATTAAAGTTTCCGCTTAATACAATTCTAGCATGGAATATAAACTTTATCATGAACAAGAATTATAATAATAACATCTTTATTATTGCCTCTAGGGCATAATTCCAACACCCCCTCCCCCTAATGTCTCTTCTTCGACACCATCCTCCTCTGCTCCGTCTAGTTCCCCTAGTTCTCCTCGCTCTCTGGAGCCTTCCTATGCTATTCCTTCTTCTTCATCGTCGTCTCATGAGTCGTCTTCCTCTGATGAGCTTCCCTCTACTCGTCATGTTCGTCAGCGTCGTGCCCCCAAACCGTTACTCTCCTAGTCAGTATGGTCTTTCTATTGTCTCTGAGCCGACTTTTTATCGGGATGCTGAGCATCATCCTGAATGGCAGCTGGCCATGGCTGAGGAGATTGCTACGCTTGGGCGCACTGGCACCTAGGATCTTGTTTCTCTCCCTCCCGGTATTCGTCCTATCACGTATAAGTGCGTCTATAAAATTAAGACTCGCTCGGATGGATCTCCTGAGCGCTATAAAGCGCGTCTTGTGGCTCGTGGTTTTCAGCAGGAGCACGGTCTTGACTATGATGATACCTTTGCTCCTGTGGCTCATATGACCACTGTGCGTACTCTTCTTGATGTTGCTTCTGTTCGTCACTGGTTTGTGTCCTAGCTTGATGTTCAGAACGCCTTCCTCAATGGCGAGTTGAGTGAGGAGGTTTATATGCAGCCTCCTCCTGGGTATTCTGTTCCCGCGGGGATGGTCTGTCATCTTCGACATTCTATTTATGGCCTCAAACAGGCCCCTCGTGCCTGGTTTGAGCGCTTTGCCTCTGTAGTGACTGTTGCTGGTTTCTCTCCTAGTGCTCATGATCCAATGATGTTTGTTCACACTTCTCCTCGTGGACACACTCTTCTAATTCTCTATGTAGATGATATGATCATTACTGGTGATGATCCTGAGTATATCGCCTTTGTTAAGGCTCGTCTTCGTGATCAGTTTCTTATGACTGATCTTGGTCCTCTTCGATACTTTCTTGGGATTGAGGTTTCCTCCACTTCTGATGGTTTTTTTATCTCTCAGGAAAAGTATATTCAGGACCTTCTTGCTCGTGCTGCTCTTGGAGATGAGCGCACTGTTGAGACCCCTATGGATCTTAATGTCAAGCTTCGTCCTACTGATGGTGATCCTCTTCCTGATCCGACGCGTTATCATCATCTTGTTGGGAGTCTTGTTTATCTTGCAGTCACTCATCCTCACATATCTTATCCTGTTCATATTCTGAGTCAGTTTGTTTTCGCTCCTACCACTGTTCACTATAGTCATCTTCTCCGTCTTCTTCGTTATCTTCGTGGCAAGACCACTCGTCGCCTTTTTTTCCTCGTTCCAGCTCCCTCCAGCTCCAGTGCTATTTGAATGCTACGTGGGCGAGTGATCCTACGGATCGCCGTTTACTTTCTGCTTACTGTGTGTTTCTTGGTGGTTCGCCCATTGCTTGGAAGACGAAGAAACAGACAGCGGTTTCCCGTTCGAGTGTTGGGGGCTGAGTTGCGTGCTATGGCCTTGTTGACTGCTGAGGTGACCTGGTTACGGTGGTTGCTTGCGGATTTTGAGGTCTTATTACCACACCCACTCTGGTTTTGTCTGACATTACAGGTGCTATTAGTATTGCACGTGATCCGGTCATGCATGAGCTTACCAAGCATATTGGTGTTGATGCTTTCTATACACGTGCTCAGGTGCAGGCTCAGATTGTTGCGCTTCAGTATGTGCCTTCAGAGTTACAGTTGGCGGATTTTTTTACGAAGGCACAGACCATTGTGCAACATACTTTCTTTCTCTCCAAACTCAGTGTTGTCGAGCCACCATGAGTTTGAGGGTGGGTGTTAGATGTATATTTTTATATTGTATGTTCCCACTTGTTAGGGGGTTTTACTGCATATTTCCACCTGTACATGTACTATATATTGTGGCCTTTGGCCCCCGAGGAATACAAATTGCATATTCCTGACAATTGCAACCAGTCGTTGCTCAATCTACAACCGAGAAAGAATATATGGCTATTGCTGAAACTTGCAAAGAGTCTGTTTGGTTGAAATGTTTGTATGCTGAGCTTTGTCAGCATGATTCTTGCATTAATCTGTTCTGTGACCCTCAAAGTGCCATATACCTTACTAAGATGTTTTATGAGAGTACTAAGCACATTGATGTCAAGTACCATTATGTTTGTGATGTTGTTGTATAAGATAAACTAAAGGCAGGCAAGATAAGAATTCATGATAATCATGCTGATATGATGGCAAAGCATGTTTCTGTTGCTAAGTTTGAGCTATGCTCAAGCTTAGTTGGTATAACTTTTTAGCCTAAGTGGTTGTTGGCGCTGAAAGTGTTTTCTTTGTGTTGTTCAGCGAGATGATTGCTTTTGATGTTACAAGTAGGAATTTGTCTCAAGGTGGAGTTTGTTCAAGTATGATTCAAATTTAATTAAGGATGCTAACTTCTGACAAGCGGAGCGAGGCCCGTCCACCGTAGGCTTTGGCAAAAGCGGAGGGAGTCTGCAGTTAGCCCGTAACCGTGCCCAACAGGGATGCCTAGGGGTGGCGAAGCCCCCCGTGGTATGGATCGTTGAAGACTTAGGTTTCCACCTCTATATATATATCTCTTGTAAGCCGTCGGCTGAGATAAGTTGCATCTACGAAAATTCTCGTCGTTTGTATCCGATATAGTAAAGTTTTACTAGCTAGCGTTCGTGGTTTTTTCCTTTTTTTATTGGAGAGGTTTTTCCACGTTAAATATATGTCTCATATCTATAATTTTTTTTTGTGTTTTGTTATTTTCTTATCGTAATTATAACAGTTCAGCGAGCCAATAGGATGAGAATCGGGCTGCCAACCAACTCCGTGATGTGCACAAAAGTTGCTCGTCAACAAGTGGTGCCTCAGGCTTCTATGACGACCTGACGAATAGAATGGAGGTCAGGCTACGGGGAATATTCGCGACCGGAGCACACTCATGCACGGTAAGCCAATGGGGGTGGGTGGGGGAGGAGAGCCCACCATAAAAAATAGGAACGTGAAGTATTTTTTTTCATGTGCTATATAATCGTATTCAAAAGTTTTAAGAAGTTCTAAAAAATATCATTGCCATAGGTAACATTCGCATGCATGTGGGCGTGGAGTTTATATTTTTTAGTACTATATGTCTATTTATGATCTATATAAAAATAACAAATATGCAGATTTTGCAAGCTAAATTTCAAACTTCCTAACTTAAGCCGAAAATGAAATCCCAGCAGCGAAAATGAGTCAAACTGGAGTTGGGAACACGTGTGCCCTGTTCAGCTGTTCTATTGATGATTCTCGATTCAAGGGCAGGAATTCTATGGGCCAGATGACTCTGCATTTCCTTGATTTGTTTTTACCTGACGAATTTTGCAGCATCGCATGGCCTCTGGTTCTGCACTTGCCTTTGAAGCTGGGCCCTAGCATAGGCCATATGGCTAATAAAGTTAAAAAATGTACCAGATGTCTGCATTCGGCCGAGGAACTGTACTATCCAGAGGAGGCCCGTGTATACAGTCCACGGACTCGCTGCTTGAGATATATTTACGGAAGCCCAATTCCGATTCGATCCATGGTTCAGTCAAGCCACCCGCTAGTTTTTCGTCTATATGTTTGTCCCGAGGAGTATGAAACTACTAGTGCACCGATATGGCTTCCGGGCTTCAGGTAGCCCGTTTTTTTAAAGTTCAACTTTAAAGCTCTGAAAATTAAAAAAAAACTCGGGATGCAGTCAACGCTTTACTACCCGTGTGTAAATATTTAATATGAAAACATCGTATTCTAGCCCTAGCAAAAATGATAAATATGCAAAATGGGGAGGCATGAATAGTGCAAATGGTCGGCCTACCGAAAACGGTCTCGCGTCCCCCCCCCCCCCCCCCCCCCCCCCCCCCCCCCCCCCCCCGAGGGCGACGGGACGACGCCGCCTCCTCCGGCCGTCTCCCACCCCTTCACCATCCCTCCCCTTCGCCGCTGCCGGCCCAGGTCGTAGGGCGAAGCCCTGGCGGCGCCGGACTGCCCTCCCCCCTCCCCCCCCCCCCCCCCGCGCGCTGGGAGCTTCAGGTCGGGGCCCAAAGCTCGTCGGCGTCGGTGTACTTCGGAAGGTCGGGATCCGACGGATCCGGGTGTCCCTAGCGTTGGAGCTTGCTTTGGTAGCAGGGCCATGGCGGGGAGAGCCTCCGACGGCTGTCCCTGGCCGGACCTGGGCACCTAGGCCCTATATGTGCTTGGGCGGGCCCAGATGGGCTTCGGCGGGCTGGGCTCTGCCTCGATGGTCTCTTTGCAGGCGGCAGCGATGGCTCGCGGAGCTTGGATGCGGCGCTGCGGCTTGCCCATTGCATCAGCGCTGGCTAGGGCTTTACGGGCCCATCTGGGCCTGGCCGGGCCTATCTGGGCCTGGTGTACCCGGGCTACTCTGTCCGGTCTTTGACTGCCTCCCGACAGTGGGGGTGGGTTCCTCATGCGGGTTGTGGTGCTGATGTCCTTGTTCCGGCGTCGTCATGTGTCTATGTCTTGCAGGCCACGTGCTAGTGTACACGAAGCGACGGTGTTGGTGAGTCCAAGGTCGTGGTGGCGCATGCTGGTTGGTGGCGAAGCTGGGTAGTGGTTCTCTGTTGCGCTAGGGTTCTGTGTGGGCGGAGGTCGGGAGAAATCCCTGTCGGCTTGTTCGACCCTGATGCGGTGCCGCCGCCGGGTGGCACCATTCCCTCCCGGGGGTATCGAGGGAATCATGTGCCCCTACTCTACCCGGAGTGCCAGGAGAAACCCTTGGACCTTGGTCCAGGCGGCAATACCATGTCGACGGTGCTTCTCTCGGGAAGGGGCTGCTAGGGACTCGGTGTTTTGGTGCACTTGGAGTGTGGTGGAAAAAGTTGAAGGGCGCAGCGACTACATGTCATCTTCATCTAGTCAACTCGTCATGGTCTTCATTTCTTTTCTTTTGGGCATGTCGGGCGTGTGTGTGATGTTGCCCCAGCATCATGTATCGTGTTGTGTCTTTCTTTGGGCGTTGTGCTCTCTGGCCCAGCAGCAGTCTTATCTGTGTGCTTTATTTATAAAGCGGGGCAAAAGCCTGTTTCGAGAGTGAATAGTGTGAATTCCAAATCTTCTAAAATTTGTCTCATTTATCTTTTTTTTGCTAACCCGACATACGAGGTAATTCACATTAAAAAATTTGCACGCTGCTAGTTTACATAGCTAACTATATCAAGGTATTTTTTCAGAATTCTTTTGAAACTTCATAATCAAGTTTTCAAATTTTATCGGTGGTATTATGTTACACGGATCGGGAGGTCGAGGTATTTATATGATCACTTCTAATGATCTCTATTTGACTTTCTATTTTTTTCATGGATCTTTGCTGTTGGTGTTTGTTTAGGTGTCTTCGGTATAGTTTTATATATATATCCTCTCTCCATCCCAGAAAAGATGTCACGGATTTGTCTAAATTTTTATGATCTAAGTATATACTAAACTGCTTCTACATAGTACATGTAAATCTAGACTATCTATGATATACTTTCCTGGAGAGAGGGATTATGTTTCATTAATCAATGAAGTTCAAAACGAGATCTTAGATTAATCTCTTACAATGCCGTAGCTAGCTAGCTAGCTTTAGCTACTTGCAGATGCACGCATGAGAGCGTGGTGGTTCCTGCTGCGCCGACAAGCCGCCGCCGGCCGGAGAGGAGGGATCATGGGCCGGAGGGGGAAGATCCCATCCATGCATTGCACACCAATAATTTGTGCGACTTGGTTATTTCAGCACGCTTGCATTGCATTGCATCGCATGACCCCATGGTGCCATGCATGGATGCCAACCTAGGACGCGGTACGTCCTGTGTATACTATGCATCGGGACCTGCCTATAACTTAGCTAGATAGTAGTAGCTAGCAAATATTCTTTCAATTAATTAATCATGGTCCATGCAGGCAAAGCACATTGGTCATGCACGAGTGCCTCCGTGTAGCTGCAAACAAGTGGCGCCGACCGATCTACACTATTTAGGATGCGTTTGGCAGTTCGATTGGTTGTCAGCATCGCCCCATGTTGTTGCCTGCACAAGTATTAAAGCAGGGTGAAAGGAGGTCCAAGGATAACCATCGAATCCGCCGTCTTATAGCGGTCCTGACTCAGCGACCGCACGAATGCGTGCAACGCTTATATACAAGCTTCAAAACGAGTCAAGCTCTATACAGAAAAGATGCGCATCAACAATGGATTCTATTCTGACCATCGACTTTGAGATTGGTAAATTGTATCTTATTAGATTTGTGATTAAAGTTTGCGTTTTTTTGGGCTTGTTTCTTCAGATTGGTCGTACAAAAGCAACCATTCCAAGTTTTCTTTAAGGATTAGCTTGATTTTTTTGTTCCCCATAATTTTGGTGTTACAAGTTTTGTATTTTGATGCAGGTATAGATCTCTGATGGTAGGTTACATGTGTACTTGAGGAAGATGAGCTCGTTCTCTCTTCTCGCTCAAACCTGCTCATAGTATCCTCTTTCAATCAACACAAATATACCCCGATTTAAGTCAAGCTCTACATGAATAAGATGCGCATCGACGATATGGTTTAATTCGGACCATCGGCTTCGAGGTTGGTGACCTCTATCTTTCTAGATTTGTGATCAAAGTTGGAGTTTTTGTGGGCGAATTTCTTCAGATTCGTTGCACACGCTCAATGGTTCGAAAATTCCTTTTAGGGGTATCTTGAACTTGCTACTCCTCACAATTTTCGTGTTGCAAGCATTTTGATGCAGTTATAGAGATCCTTTTGTAGCTTCTCAACTTGCAGGTACATTGGTTGAAAATGGGGTTGAGGAACAAGTTGTCGATGTCCATCGCCCTCGAGCAAGAAGAACAAGATCACTGGTAATGACTGTATTAGTGTGTGTGTGTGTGTGTGTGTGTTCATTGAACAAGATCGCTTAATTTGTTGAATCTTATTTCTTTTTCTTTTCTTTTTGCTTTCTTTGGGTCCTCAATATAGTTTTACTTCCTTCCAAGTTCTCATCATTTGACTTGTGCATATACACATCTTTGGAGGAATTCTCACTATATTGGTCGTCTAGAACTTTTCACCCATTTTGGCAATCGATGCCAATGGGGAAGAAGTTTTGGACGGTTTAAAGGAAGTTGGCCTTTGCTTTGAGTGTGTTCTTGAGCATTTTCCTCTCATGCTCTTGCATATTTGTGTTTGCTTTGCATGTCGAATATAAAGAGGAAACTCAACCAACGGTAATGGTTGGCAATCTATGCAATAAAATTCAAGTTTATCGCACATGCATAGATTGTTGGGGAGTTTGCTCTATATATTGTGGTTGTACCAACATCACATACTTGCGTAGTATTTGATGTTGGGGCAACCGCTTTGGTCATTAATTGTTATATATAAACCCTCGCTAAGGGATTGTCATCAATTACCAAAATGGGGGAGAATGAAAGGGCATGTATGCCCTATGTGTGGTTTTGGTAATTAATGACAATCTCTTTGGACTAATGTGTAAACTGAGTTGCACTTGTAGGTTTGTCCATTGGCATCGCTTGAGCCATGTGTTGGTCTCAAGGTTGAGAGTTGAAGAAATGTCCAAGGGCTTTGTGCCATTGGAATCATAAAGAATGAAGGAGCTTGAAGGTTGATCAAGACAAGTGCAAAGGTTTGCATCAAGATGGATCAACCTCAAGAAGGGATGAAGGAGGGAAAGCTCAAGATGCGCCATCTCTAGAAGATCTCATGGTTGAAGCTTGCCATCCTCATGATCATGAGGGGATGAAGACAAGTTCAAAGAAGAGGTTTCCCCATGGAGTATGGGGAGCAATTTGCAAGTCTTCATCTTCATCAAGTAAGAGCAAACAAGAAAGGTGTTCCCACTATAGAAGAACAAGATGGTTTACATTAAGTTCAAGTGAGATGCTCAAGGCAAAGGTATGTTCTTGATAGGGCTTCTCTTTTGCCGATCTCATGTTGTTAGTTGGGAGACCGGGTTTAGGATAGATAGTCGTACTATCAAGAGGGGCTCTCAAGCGGGTGTCTCGATTGCATCGTTCGGAGAGAGCTCAAACCTTTGCATTAATAGCATCATCTTTCTTGGTTGTTATTTGGTTCTTGTCCATGATAGGATCTAGAGGTTGTGGTCATCATCATAACAAGCTCTAGTTCATCGTCCAAGGATTTCCCTTGCATTTCCTATTGCGGTTTTTGATCTTGCGAGTTTTCCGGCTCCACACCTTAGGGGATACTTCACATATGGGACGAGCCAAGATCGTCCGCCCCTTCTTCTTGTCCCAAGCTCTCATCATCTCGTCGTAGAGGCTAAGATGGTCCTTCATCACGCGGTTCTCCTCCATGAAAACATTTAATTCAATCTACTTTTCCTTGTAGTAGCCTCCAACCTGGCTGCGGCTACCATCTTCGCATCTCGACGTTGCTTATGCACATCTTGACGAAGCTTCTTAGCGGCCGCGGCGACATCGACTCAGTACTTATCTTGAATAGCATGCCGTATGGGACGCATGTTTAGAATGTGTAATTGTACAGGGACTCCAGCTGATTAGGGTCCCCAATTTTCCTAAACCAGTGCTAGTCCTACGGCTATTCATTTTAATTAGGGCGAGCTTTATTCACTATAATTAGTGTGAACTTCTGTATTAAAAGGCTTCATCCTATTTTGTCAACTTCAAATTTCCCAGTTGTACCACTCTGGCACACCCGTGTTTATTCTCTCTTTCGCTCCAAATACAATTCATTCGTCTGACATGAATTTGGCAGACAGAATATTATTGTCATATGTACATAATTTTCTTAAAATACATATGTGCTAGCCTCCTTGTCACTACCACTTGAATATGGTTTTAACAAGATTGTTTTGCATCGAACTAATTGAATCTTTAATATGAAAGGGCAAGAAAATTATTTTTTATCAATATAAAATTCTTAAGAAGATATTTAAATCTTCCTTATCCTTAATAAAATGGGGCAATTGATGTTTAATGAAATTATGCAATACTTTTTCTTCAATTTAAAGAAAAATCAAGGCATCAACATAAATTTTGCTCGGGGCCTATTTCTCACATACGGCCTTGTTGAATAATATCCATGAAGCATTTGAAGCGCACGTCCTTTTTGAGTTCTCAAACCTCTACTAGTTTTCCACTACAACTCTCTTTTGGACAAGATCGTTTCATTCAGCGATTCTTGTAACGCGGTAGTGGACACCTCACGCTTCTATTCTTCCTTGGGCCATCAAGATCAATGGTGACTCCATCATTGCTTCTCTTCTTTCCATGAGTGATAGCGTTTTTGGCTAGGATTTTGATATATGCAATAAGATAAATCCACAGTGTAGCTTGATGAAGTTTGAGCCAACAATGGATCATGTTGAAGCTTCGTCCTTCATTTTGGAGTTTGAAAGCTCGCATTGCTTGCGGACTTGGGTGTCCACGCGAACTCCACTCATGGGGCGGTTCTTGATACCATTGTAGGCTCCAATGAACTTGCTACACTCTTGTTTTATTTGTGAACTTTGATTGGGGTCAATTGTAATCTTGTAAGGAGGTTAGTGTTCATACTCATGGTAAAAGTCATGGACCCGCTTCCAAAATGCTCCTCCCTTTTAACACATGCCTTGAATTGGATCTTGTACAGTTGCTAGATATGCATCACATAAATGGAGGATGGGGCAACATCGGCGGTGATGGATGGAATGGTGGAGAGAGGTCGGTTGCTCGGTGTGGCCAACAAGTGGGATAGGCAGGGGCGGATCCACGCCCCATGCAACCAGGGCATGGCCCGGGGCGTGGCGACGACGCTCAAGCTTGAAGATGCACTATAGCAGGCACTATAGCAAGACTATAGTTACAATTAACGAAGTGGCCTAGGTCGTAACGATATTCTAGATCTGCCACTGGGGATAGACGTAAATAAGGCATGAGAGCTGCGTGTGCCCTCTTGCCCCAAACCGTGCCCAAGTTTGGAGCCACTTTGGAACGAAATGGGTTGTCTCCCACACACACGATTTGGGATGCATTGTTAGGAGGTGAGTTTTGATGGGCCGTGTCCGCGCGGAAAACAACGGATAGATGGGAACGGTTTGGGGCTCCACTTAGTGATGCTTTAAACTAGCCATACATGCACGCACCCATGTGCCGTGTGAGTGTGAATCTCTGACCCAACTTTTCATCTACTGTACTTCAACTTTGCAACACGACTATTTAATTTATTTCTCGGACGATTGGACATATATAAGGGTCCTTTAGATTCGATCGAGCTTTCATATATCAGTTCTACTTTAGCTTTGTGCGTTGGACATGTTGCCTGCCTAATTCCCTCCATGTACTTTATCCACTGCTAATCAATTCACCGCTGAGGAGGAGCTAGCTAGCACGGTCCATGTCGGATGATGGACGCCATGTTCCCCATCAAGGTGGGGTACGGTGGCCCCAAGCTAATAAGCTAGTACTAGTAGTTTTTTCCATGGCGGCAATCGACATGAATAATGCACCGATCCTATATGCGAGCACAGTGTGCACGCAATGCAACTTGCTTCTGCCAATCTAATTTTACTCCACCAAACAAAACAATCAAATTAAAGGACCTAGCAAAACACCACACTTGCCACAGAATCATCGGGCGACTAGAGGAGCGATCATCTATCAATTAGCACGTAATAAAGTCATTTTGTATCTTTCGACCGACTCACCGACACGTAGGTACGACGACAGAATCTCGGTCACCGTCAGGCCTGGATTTTCCCCATAATAATGGGCACAATGTATAAACCCCGAATGAGTTCACGGCTAATTGCCCAGGGTGGCAGATTAATAGTATAAAGGGCCTTTTATGCATGCATGCCCAATAGGATGTCCACTAGCTACATAATGGCCTCGTCTCGTGCCAATGGATGGCCGTGCGTGGTTGTTGACCTAATTTGCGTTCTGGCCGCTACTTTTTAGGTCTCATCGGTGTGCACCGTTCAAAATTCAGCTTTACACTTAGCTTACATCCACGCAGTTTTCTCCACATATTCTTATGCACAGGAATATTGCGTTCTGTTTGTACATGCACCGTTGAAGAAAACCAGAAAAAACAGTGTGTTCACGATTGTTCGAGTGCCGTGACATCCTGTCAAGTACTTACACCTCAGCTTTGTAAAGTAAGGCATATGAAAAAAATAAACTTTAAATGATGTAAACTTCAACCTAGTGTTGAGAAAAAACCTATCAACATCTATCATGCCAAAACATTGTCATACTGTCATTAGATGCATCATGGCATGGATTTTCATATTTTTTTCAATATAGTATCATATTTATCAATAGACTTTTCTATAATCTTGGTCAAACTTTACAATGTTTGATTTCAAAAAAAATCATACCTACGTTTTAATTACTACCAGTACGTATCCCGTAATGTATTATTATACATATGTGGTTTAAGGAGTCTACATATATTCTATAAGATCAGAGCCTAACTGTTCCACTGGAGTAGAGCTAGCCCACTAGTGGTGGACGGTAATAGTATACTACATACTCCACATTGATTCAGCGTACATGCATGTTATGATACAGAACAAGGCCGTACGACCTTGCCTCAAAATATCATCAGTGTAGAGTAGAGCTAGCCTTGTTTGTTACGGCAATAATGCTACAGCTACGAGCTTTTTTCTACAAAATCTAAGTTACGAGCTGACGTGGGAATCATAGATTGATTACCGTTTCCTGAAAGCACGGGAGTAAAAAGATTAGCACCACTCGACAGCCTCCACCTCATCCCGTACAACTTCCCGTAAGTAAAATTCCGTAGGTGTAGCATTATTGTTGTTACGGTATATAGGGTACTCCGATGTTTGTGCGATTCTGGTGTTGGGTAGTGCATGCACGCAGATGCGATGCGATGCGATGCAGTGGGGGCGTCTCGGACAGAGATGAATATTCGGGACAACGGAGGACCAGCGAGGCACACACATGCATGGAGCCATGGAGGCAGATGCAGATGCAGGATCTTATCCTAACTTATGGGAGATTCAGAGGCACACACATGCATATGCCGTGCCTATGCTGCCATGGCAAATGATTTGGTAGATCATACTGTATCTCTCAGAGTACATGTACTAGGTACTCAATACGTACGTATTCGTTGCTAGCTCAGTACATATTCGTTCGTCATTTCAGTTCGATCGATCAACATGTAAAGGAAAAAAGTATGTACTGTACTAGTAATATTTGTTCCGGTGTACTGGATGAGGTGACAGGAACGTGGGCCGGTGCCTGCTTCCGGTGCAGTGCACTGCACGCAGGCTGACCTGGCTGCACCGCAGTGGGTCATGAGTCAGCATGGAATCTCCGGCGCCGGGACGCCCAGGGCTGCTCGTCGACACGTCGGCCTGGCTACCCCCTGCGCATTTCCTTCCAGCCAGCCGTGGTTGCTGCCATAGGATGGAATGGACGAACGGCCGGCCGGGCAGCAGGTCGATTTCCTCTAAAGTTGTTTGTCAGGGCGTGCCGTGCCGCCTGCACTGCATGCGTCCCTCTGTCCATCCATCACGCCCCTGCCCATCCATGTGGCCTGGCTAAATTCCATGCATGTTCTCTGATATTTTATTTACATCCCGGTCACGTCACACTCGACATAATAACCATGTCTGCAAACTATACCTCTCACATGTAACTCAAACTTTGTCTCAAAACAACATCGTTTGATTCTTATTTGAATATAGTAAGTTTCTACTAATAGTTTTCTTGTGTATATACCACATAATTCTATTGACGTCAAATTAAGACCTAAAGAGTACATGGCGGAGTCATATATATGCATAACCGAACCGACCGTTATTCAAAGATGCAAAACGTGTCAAGCGCTCTACACGCAAATATTTATGCAACCTACAATGCAAGCATAGATGGAAGAAAACATGTAAACAAACTATAGTATGAACTTGACAACTTGTCACATCGTTGTCCGTTCCACGGGAGAAAGTATACATACATATTGCTTGCACATGACCAAAAGCAGCTCCATTGTACTATCATACAAGTAGAGGCTTTGTCCCCAAGCAAACCGCAGCTAGCATGCACTAGCTCAAAAAGAAAGTCAGAGTGAATCGGTTCAAGTAAAGAATATTAATTTGCAGCGTCCAAGGCGGTATTCTGAAAGCAACGCATTGGAAAGTTTGGAGTACAAAACAAAAGGGGAGCCAAAAAGCTCATCGGGAGAGCGACACTGGCGAAAAACAAAAATTAGAAAAGCTGGCCAATGCAAGAAAAAGGCACACTGAGATGACTTGGTTGCTAATTAACCGGTACAAATTAAAAAGGCTTCTTATATGTATGCCCCCTCACATTTCATATGCACTCCTAGTCGCTAACTTAGCTAGTGCATGTGCAACTTTTCTTTCAACTTTATTTTTCACCTTTCACAATTCTCTCATATAGTTGGTGCACATTTGGCTTGTAAAGATCGGGGCCGGTCGGTAAAGGTCGGTAGTGCCGCCTTTGCCACATTGGAGGCACCAATTAGCAATTGCCTCTTAGTTAATAAAGTTGTGCATGCATGCGTGGCAACTGCGTGTTGCCAAAAAGTATTGAAGAAAGGTACACTTGCAAGCATATTATTAGCGGATCCAGAACATTTTAAAGCTTGAGCAAACTGTAAATTTAAAGGCTCAGGATGCTATTTGCTTTATCAAATTGCCATACAAAATATACTGCGGCAACCGGCCGAAATCCCGGGTAACTGATGGAGTAGTGATATTGCTCATTTTAACCTACTCGTGTTCGGTCCCTAGGATTATCGGCGGGGTATGGTGTGCCTTGTAGTGATATTGATCATTTTAACACAAGTGTTGGTTGTGACTGCCGGGTACACTTCACCGACAAAAGGAGTACACTTGTAAGTGGTGAAACCACCTTTTTTTGGCAATTCGAAAATGTATTCTGGTTTTGATACTACCTTATTTCCATTTTTCATCTACACATGTATATGTAACTGAAAGCACCTTTCAGAACAAGAGATTTCAGCAAAGATTCAAGCAGATAGCAACTGCTCAACAACTGCACGCTGGCGTTTTATGGCTAGAGAGTTTGGATCCAACATTAGCTGCGTTGGCTTTTGGCTTTTCCACGTCGGCAAACTTTGTACCATGCACCTTTGGTTGTTCAAGCCCGGCACATCACATCCTTTACCCAAGTAGTAGTACCGTGTATATGCCACAATGTTTCTGATTTCAATTTACACCGTCCTTTTGCTTGCACAAAGATGCTATACGTATTATAGTATGGTTAATTGGGACAATGAGGTGCCAGTTCCATACATGGATTGCTGTTCGTTCGCTACGCACACAAAAACTAAATCAGAAATAATGCCAATAATGGAACGGTATGTACTTGTCGGGAAGTGAATCATCACAGAATATAACGACCTACATGGCTGACACTTGCGGACAAGGACTCCATTTCGTAAAGCACTTGACCTAACATACCGGGGGCCAATCAGCAACAATATACTACAAGTTCTCTTCATTGGTACGGAGTGCTTAGAAACAACCAAAAACTAGCGACGTACGTACAGCTTATCAAATGAACAAAAGTGTCTTCTCCGCTCTGTAATGATGCTTGATAATTAGTTACAAGTTGCTCTGTTTTTTCCTTTATAGATTTCCTTTAAAGTAGTTAGGACATGGCTGATGATTCTCTACTATTTCTTTTGCGGGGAAATTAAGAGGGGTTTCTATTAATCATCGTGTGCCTGTTTCCAACTGCCACATCATATAGCTGAGTCATGTTTTTTGTTTCCACGAAAGCAAAGCGGCAAACTTTAATCTCAAGCTAGTGTTGGTGAATTGGAGGTGGAAGTCGAGGAAAGTGGTTCAGAGGGATTATCGTCTGCGTTACAGTTTTATGACTCTTGTTTTGTTAGATGTTACCGGACATGTTGAGGGAGACACTACGAGGGTATATAAGGCCTTCCACAGTGTAGCCGGTGCCCAAAACACCAAAAAAATTGCCATGAAATCAAGGATGCTTTGAGAAACAAATTGGCACCGATCTCACGGTGTGTGCAAAGTGCCCAGAAAATAAAAGGACCCACGTAAGAATAAAGTACACGGGTAAACCAACATGCATCAATTCTTTCCTCCGATTTCTTGCCCACCAACTCGTGTTTCAGATGAAGAAATTATATTCAGTTGCATGCATGTGGGCATGGGAGCAAGTAGATGTTCCGGTTTACTGGAAAAAAAATTAGACACCGTTTGTGCAAACTGGTTTGGACGCCTATTTTTCCATAGGCTGTGGAGGGCCTAACTCCTAATAAGGGCAAGGACAGGTCGAGAAGGCTTGCGATGAAAGATGGGTCATTCGTCCCTACCACCAAAAATTGAAGTATAATTTTAAACAAAAGATGCATGCCTAGTCATATAAATGTTAGTCCCTCCATTCCTAAATATGAGACATTTTGGCAGCTTAAATTGAACCGTCAAAACTTTTTATTTCACAAAAAGTACAGATGAAGCAGTCACTTTCTCTCCTAGTAGGCGGAACGAATAGATTGTTAAACTAATAACCAGCAGACACCGTAAAGATTGAAAGAGAGGGACGAATGAGAAAGCACACACACCACTTCAAATCAACGGCGACAGATGAACGGATGGAGACGGCCAAGTAAAAGTAGCTCTTGGTCATGGCCTCATGGCGGCAGCCGCCGACGGCTCTAACGGGCAGCTACTAATAATTTCGTTGCGGCGCGAGCGAGTTAAGAGCGCCGATCGATGGCAACGTGAGCGCGCAGGTGCGTGGTGGTGGCGGCTGCCCTGTCAGATCCACGTCAAACTCTGGCCCCGCCACGTCAGCCCCCACATGCGAAGGCGACCCCGATCGATCGACGGCCACTTGTGCACGCGCGCCATAACTCGATCGTAGCTCCATACCGATCGACGATCGAGATCGCTAGTGGCCAGATTTAATTATTAGGACGCGCACGTTCGATCCGGACAAAGCAAAATCGGCAAGCTACTGCCACTCGATCCGCATGCATGTTAATTTATTGCCATGTGTACGTAGCCAGCTGCGGGTACCGAACCTCTGTAACCCAAAAAAAAAATACACATGCATCTTTGTGTCCTTTGAGAGCTGGTAGTCAATTCTCACCAAAACGCCACAAATATTGTTGCAAGAAGTTGCTTCTACGTGTTTGCCTAAGAGTATGTTCTTGATCTACATGAAAATTGACATGGACACAACCGACGATACACAAGTTATATAAAATATAGTTGTTTTCTGATGTAAAAATAATCTCAAAAGCGACCACCACAAAATTAAAGAACAAATATAGCGGATTGTAGACATAGCACATCAAGCGAAAGAATTGACAAATTGGTAAGAGCACTCCATCCAAACCTCTCCATGACATCCTACTTTTTTTTTTTGCACAGAATCCTACTTTTGGTTTTCGGGCCAAGGCCGAAAACACACTCTAGTAGGGCCCCTACTGAAGGACCGATTCTACATAGGCTCCTAGCCCCCCCCCCCCCCCTCTCCGGAGGCCCTACCTATAGAGGCCTCCATCGTGAGCCCCTACTTCAATGGGACCACCCGGCTGATGCCAACGACATCAGATATGTCCCAATGACGAGTGGGTCCATATGTCATTGAAAACACAAAAGAAGTACGGGCCGACAACTAGGGGTCGGATGTTGTTGAAGTTAGTGGTGAAGAAAGGGCTGAAAATGTAGTGGTCGGCCCCTACTTTGAATTTAGGGGCCCAAAAGTCAGAGCCATTGCCAGAGATGCTCAAATGTGTACCTAAAAATAAAAACATATCAAAAGCTATCCTCCAACCGTCGATGGAGCTATATATCAAACATGTGTATACGTGGCAGAGATTTTGAGACCATTACCACATTTGGGTAGACAAGGGATGCTCCAAGCAAAACAATTCACATGCAATACACATCAATACCACCGGTTGCTGTCCAAGTGCATGATTTCCCTATCCCACACTCAAAGCGAAACCTTTTCTTATTTTTTTTTGCGAAACCTTTTCTTATAACCAATATAATTTCTCTAGCTTTGTAAATAAAGCAACATCTATGATATATTCCAGATTCAAATTTGTCAAAATAGGTTTCCGTCGAATTTCTATCGATTGGAGCTCCTTGTTATCTTACAAGTAATCCAAGTTTTTGGCAAGGCATACACATAGGATGCCACACAAAATGAGTGTGTAATCATATGGTCTCAAATGTACATATAATTTCACGCAAATAAAAATAGGAAATGTGTATTATCTTTGAATTTAATCAGTAATAAATAAACATGTTTAATACAGTACTAATGTTTTAGTAAAGTGGTAGCAGCGCATGGTAGTGATCCATTTACCATATCCACTATTCAAACACAGCCACCAGCGGCCGGTCAGGAAAAAGCCTCCTTTCCCCGTGGAACCACAAAAGCCCCATGTTCGCCGGCTGCCTCGCCGCCATGGCCCCCTCCCGTCCGCCCCTATATATACCCCCACCAACCCCTCCCCCATGGCTCATTTCCTCCACCCGCCTCCCACCACACTCTCCAGCTCTTTCCTCGACTTCGACAGCAACCAAAGAGGGCGATCGATCGCGCGCGCAGGCCCATGGAGCAGAGGAGCCTGCTGGCGTCGGCCGTGGGCGTCGGAGTCGGCGTCGGGCTGGGGCTCGCGTCGGCGAGGTGGGGGAAGCCAGCGCACGCGGCCGAGGGCGGCGGCGGTGGTGCTGGCGGCGCGGGCGTCGCGGAGGTGGAGGCGGAGCTGCGGCGGCTGGTGGTGGACGGCCGCAACAGCGGCGTCAGCTTCGACGAGTTCCACCACCTCCACTGCTATCTCAGGTTGGTTAATCCGCCCTCTGATTCCTTGCGCTCGTCTCGGTTGGTTTGGTACTTCATCATGCGGACGATTTGGCTGGATCCACGCTCAGTCACTCTGCACATACTCTGTACCTGTGCTCTACTCTGTTCTCTGCTAGTTGATGCATATGCTTTTCGACTTCACCATTGTCATCACTGTCCGTTGTTCCACAGAAAGAAAGAACAAGCAGAGGAGATTGGCACCATGTCCTGATAGTCTAGGTGTAGTACTCGTAGTGAATATTATCTTTCAGCTCTTGCCCTGTTCAGTTCATCCCAGTTACTGAAAAACTGACGAGATAATTTCGTGTTACTGCAGCGAGCAGACCAAGGAGGTGCTCATCAGCGCGGCCTTCCTCCACCTGAAGCAGGCCGATCTGTCCAAGCACATCCGGAACCTCTCCGCCGCCAGCCGCGCCATACTGCTCTCCGGCCCCACCGGTTCGCCTTTTCACCTCACGATTCCGGCCCCATCGCGTCGTGGAGCCATTCTTGGTTAACCCCGTTTCTTGATCTCGCAGAGCCTTACCTGCAGTCGCTCGCAAGGGCTCTGTCTCACCACTACAAGGCCCGGCTGCTGCTCCTCGACGTCACCGACTTCTCGCTCCGGGTCTGCTACAAACCTTCATCAGTGTCTATGTACAATTAAATTTTGCCGTTTGCCTTTGCCATGCTGTGATTCTGAACTTTTTTTGTTGCTGAATGATCCTTGCAGATCCAGAGCAAATACGGGAGCTCCAGCAAAGCCTTGGTGAGTGAACACCCCTGATGCATACTTTATTTGATTCTTCAGATTGTTTTATGATTGGGAGACGGAATTTGGACATGTCAGCCTCTCTGTTTTGTTGATTGGGGCATCTCGAGATTTTTTTATTTATTTGGCAACTGGCAAACTAGGTTCCTGATTGGTCTTAACAATAGCTTGTCCACAGTGACTGATAACAATAGAATAACAGATCACCATCATGCAGTTTTGTCTGCATAAATACAACCACTGAATAATTTATTTTGGACTGATATTCAAGGATTTGTTTTACCTGCTCCTGTCCTGTCATCTAAACTCATGCTTGTGCAGGTTCATAATCAGTCCATATCCGAGACAACACTTGGGATGGTGTCCGATTTCATTGGATCGTTTACGATGTTTCCTAAGAAGGATGAGCCTAGAGGTAACAAAGCATTATCATTTAGTCTTCTTACTTTTCGCAAGGGTACAGGCCACCGTGCTTGAGAATTATTTCGTTTTGATTAAGAAAAAGGGTTGCCGATGTTTCTTTACTCTTCAGTATTTGCAAACTTTACGTGCAAACTGGCTGTTACGTGCACTTTTTCCACATGCCAAGTTACCAAAATAATAATCATAAAACCCTTATTCCAACTAAGAATGCAATGGTTGCTCTTTTTTCTTTTTTGAGATTTTGACTTGTCCCTGTCATGATGTGAATGAAATACTTGTGCAGAATCATTGCGTCGTCAGACAAGCAGTGCAGATTCGAGAGCTAGGTACTGTATGCTTTGCCAGTATATTTATCGAATATGGAGATGAACAACATACTGTTTTCTGATCTATATACCCATTGTTCGGTTTCTTCAGAGGCTCTGACGGTTCTAGCAATGATACATCACTACGGAAAAATACTTCTATGCCATCTGATACGAGTGACGTTGCCTCACAATGTTCTATACATTCAGGTGAACTTGCTTTTTCATTTCTTTTACTGTTGCTTTTGGCATTTTGATTCACACATGTGGAGAACAGTTTCTATATCAGTAGCAGTAGACTGAACGAAATCATATTTTCTAGTCAAATTGTGTAGATGGCATCTCTACAATATTAACTGCTGTGTTTTTATATGCTTTTACATTAGACATATCTTTCTTCTTTTCCGCATCTGGTGGAGTAGAACAAGAGAACTGTCCTTATTTCTTTTCATATTTTCTGTTGATGCAGTTTCAGCCAGGCGAACCAGTAGCTGGTGTTTCGATGAGAAAGTTCTGATACAGTCACTTTACAAGGTAATTATGCTTCTTGACTCAGGTCGCCTGGGTCTATTTATTCACGATTTACTTATCTTGTAACCACTTTTGCAGGTCATGATTTCTGTGGCTGAAAGTGATCCTATTATTCTTTACATAAGGGATGTTGACCGCTTCCTACATCGGTCGCAAAGAACTTACTCTATGTTCCAGAAAATGTTAGGAAAACTATCTGGGCAAGTGTTGATACTTGGTTCCCGGTTACATAATTCTGATGCTGAGTACAACGACTTGGACGACAGAGTCAGTGGCCTGTTCCCTTATCATGTTGATATTAAACCACCAGAGGAGGAAATCCATCTCAATGGTTGGAAAACTCAAATGGAAGAAGACGCAAAGAAGATCCAGATTCAAGACAACAGAAACCACATAGTAGAGGTACTCTCAGCGAATGATCTAGACTGCGATGATTTGAGCTCAATCTGTCAAGCAGATACTATGGTTCTGAGCAACTACATTGAGGAAATTATTGTCTCAGCGGTGTCTTACCATTTGGTTCATAACAAGGATCCTGAATACAAAAATGGGAAGCTTCTCCTATCTTCTAAAAGGTTTGACCATTTATTTTAAGGTTAGCATCAATTACCTTTCTTCTGATTTTCTTAACAAAGTTACTTTACAGTTTGTCCCATGGATTAAGCATTTTTCAAGATGGCATTGGTGGGAAAGACACTCTGAAAATGGAAGCAAACGGTGAATCAAAGGTATTTATTATTGTATAAATACTTAAACAGTGTACCAGTTTACCTGTGAGGCTAACTTCAATGCTACTGTTTGCAAAGGATGGTTTGAACGGTGCAGCTGGATCTAAGAATGCTGAGACTGACAAATCGCCGGTTAAAGATGGCGATGCTTCACCACCAAAACCGGTAAGTTCTATGCAGTTGCCTGTGCCTTTTGTTCTGCTACATTTCCACACAAAAATTGTGGGGAATAACAACCGTAGTTCATTGAATGCAATGCAAAGCAAAGCGCCGTAGTTCTTCTTTGTTAACATTGCTAAGACATATGTTCTTATCCTTATGCGTTCTTACCTGAGCAGGAAATACCTGACAATGAGTTTGAAAAGCGTATCAGACCAGAGGTAATACCAGCCAATGAAATTGGAGTGACATTTGATGACATTGGAGCTCTGGATGATATCAAAGAGTCCCTCCAAGAGTTGGTTATGCTTCCTCTTCGACGGCCCGATCTTTTCAAAGGAGGAGGACTTCTAAAGCCATGCCGAGGAATATTACTGTTTGGGCCACCTGGAACTGGCAAGACAATGCTTGCTAAGGCTATAGCAAATGACGCGGGCGCCAGCTTCATCAACGTCTCGATGTCAACCATCACATCAAAATGGTTTGGGGAGGATGAGAAGAATGTCAGAGCATTGTTCAGCTTGGCTGCAAAGGTCGCTCCTACTATTATTTTCATTGATGAAGTAGACAGCATGTTGGGGCAGCGCGCACGGTGCGGTGAACATGAGGCGATGCGGAAGATCAAGAACGAGTTCATGAGTCACTGGGACGGTATCTTGTCGAAGTCAGGTGAAAGAATCCTCGTTCTTGCCGCAACAAATAGACCGTTTGACCTTGATGAAGCCATCATTAGGAGATTCGAGCGCAGGTCTGTTCAGATGCATTATTATGCTGAAAGATAATAGATGCACTGTGGTTGTTTCATGATGAGATGCTAATTATTTTCTCATATTTATCACACTGAACAGAATCATGGTTGGCCTTCCAACTCAAGAGAGCAGAGAGCTCATCTTAAGGACGGTTTTGTCAAAGGAGAAAGTCGATGAAAACATTGAATACAAGGAGCTTGCAACAATGACTGAAGGGTACAGCGGCAGTGATCTTAAGGTTTGTGCGTTTTGTTTTTGTGAACCAAGTTAATAGGTACCTGTTGTGAATGTCAATGGATCACTGAATATTGTTAATTATTTTCTGCACCCCAGAATCTTTGTATGACAGCTGCTTACCGCCCGGTTAGGGAGCTCCTGAAGAAAGAACGGTTAAAAGAGATGGTAAGTATACAAACATTTTCCTTCTTCCTAAGTATTTCAAAATGAACTGAAGACGTGATGCCTTTGAATTGCTGCTAAGCCAGTCATAAACAAACACCTGCTGAACATCTTGTAATTCGGTGCTTCAGGAAAGAAGGAAAAAGGAGGCAGAACAGAAGGCCACTGTGGCAGAGGATTCAGACAAGACAGAGAGTAAGAAGGTGAGCTCAGATAAGAAAGAGGACAGTTCAGAGAAGGCGAATTCCGACAGCAAAGAGGAAAGTTCAGAAAGCAAGGCAGATACCACGGAAGCGAAGTCTGAAGGTGAGAAGGAACCGGCGATCGATCTCAGGCCATTGACGATGGAGGACCTGAGGCAGGCCAAGAATCAGGTGAGTTGGTGTCCCGACTCGCATGGCTTTTCTTATAGCAAATTGAATTATAAATTGCATCTGTGTACGGAAATAACGACATAAACATGTTACTGAACCATGGTCCGATCACTGGCTGCAGGTTGCTGCGAGCTTCGCCGCCGAGGGCGCCGTGATGAGCGAGCTGAAGCAGTGGAATGATCTCTATGGCGAAGGCGGCTCCAGGAAGAAGGAGCAGCTGACATACTTCTTGTAGGAACGATGGGTTCTTATTTGCAGAATGGTGATGCTTTGGCAGAGAAGTGTCGGTGCAGTGATTGGGGAGAATTGCCGTGGATCAGAGAGCAGCTTGATGGAGGTAAAGGACAGAAGGATTTCTGGGGAGCAGACGTGAGTTGTAGCATCTTGGAATGGATGAGATAGGTGGTGGGTATTGGAACATGTAAAATTCTTTTATACAAACTAGTAGTACTGTTTAGTATGTACACCTCTATATTGTAATTATTCAGAGTTTGTTAATCTCTATGTATATCTTGATTGAAGAGGCTCTGGTGCTTGTTCAATATTGTATTAGTTCACCATTCTTAGAATGAACCCTTTAGTCTGTTGGCAAAGTTGAACCTGAAGTGCTTGATCACCAACCACCGTGGAGAAGGACTAATAATCCTGCAGGTCGCACATCCTCATGGACGTCCCGACAATCAGCGTCTTCTTCTCGTGGTACTTCACTAGCATCTACCACATCCAAAGCCACCACGCCTATCTCAAGACCGCCTTTGGCTGCACCTCCACCGTCGTCCAATGACCCTACTCGTAGTTCTTCTATGGCCTCCACAAGGAAGATAAAGGATATACAATGCCGCAAATGTTGGGGATATGGTCATATTGAGAAGATGTGTACAACACTGCGTGTTATGTTGGTACGTGAAGATGGTGAATATGATTCAGCAAGTGACTTTGACGAAGATACATTGGCTCTTATTGTTGTATGTGATGGAGATAATTCTGATTCTAAAAAGAAACGAAGGTAATGAGAGTTGAAACCGCTAATCAATACAAGAGTCTAGTTGCACAATATGTGTTGAGTGTGCAATTGAGCCAAGCTGAACATACGAACAAGAGGCATTGTGAAAAAGAGATCTATAAAGATCATTATTGATGGAGAGAGTTGCAATAATCTGGCTAGTGTTGATAAGGTGGAGAAGTTTGCTTTACCAACACGACAACACACCCATTCATATTACATTCAATGGTTTGAAAGCTCTCGTAAGATCAAGGTAACAAAAACGGTACTTGTGCATCTTACTATTGGTACATATTCTGATTGTGATGTTGTGTCAATGCAAGTTTGTTCTTTGTAACTTGATAGACCTTGGCAATTTAATAGAGAATATGTTCATAATGGTAAAACTAATCATTATTCTTTTATGTATAATGGAAAAAAATTGGTCTCAAACCAATGACTCCCGAACAAATATTAAAGGATGATCTTGCTAGAGCTAGTAGATCTAAAACTGAGGAGAAACACAAGAGTGAGAATTAGATTGTTGTTTCAGATTTTGTACCACCTAAAACCACTAAACCTGATTCTAAACATGGTACTGAAATTCGTTTGAAAAACTCATGCATGCTTGCAAGTAAAATTGATATTGTTGAACTGCATGTGAACAATACTCACTTTTATGTAATTATTTGCAAAGAGGTTTTGTTTTCATTTGAGTATATGTTTCCCTCTTTGCCACCTACTGTTGCTAACCTTTTGCAGGAATACGCGCCGTTTTCCCACCTGAGATGCCACTAGGACTACCACCTATTAGAGGAATTGAGCACCAAATTGATCTTATTCCTGGTGCCATGTTGCCTAACGGCGCACCATATAGAACCAATCTAGAGAATACGAAGGCGATACAACGCTGAATTCAGGAACTACTCGACACACATCACATTCGTGAGTCTCTTAGCCCATGTTTTGGTACCTAAGAAAGATGGTTATTGGCGCATATGTATTGATTGTCGAGCTATCAACAATATTACTATTCGTTACCGTCATCCTATACCTCACTTAGATGAAATGCTTGATGAAGTAAGTGGCTCTATAATATTTTTTAAAGTTGATTTGCGTAGTGGTTACCATCATATTTGTATGACATTGGTAGATGAATGGAAAACAATATTTAAAAGTAAGTTCGGGTTATATGAGTGGTTAGTAATGCATTTTGGTGTAACTAATGCACATAGTACATTTATGAGATTAATGAATGAAGTTTGTGTGCTTTCATTAAACGTTTTGTGGTAGTCTACTTTGATGATATTATGATTTATAGCAATCTTTGGAGGATCATTTACGTGTTGTTTTCAATGATTTACGTGATGCACATTTGTTTGGTAACCTCGAGAAGTGCACCTTTTACACCAATCGAGTTGCTTTTCTTGGCTATGTTGTTACATCACAGGGTATTAAAGTCGATCCAGCCTTGAGGCAATTGAGAATTGGCCGCGGCCCAAGAGAGTCACACAACTAAAGAGTTTTCTTGGCCTTACTAGTTTGTATAGGCGTTTTGTCAAAGATTTTGGATCAATTGCTTCACCGCTGAATGAACTTACAAATAACGATGTGCCCTTTGTTTGGGGCGATGCACAACAAGAAGCCTTCATGATATTGAAAGCTAAGTTAACACATGCCCCATTCCTCTAACTTCCTGATTTTAATAAGAATTTTAAGCTTGAATGTGATGCTAGTGAGATTAGTTTGGGAGGTGTGTTTTTACAAGAGGGAAAACATGTTGCATATTTTAGTGAAAAATTGAGTGGGCCTAGTCTGAACTATTTTACTTATAATAAAGAGTTATATGCGCTGGTTCAGACATTAGAAACTTGGAAACATTATTTATGGACTAAAGAATTTTTTATACATTCTGATCATGAATCTCTGAAACATATTCATAGTCAAGCTAAGCTGAATTGTTGCCATGCAAAGTGGGTTGAATTTATTGAGTCTTTCCCTTATGTAATGCTATTGCTAATATAATGTTATTGCTAATACTTTGTCATGCAAACATAAAAGGGGTAAATATAATGTTATTGCTAATACTTTATCGCGTCGTTATACTATGCTATTTAAATTTGACTCCAAATTATTTGGATTAGAAACTATCAAGAAACAATATTTGCATGATGCTGAATTTAAAGATGTGTTGCAGAATTGTAGAGATGGTAGAAAATGGAACAAATTCGTCCTAAATGATGGATTTGTATTCCACGCTAACAAACTATGCATTCCAGATAGTTTCGTTCGTCTTTTGTTGTTATTGGAGGTGCATGTTGGTGCCTCGTAGCATCTCTCGGCTTACTTTTTCTGCATATCGGTTGCAAGAAGTTCCCCACAAGTGTGAGGTCTAGCAGGTTTGGTTACATGTCGAGGGGGTTCCACACACCTTGCGCTCTTTTTGAGTTTGTGGGTTGTTTGTGGTCTCATGGGGACTACACTGGGTGTTGACTTGATCAGTATGCAGAAACATGGAGTCATTCATATTCTTGTTGCTATGTTTGATACTAAGATTTTCCCAAAGTAGCATGACGCGTTGGGATATTATATCATGTATGATGATGTGGTTAAGCTTAAGGGTTATGACTTTCGTTTCAGGTTAGAACTAGAAGGGTATATTCCGGAGCCTGAGTTTGTTCCTTTAATGTGGAAGAAAGGGGATGACGATAATGTCTACGCACTTCTATTCTTGTACAGTTGTTGGGCTTCCAAGTGCAGAGGTTTGTAGAACAGCAGCAAGTTTCTCTTAAGTGGGTTACCCAAGGTTTATAGAACTCAGGGAGGAAGTGGTCAAAGGTATCCCTCTCAGGCAACCCTGCAATCAAGATACAAGAAGTCTCTTGTGTCCCCAACACACCCAATACACTTGTCAGATGTATAGGTGCACTAGTTAGGCGAAGAGAAAGTGAAATACAAGTGGTATGGATGATTATAAGTGGTAACGGTGCCAGAAAAGAGTTTCTGATGGGGAGGAAAAGACTAAAGGCAAAAGGATGGAAGCAAGCAAACATGCAACAGATCTAGTGCAAACTGTGTTTCAATGCTTAGAAACAAGGCCTAGGGATCATACTTTCACTAGTGAACACTCTCAATAAATATATTCACTTCATGATACTACCATGAACTACTCTCCGGTTGAACACTCTAATCCATGGTAGGGCTATAACAGCACTCCTCAAAGTCCGCCTTTCCCATCTAGATAACCACACACTGTCACCCTGAGCGCTAGATGGTTCCAACAAACACCACAATTTCATAAAGACATCCAACTCTAAATATAACTCATAACAAATATATATATAATCTAGCTTAAGTGCCACACACGGCATGCACGGCGTCACTTTCACACACGTGGGGAAAAGCATAGATCTATTAAAGCACGATGAGTATTTATGTAGACTCAAGCCTAAGTGCCAATGATGGTGATGAAGATGGCGATGGAGATCGATGGGAATGGATCTGGGGGCACTTCCCCATACCGGCAGGGCCCCGGAACAGAGACTTTCTGTCCCCCAAATCTCCCCTTTGGTGGCGGCGGCGCTGCGTAACTTTTCATGGCTTTTTGATCGATGATTAGGGTTTAGGCATCGGGGGCTTCTTATAGGCGAAGAGGCAAGGCTGGGAGGCGGCCAGGGGGACCACACCCTTCCTAGGCGCGGCCCAGGGTGGGCCCACACCTGGGGGGTGCAGCCGCCCTGTGGCGCCCCTCCGTCTCTCCTCTGGACTTCGTGTTCTCCTCGGTGAAATATTGACTTTGGCTTTTGTCCCGTCCAATTCCGAGAATATTTCCTTACTAGCTTTTCTGGAACCAAAAACAGCAGAAAACATGCAACTGGCACTGTGGCAACTTGTTAATAGGTTAGTACGAGAAAACATATAAAAAGCACCTCGAAGTGTGGACAAAGCAAAGCAAAGTAGATACTAAACAAGCATGGAACATTAAAAATCATAGATACGTTTACGACGTATCAAGCATCCCCAAGCTTAACTCATGCTCATCCTCGAGTAGGTAAGTGATAAAAAGAATAATTTTTGAGGTGACATGCACCATAAAAATCAAGATCAAACCATTTGCAAGCATTGAAAGCTGGGATAAAAAACTCTAAACATGAGCATGAAAGACGGAGTTGTAACAATAAGACATAGCAACTATTGTTGCAACATGAAAGGATACAAACAAAGATCATGAATAACATGCATTGAGAGACATTTGTTTGTTTCACATATAGAAAATATAGCATAGTGGCATTCAGCTTGTCCCTCATGGAGTGCAACAAATGCATAGGAAACCTTCAAAGTTCATAAGGGTGACTAGATACAAATAGGTCAAGAATAATCAATATCAACATAACGAATCAATCAATAAGTTTTGGGACAATGCACATAGAATTAAGAATGGAAACTATGCTCTCATAATTGGTGCCTATGGATAGAAGGTGGAGACTCAATATAATGGTGGAAGAAAGGCCCTTCATAAGGGAAGCAGGGATTTCAAGTCTCAAAAATAGCTTCCAAAAATTATGGTACTTGTTAGCTTTCAGCTCTCATTGCCCCTATCATAAGCATCTTGAAGTGATTAAGGTTAAAGTAAACAAACTATGCAGTATATGCTTGACAAAGTATAAGAATGGAAATCTCATGTCCCTTGAATACAAGGGCCACACCTCATGCTACTCAACTTCAATCACCTGTAATTTCTTGTCATAGTAAGTACATGCGTATCATAGAGAACCGCCAATGGGGTACCCCTTGCACATGGTACAGGAGCTATCACATAACCAAAATGACAAGGCAAACAGACAATGAGCATCTCAGCAATCTCCTATTTACCATGGGAATATGGTGCTTTTTTCTCTCTTTCCTCTTTTCAATATGTCTCTTTTTTTATGTAAGAAGAAAGTTTCATAGATTGCTCATTATGGTGATGTTGCAAGTTTCCACCATGATTAGGCATGGCTTAGGCTCGTAGCCCAGGCGTTTCTCTAACACAATATACATAACTCCATGGACTTACAAGCTCACCTTTCATTTCATACCGACGATAAAATAGCATGATATCAACTGTGTACAAAGTACAAATGCAATGTTGAAAGTGTTCCCCGTGACAGCACGGTTCTGCTAATTCCAACGTATAAGTGCAAGCATATACAACATAGATGACACAATGATTGAAGTTTATTAGGGGCAAGAAAAATAAAGTGTGTCATCAAGTTCGTGAGAGCTTTAATCACTAAGTTTTCACATAACAAAATACTTTTTAATTGGAAGATGGATGAAAACAATAATATACTTGGAATGGTGTAACACACCATGCATAGGAATTTATAGTGGACACTTTGGAATAACATGGTTTCTTGGGAGTTGGATGCATGAGTAGAGCTTAATCAATACAAGTGGAGGCTAGCAAAAGACTGGGAGCGACCAACTAAGAGAGCAATAGTGGCCATAATCATGCAGAGCGACAAAACATTATCAATCAAAGGATAAAGTGGTACCACAAGTCAAGGACTAAATGATCATAGAGGCTAATGATGACTTGTTAGAGTCATAACATGGTGTGAGCATGTGCCAAGTCAACCCAAACAAAGCATCAAAGGAGAATACCACAATATTATGCTTTTGTATGCTAAAACAACGCTTGATTCTTTCAAGGCACATTAAGCAATCCTAATTGTTTGAAACAAGTCATGCTACAACAATAATTACTAAGCATAAGGTGAAAACAACATCTAGCATGACATGATAAAGTCTAAGCCACAGTCAAAGCAAGCTCCCTTTTGTACCACTATAAGCATGAAACTTTTTACTCTTCTCCAACACCAATCGACTTATTTGAAACAACTCACAAAGATAATAATCAACAAAGATCAATGATCTTGTCACACAAAATCACAAAGAAGAACTAAAAAGTTCTAAGCACAAATCATAAGAAAACTAAGGCTGAACGCAGTGCTAGCAAAAGAGAACACTCACAAAACAATAAGAATGAAAACTAGAGTGTTCTAAGCAATGAAAACATAGTGTGTCTCTCTCCAAAAAGAAGTGTGTTGGGATCAAACCAACTTATTCAAGCAAACTAAAACCAAAAACAAAAACTAAGACGCTCCAAGAACAACACAATAGTACATGAAATAATAAAAACGAAGTGTCTAGAAAGACCTGAGATTTTTATTGATAAAGAAGGGGATGCCTTGGGCATCCCCAAGCTTTGACGCTTGTACCTCTTGAATGTTTCTTGGGGTGACACGGGGTGGCATCCACAAGCTTGAGATTTTGTCCATTCTTCATCTCATTACATCATTCTCTCTCTACACCTAAAAATTTTCCTTCATACAAAACTTCACACAATCTTCATTAGCAACATTAGTGTATTCAAAAGATAATAGACCCTTGGGTTTAGTTTTAGAACAGCAAAACTTTCACTAAAAACACAAGCTACTGAAGCAATTCCCTCAAAAAGCTTAATTCCCCAAAAAGAACCCCAAAAGGAATCAATAAGAAGCAAATGCAAATAATGGCAGAAATCTGTTAAAACAGACCAGCAGGTAGATACCGATTTTTTTGAAGACCTTCTATTGCTTAAATCAAAAAGTGTTTAACTAAAGTAAGTTAGATAACATACTGGGGGATTTATTAAAAAAATATCAACTCAATCCAACTTACACGTACTTTACACGAATTTTTACAGTGGAGCACAAAAATCTATTTCAGGACAGCAACTCCCCAAATCTTACTTCCCTCTCATTAGAGGTTATTCTTGGCACAAAAAGCAAACAAAAAGGATAAGGAGAGGTCATTACTGAAGTAATAACTTCCAAGACTCAAGAAAACTCTTGGGTTATCTCCCAACAAGTACTTTTCTTAATGCCTTTAAGTTAGGCTTGATAGTTTTGAAAAGATCCTCACATAAGAAATATGAATTGAAGTAAAAGAGAGCATCAGGAAGAAAATTCAAAACACATTTAAGACTAACCCACTTCCTATGAAAAATAATCTTGTAAAGAAACAAGTCATGAAAGCACAAGGCAACAAGCATAGAAAAGCAAAACAAGTGCAACTTCAAAACTTTCAACATAAAGAGGGGAAACTTAATAGCTACATAAGACCATGTTTCCCTCTCTCATAATAACTTTCAGTAGCAACATGAATAAAATTAACAATATAACTATCACATAAAATATTCTTATCATGAGCCACATGCAAAAAATGATTATTACTCTCCACATAAGCATAGTCATTCTTATTAATTGTAGTGGGAGCAAATTTAATAAAATAGCTATCATTGTTATTCTCATCACCATAATCATCAAATATAGGAGGCATATTGTGTAGGGTTCGCAGCATAGAAAACAAAAAAATTCCAACGAAGGGAACTATGTACCAAGATCTATCTACTAGATACAAACAACGGGCGGATGTATATCCGTAGAGAACATACCCTTGAAGATCGACAAAGCTTAACGAGTTTAACTCGTGGTTGATGTAGACGATCTCTTGCCGATCTCAAGATCGAGAGGAAGTCCTAGCGCCGCAAAGCAGCAGCGCATCCGTGCTCGCACACATGTACAAGACATCGGGCAACCTCCGCCTCCTCGCTCCAGCGATGCAGTGGAAGCACAACCCTTTCTTGATGAATAGCCACCGGGAACATGTATCTCGCTAGTCCGAGACCATGGGGGATAAATTCTAGAGGGGGAGAGAGATCCTTCACGAGGAGGTGTGAGAGACAAGTGAGAGGAGGGGCTCCTTTTATAGGAGGAGGAGGGCACCCAAGGGGGTGGCCGCCGGCCATGGGGCTGCCCCTTCCCCTCCTTCATTCATGTGGGTGGACACTCCACTCAAAAATGTCCCTTCAATTTTCTCCACTCAAAAGTCCACTCAAATTCCCATTAAATTTCCACCAAATTTAATGCAAACTCTCATTAAATAAAACTCTGTTATTTTATTCAGAATTTTGTCAATTACTTTAATGACAAACATTCACAAATAACCCCTTGCTAGAATTCTATTTCACATGCATAACCTCTTTATGCAATTTCACCCGAAAACCTGTTTCGGTATCTAGTGAAATAAATTCCTGCGCTTGTTTATTCTTTCGGCATGAAACATTTGCTCCAACTGGATGCCAGTGTCCCTTAAGTGTGTCACCCTACGGTTCGCGAATAATGCGGACATGATCGAGACCCTTCTCCGATCAATAATCAGTAGCGGGACCTGGAGATCCATACTGACTCCCACACATTCAACGATGACTTTTCCTGTGATCGTCGGAACCTTTTACGCTTGTATCTTAATCCCTTTGTTTCACGATATATTACATGTCCGAGATTCTATCATCGGCATCTCCATACCTAGTTTGATCTCGTTACTGACATGCACTCTTTTCTCGTTCCCGTGATATAACATTCTAGTGATCAAATCACTTGCTTGCAAGCTAACCAATGTGATATCACCGACAGGGCCCAGAGCATATCTATCCGTCATCGGGATGAACAAATTCCACTCTTGATCCATGATTATCAACATAACACTTTAGTAGCGTTGAAGCCATCTTTATAATCACCCAGTTACGAAGTGACGTTTGATGTCAACAAGAAACTCTTCCGGTGTTAGTGATTGGCATGATCTCATGGTCTAAGGATTAGGACTACTTCGTAGTTTGTTTATAGCAATATAAACTCAATGACTTTGATCGTAATGCTATACTTCGGATGAATGTTCATCACATCATTACACTAATGTTGTGATCTCGTTATTAATAACATCCAATGTCTATGATCAGGAAACCGTGATCATCTTGTTAATCAACGAACTAGTTTATGAGAGAGGCATAACTAGGAACTTTCTGTTTGTTTATTAAACACACATGTATTAACGTTTCCGTATTAATACAATTATAGCATGTAAAATAAACATCTATCATATACTTGGAATACACATAATAAACATTTTATTATTGCCTCTCAGGGCATATTCCCTTCAGTCTCCCACTTGCACTAGAGACAATAATCTAGTTACATTGTGATGTATATAACACCCATGTAGTTCTGGTGTAGATCATGTTTTGCTCTAGGGAGAGTTTTAGTCAACGGATGTGCTACATTGAGATCCGTATGTACTTTACAAATCTTTATATCCCCATCCTTGACATGCTCGCGGAAGGAGTGAAACCGGCGCTTAATATGCTTGGAATGCTTGTGAGACCTTGGCTCTTTGGCATTGGCAATGGCACCATTGTTGTCACAATAGATCTCCATTGGGTCCAACGCGTTTGCAACCACACCTAGTTCGGATATGAACTCCTTCATTCAAACTGCTTCCTGAGCCGCTTCTAAAGCAGCAACATATTCGGCCTCCGTTGTTGATCCCGCCACCACAGGTTGTTTGGAGATACTCCAACTAACCGCTCCGCCATTCATGAGAAATACGTATCCGGATTGAGACTTAGAGTCATCCGGATCGGTGTCAAAGCTAGCGTCGACATAACACTTAGCGACGAGCTCTTCTTCACCTTCGTATACAAGAAACATATCCTTAGTTCTTCGCAAGTACTTCAGGATATTCTTGACCGCTTTCCAGTGTTCTGAACCTGGATCCGATTGGTACCTACTTGTCAAACTAACAGCATGTGCCACATCCGATCTTGTACATAGCATGGCGTACATTATAGAGCCTATGGCTGAAGCATAGGGGACCTTGTCCATTATCTCTCTTTCTTCCGCTGAAGCCGTACTTTGAGTCTTACTCAATGTCGTGCCTTGTGTCATAGGTAAGAACCCCTTCTTACTATCTTCCATTTTAAACTTCTTTAAAATCTTATCAAGGTATGTACTTTGCGCAGCCCTATTAGGCGCCTAGATCTATCTCTATAGATCTTTATGCCTAATATGTATGACGCTTCACCTAGGTCCTTCATTGAAAATTTGCTGTTTAGATAACTTTTAACACTGTTTAAAAGATCTATATCATTTCTGATCAATAATATGTCATCCACATATAATATCAGAGATGCCACATTGCTCCCACTCACTTTCTTGTAAATACAAGCTTCTCCATAAGTTTGGACAAATCCAAACTCTTTGATCACCTCATCAAAGCGGAGATTCCAACTTCGTGATGCTTGCTTCAATCCATAGATGGATCGCTGAAGCTTGCACACCTTGTTAGCATCCTTAGGATCGACAAAACCCTTTGGTTGTATCATATACAATTCTTCTTCAATATTACCATTGAGAAACGCGGTTTTGACATCCATCTGCCATATCTCATAATAAAAATATGCAGCAATTGCTAACATAATCCTAACTGACTTTAGCATCGCTACGAGAGAGAATGTCTCATCGTAGTCAACTCCTTGAATTTGTCGAAACCCCTTTGCGACAAGTCGAGCTTTAAAGACGATTACATTACCATCAGCATCAGTTTTCTTTTTGAAAATCCATTTGTTCTACACGGCCTTTCGGTCGTGAGGTAAGTCCACCAAGTTCCAAACTTGATTTTCATACACGGATTTCATCTCGGATTTCATGGCTTCTAACCATTTGTTGGAATCCGGGATCATCATCGCTTCTTCATACGTCGCAGGGTCATCATTTTCATCAACCATGAAATTCATGACAGGATTTCCGTACAGCTCGGGAGCTGCACGCGTCCTGCTTGACCTGCGAGGTTCGGTAGTACTCTCTTTCAGAGTTTCATGATTATTATCATTAGTTCCCTCTTCAACAGGTGGAGCCAACTCCGGAACAACTTCCGGCGCTGCGCTACTCGCCATACTTTGAAGAGAAGGTTCAATAACCTCTTCGAGTTCTACCTCCCGACTACTCACACCTTTCGCGAGAAACTCTTTCTCTAGAAAGGATCCATTATTGGCAACAAAAACCTTTCCCTAGGACCTGTGATAGAAGGAATACCCAATAGTTTCCTTAGGGTATCCAATGAAGACGCATTTTTCCGCTTTGGGTTCGAGTTTATCCGGTTGAAGTTTCTTCACATAAACATCGCATCCCCAAACTTTAAGAAATGATAGCTTAGGTTTGTTTCCAAACCACAATTCATATGGTGTCTTCTCAACGGATTTAGATGGTGCCCGATTTAAAGTGAATGCAGCAGTTTCTAGTGCATTGCCCCAAAATGACAATGGCAAGTCCGTTAGAAACATCATATATCGAACCATATCTAATAAAGTACGATTACGACGTTCCGACACACCATTTTGCTGTGGTGTTCCGGCAGGTGTGAGTTGTGAAACAATTCCACACTCTTTCATGTGAGTGCTAAACTCGTAACTTAGATACTCACCTCCACGGCCGGACCGTAGAAATTTGATCTTTCTATTACGATGATTTTCCACTTCATTGTGAAATTCCTTGAACTTTTCAAAGGTTTCAGACTTGTGTTTCATCAAGTAGATATAACCGTATCTACTCAAATCATCCGTGAAAGTAACAATATAACGATATCCACCTCGCGCCGACACACTCATTGGACCACATACATCAGAATGTATGATTTCCAATAAATCTGTCGCCCGTTCCATTGAACCGGAAAACGGCGTTCTAGTCATCTTGCCCATAAGGCATGGCTCACATGTATCAAATGATTCAAAATCAAGTGATTCCAAAAGTCCATCCGAACGGAGCTTCTTCATGCGTTTAACGCCAATATGACCTAGACGGCAGTGCCACATATATGCGCATATATCATCATTTAGTTTAATCCTTTTAGCATCAACATTATGAATATGTGTAACATTATTATCTAGATCCAAAAGAAATAAACCATTCATCATCGGTGCATGACCATAAAATATTTCATTCGTATAAATGGAACAACCATTGTTCTCGGATTTAAATGAATAACCACTTCGCATCAAACACGATCCAGATACAATGTTCATGCTCAGTGCAGGCACCAGATAACAATTATTCAAGTTTATAACTAATCCCGACGGCAAGTGGAGAGGCAGCGTTACGACGACGATCACATCAACGCTTGATCCATTGCCGACACGTATCTTGACCTCACCCCTTGCTAGTGGTCGCTTGTTTCGCAACCCCTGATTCGAGTTACAAATATTAGCAACTGAACCGGTATTAAATACCCAGGTGCTACTGCGAGAACTAGTCAAGTACACATCAATAACATGTATATCATATATACCTTTGTTTGCCTTGCCGGCTTTCTTGTCTGCCAAATACTTGGGGCAGTTGCTCTTCTAGTGGCCAGTCCCCTTACAATAGTAGCACTCGGTATCAGACTTAGGTCCAAATCGGGGTTTCTTTTCAGGCACGGCAACAGGCTTGTCGCCCTTACTTCCCTTCCATTTTCCCTTCTTGTCTTTCTTGAAACCAGTGTTCCTATTGATCATCAACACTTGATGTTCCTTTTTGATCTCCACTTCTGCAATTTTAAGCATTGACAAAAGCTCGGGGAGAGACTTCTTCATGCCTTGCATATTATAGTTCATCACGAAGCTCTTATAGCTAGGTGGCAGAGACTGCAGAACACGATGGATGCCTAAGTCAATGGGAATCGATATTCCTAAGGACACAAGCTTATCGGCATGACCCGACATCTTGAGTACATGCTCACTAACGGAGCTGTGCTCTTCCATCATGCAGCTAAAGAACTTTTCTGAAGCGTTGTAGCTCTCTACAGCAGCATGTGTGTCGAAAATCATTTTCAACTCACCCATTGTATCAAAAGCATTGCCATTTTCGAAACGCTTTCGAAGTTCCGGCTCTAGCCCATACAATATGTCGCAATGAACTAGGTTGTGGTCCTCCTGACGAGTCTGATAGACATTCTTCTCCTCGTGAGGGGCATCCTCTAAAGGTGGGGGGCCTAACGGCGCTTCTAGCACATATTGATTTTGTGCAGCAGAGAGGAGAATCCTCAAATTCATGGCCCATTCGGTAAAGTTGCTACCGTTCGTTTGAAGTTTCTCTTTCTCCATGAACACATTGAAATTAAAAGCAGGTGGTGCCATCTACAATAGAATTTGTAAAGTTTAGACTAAGTGTATGATAGATTGAGTTCAACTAATCCATATTACGAATGAACTCCCACTCGTGCCTTTTTGGTGATTACATGAACCAAATCCACTACACCAAGTCCGATCATCACGTGAGTTGGTGTAGCTTCAAAGGCGAGCATCAAATGGGCATCATATCTATTATATGACTCATGCTTAACCTTTCGGTCTGTGTTTCGAGGCCATGTCTATACATGCTAGGCTCGCCAAGTTAGAACCTTAGTATTCGCGTGTGTAACTGTTTTACACCCGAAATATGGTCGTGGATCCAAGAACACCCGATCATCACGTGATGTCTTGGAGCGACGAAAACATAATTGGTGCATACTAAAGGAAGAACACATTCTTATCTTGATATTTAAAAGAGGGATCATCTTATTATGCTAACAAAGCGCTAAACAAGCAATATAAGATGCAATCAAACATCACATGTTTATTAGTGAAATGATATGGTTCCCGCATATGATCTCTATCATGTGCACCGTGGTATGATCACTATCATACCTATATGTGTAAGTCCAAGGTATATGGAGATTACACGTTATGTATGTTGTAAGAGTATCATCTCATACTTCTACTTACAATGTCACCATATCATAACACTAGCCCAGCAACAATCTAAACTAGACGCCTTTAATTTATCCATTGCAAGTTTTACGTGGCTTAGGGCTTTCGAGATAGAACCGTTCTTACCTACGAACATGAACCACAATGAGGATAACCAAATTGTTGACAACTTGTTGCAAAATAGATATTGACTATAGTAGGAGAGACAGACACCCGCTAGCCACTTATGCAAACTAGTTGCATGTCAAGCGTGGAACAGGTCTCATGTGCGAGGATATGTAAAGTTTGTCCGGGCCGCTTCATCCCACTATGCCACCAATATCCAAAATTACAACAAAGAGGCAACAAAATGATCATCATCGCCCACATACTCATATGTGTACTACCCGTGTAAAGTATCTACGCATAAATCTGGCTCTGATACCACTGTAGGGTTCGCAGCATAGAAAACAAAAAATTTCCTACGATGGGAACTATGTACCAAGATCTATCTACTAGATACAAACAATGGGCGGATGTATATCCGTAGAGAACATACCCTTGAAGACCGACAAAGCTTAACGAGTTCAACTCGTGGTTGATGTAGACGATCTCTTGCCGATCTCAAGATCGAGAGGAAGTCCTAGCGCCGCAAAGCAGCAGCGCATCCATGCTCGCACACACGTACAAGACACCGGGAAATCTCCGCCTCCTCGCTCCAGCGATGTAGCGGAAGCACAACCCTTTCTTGCCGAATAGCCACCGGGAACATGTATCTCGCTAGTCCTAGACCATGGGGGATAAATTCTAGAGGGGGAGAGAGATCCTTCACGAGGAGGTGTGAGAGACAAGTGAGAGGAGGGGCTCCTTTTATAGGAGGAGGGGGGGCACCCAAGGGGGTGGCCGCCGGCCATGGGGCTGCCCCTTCCCCTCCTTCATTCATGTGGGTGGACACTTCACTCACAAAATGTCCCTTCAATTTTCTCCACTCAAAAGTCCACTCAAATTCCCATTAAATTTCCACCAAATTTAATGCAAACTCTCATTAAATAAAACTCTTTTATTTTATTCAGAATTTTGTCAATTACTTTAATGACAAACATTCACAAATAACCCCTTGCTAGAATTCCATTTCACATGCATAACCACTTTATGCAATTTCACCCGAAAACCTGTTTCGGTATCTAGTGAAATAAATTCATGCGCTTGTTTATTCTTTCGGCATGAAACATTTGCTCCAACTGGATGCCAGTGTCCCTTAAGTGTGTCACCCTACGGTTCGCGAATAATGCGGACATGATCGAGACCCTTCTCCGATCAATAATCAGTAGCGGGACCTGGAGATCCATACTGACTCCCACACATTCAACGATGACTTTTCCTGTGATCGTCGGAACCTTTTATGCTTGTATCTTAATCCCTTTGTTTCACGATATATTACATGTCCGAGATTCGATCATCGGTATCTCCATACCTAGTTTGATCTCGTTACTGACATGCACGCTTTTCTCGTTCCCGTGATATAACATTCTAGTGATCAAATCACTTGCTTGCAAGCTAACCAATGTGATATCACCGACAGGGCCCAGAGCATATATATCCGTCATCGGGATGAACAAATTCCACTCTTGATCCATGATTATCAACATAACACTTTAGTAGCGTTGAAGCCATCTTTATAATCACCCAGTTACAAAGTGACATTTGATGTCAACAAGAAACTCTTCCGGTGTTAGTGATTGGCATGATCTCATGGTCTAAGGATTAGGACTACTTCGTAGTTTGTTTATAGCAATATAAACTCAATGACTTTGATCGTAATGCTATACTTCGGATGAATGTTCATCACACCATTACACTAATGTTGTGATCTCGTTATTAACAACATCCAGTGTCTATGATCAGGAAACCGTGATCATCTTATTAATCAACGAACTAGTTTATGAGAGAGGCATAACTAGGAACTTTCTGTTTGTTTATTAAACACACATGTATTAACGTTTCCGTATTAATACAATTATAGCATGCAAAATAAACATCTATCGTATACTTGGAATACACATAATAAACATTTTATTATTGCCTCTCAGGGCATATTCCCTTCATATTGTAATCATAATTAACTTTCTCCTCAATAGTAGGTGGACTGAAAATATCATACGCATCATTGTAATCATCATAAATTGGAGGTTTGGTATCATCATAAGCAATAGAATAGCTATCTTCCAAAGTTTGGGAACTAAAAAGATAATTTTCATAAAAACTAGCTTCCCCAAGCTTAGACTTTTCCATAGCATTAGCAATAATGGTGTCCAAAGAATTCATACTAATAACATTGCTATTAGCATGCAAATAAAGTTCCATAGGTTTTTTAATTTTCTCTTCAAACACTTCATGTCCTAACTCAAGATAAATACTATAAAGCTCTCTAATTTTGTTGTTGTTTTCCATTAAGCCTAACTAGTGAAAATAAGAAACAAAAAGACAAAATTGCAGAATCTAAAGGAAATAACTTCGAGCACTCACACCGGAGGATGTCAGTACCTTTTACCTTACCTCCCCGGCAACGGCGCCAGAAAATAGCTTGATGTCTACGCACTTCTATTCTTGTAGACAGTTGTTGGGCCTCCAAGTGTAGAGGTTTGTAGAACAACAACAAGTTTCCCTTAAGTGGATCACCAAGGTTTATCGAACTCAGGGAGGAAGTGGTCAAAGGTATCCCTCTCAAGCAACCCTACAATCAAGATACAAGAAGTCTCTTGTGTCCCCAACACACCCAATACACTTGGCAGGTGTATAGGTGCACTAGTCCGGCGAAGAGAAAGTGAAATACAAGTGGTATGGATGATTATAAGTGGTAACGGTGCCAGAAAAGAGTTTCTGATGGGGAGGAAAAGACTAAAGGCAAAAAGATGGAAGCAAGCAAACATGCAACAGATCTAGTGCAAATGTTGTTTCAATGCTTAGAAACAAGGCCTAGGGATCATAATTTCACTAGTGAACACTCTCAATAAATATATTTACTTCATGATACTCCATGAACTACTCTCCGGTTGAACACTCTAATCCATGGTAGGGCTATAACAGCACTCCTCAAAGTCCGCCTTTCCCATCTAGATAACCACACACTGTCACCCTGAGCGCTAGATGGTTCCAACAAACACCACAATTTCATAAAGACATCCAACTCTAAATATAACTCATAACAACTATATATATAATCTAGCTTAAGTGCCACACACGGCATGCACGATGTCACTTTCACACACGTGGGGAAAACCATAGATCTATTAAAGCACAATGAGTATTTATGTAGACTCAAGCCTAAGTGCCCCCATGGCATGCACACTGTCACTTTCACACACATTGAGAGAGTAGAGATCTATTGAAGCACTTGAGTTGCAAAGCAAATCTACTTGATTACAAAGCTCATGACCACAACATGATCATGCATAGAGAGAGAGATGAACACATAGCTACCGGTAGAGCCCTTAGCCTCGATGAAGAACTACTCCCTCCTCATCATGGGAATCAGCAATGGTGATGAAGATGGCGATGGAGATCGATGGGGATGGATCCGGGGGCACTTCCCCGTCCCGGCAGGGTGCCGAAACAGAGACTTTCTGTCCCCCGAATATCCCCTTCGGTGGCGGCAGCGCTACGGAACTTTTCGTGGCTTTTTGGTCGATGATTAGGGTTTAGGCATCGGGGGCTTCTTATAGGCGAAGAGGCGAGGCTGGTAGGCGGCCAGGGGGGCACACCCTTTCCAGGCACGGGCCCAGGGTAGGCCTGCACCTGGGGGTGAAGCCGCCCTGTGGCGCCCCTCTGTCTCTCCTCTAGATTCCGTGTTCTCCTCGGTATTGATTTTGGCTTTTGTCCCGTCCAATTCCGGGAATATTTCCTTACTAGCTTTTCTGGAACCAAAAATAGCAGAAAACAGGCAACTGGCACTGTGGCAACTTGTTAATAGGTTAGTACCAGAAAACATATAAAAAGCACCTCGAAGTGTGGACAAAGCAAAGCAAAGTAGATACTAAATAAGCATGAAACATCAAAAACTATAGATATGTTTACGACGTATCAGACGACCCGGATGATTATGCCAATGGGAAGTCCTATGATGATATTATGGATATGTCTGATCCGGTTATTTGGCACCCAGAATGTTAGGTTTGGCTCTACTTCGATTTTGCATGGGCGGGGGATCTCGATGTCATCCTCATCCAGGCAGGGTCACAAGTGGTGTTTGTTGTCACGCCGTTTAATGCCAACCCCACTACCCCTCGAGGAAGGGAACTGGTGGTGGCGCTACTGATGGATTCTCCCCTATGTGGAAGTGGCACTTCATATTCACCATGTGTGTCACAGGTTCAGCTACAGGAGGCTAGTCACACAGCTTCAGCGGATGTTGTTCGGGCTAGGACTGCTTCTCCAGCACGGTATAGGCCAAAGGTTTTGGGTCGTTCTATTACACGTGTGCTTGAGGAGGTTTTTTACAATAGAGTATTCGTGGAAGCTGACCCAGGAGGGGTCGGTTGACCACGAAGGTGGCAGCGGGACGAGGATGATGGCGCTCGAACTACGCGAGGAGGGGCTGCTTCGTGAGGATGCTTCCCATGTGGGGGCAGACACAAGAGGTGCAGCAGCTGCCGACAACCACCTGTGTTGGGCCGCTTGATCCTGGTAGGACGGTCTTCAGAGCTCCGGGTGTGGACGTCGTGGCCCAGGAGGGGCAGGAGGGACCGATCAAAGCCTAGGGGGGCTAGACCTGGAGGTCCCGGTGTTGCTTGCCGGGTTGGACAACACGACCGTGGGAGGAAAGTTGGGCCTCGCTTCGGGTCGGCAGGCTGCGGTCGAGGAGGCTCGGGTCCTATAGGCCGCCAAGGCGTGATCCTCTCTGGCCTAGGTGGGGTCTAAGGCTCAAGCGGCCCAGGCAAGGTCTTTGGCAGATGGGGTGGCCTGGCCCAGGAGGGGTTGGGGATGCCCCTGTCCCCGGCGAGCTCCACTTCTACTGATGTTGCTGCCCCGTCCACCATGCAGGGGGTGGTACACCGTCCAGGAGGAGCATTCGCCATGGGATCGATGCCTATGGTGCGTCAGCTACGGATGAAGATTCTTTGGTCAAGGTGATGCCTCATAAAGCTGAAAAGAATTTAGATTCTCCTGGTTATTTATCGTGCCATGGCTTCTCTCCGCTTATGGACTACTCTACGACGAGTGGAGTTTCGCGACTTTTTTGCGGAGGGATGTAGGCGATTGGAGGATACAATAAGGGATATTTTCTCCGAAAATGGATGGCCACATGATCTGTGGATTGATCCTCCATAGCTCTAGGCTTTTTAGTAAAACAGTGTTTGTTGTAATATTGTCCTAGTTTCTTTGTTGTTTACTTTTTATGATTGATCGGCTGTATGCATTTTATTTATGTAAAGGCCGGATGTAACCGTTACTTTATTAAGTAGTAAAACGCTCATTTAAAAAAATCATATCGTTACGAAGGGCCTTATCGGGTTCAACATTGTCTATCCAGATTGATGAACACAAGACCTAAGGATTCTTTGCAACTTGAGGCATAAAGTGCACAAACGATCGATGCAATCATGTAAAATACATAGAGGATATGAAAACATAACTGGAAGATTGTCAAAATAAATTAATCCTACATATAAGAAGATTGAGGTTCTTCAAGCACACCCCCAGAGATTAGGATGATTCTGATGTCAGGAGGAACCAAATACCAAACCCATACCAGAGCAAGAAGGAGAGGGAAGCTAGAAGACAGACTAGTCCAGTGTGTGCCAGACCGCTAGGTGCTCCGAGATACGACCGCAGCTAAAAAAAATAGAGAAAACTGCATGTAGGTCCTAAATGGCTCTCATCCACGTTGACTGGTGCCACGTCATGGCCACGTCGGCGGCTGTAGGGTCCATGAGGCTTAACCGCTGGAGCTAAAAATTGCAAAGAGCCCCTTCATGTGTTTTCAAGCGTGCGCACCGTGGACTCCTGCAGCGACGGTATGTCGAGGTACAACAGCAGGCTATGCAGCCCGCCGTCCGACGCCACGACAAGTCGGAAGCTATCGCTGTTGGACATGAGGTTCTTAGGCAGTCTGCGGTGGCGTGCTCCTTGGATCCGAGAACCGTGTCGTTGTCTAGAAGGATGACCATGACGCAGACAATCCCTCCGTCGTCTAGCGCGTGCACCGTCTTTGGCACCGCCGAGAGGTTATTGAGCGCGCCGCCACCACAGACTGGGACACGGAGTCCCCTGTCTGGCAGATCTCGATCAGCGGGCGCCAGCGCACCCTCTGACACGAGAAGCACGTCGCAGATTCCCGATTCCACGAGCCAGCATACGACCGTACAGCCTTCTTCCACAACGCAGGCGTCGGTGTTGTTAACAGCTGCACCAGCGCGGCAACATTGGCGCAGCCTAGCGGGGAGATGACGCCCTTCTCGTCCCTGTCCAGAGCGTCGAGGAGCCTTCCACCGCCCTGCCCTTCGCCTGGCTCTGCCCGATCTCCAGCCGCGCGAGAAGCTCACGCACGTCTTCCTCCGCCGCCGCCGATGCAATCGCCATCCTCGGGGCAGCCGAGGCGTCGGACAGCAAGTCGGTCCAGACGAGCGGCGCGCTGTCTCGAAGGTTGGCGTCCAGCTTGTCGCCCAGTGCGTCGATGGCGCTCTGCGTCTGAAGCTTCCCGGCTCCAGGCGGTCGCGCTGCAAGCTCAGCTGCATCGGCGAGCGTGGCGGCCTCAAACTGCAGCAGCTCATGGCAGAGCGCGTTCTGGGACAATGCCACAACGTGCCTAGCTTAGTGACGATGTCCTTCCACCACCCTGTGAACCCTGCCGCGGTTGTTGCCGTGCTAACCGCCTCGGTCGAATCCACTAAGATGACCTCGCTGTGGCACTCATGGGGACGGAGCTAGAGCTAGAGAGATGATAGAGGTGTGGAGAAGGTCCGGCGACTAGGAATTAAGAAGCCAATAGGGGTTTATTTGCAAAATTTTCATCAGGCCGTGGGAAATATCCCGCCTAAGACCAGCTGCCTACGTGACACCGTTCAACGCGGGTCAGGGCCAGGACCGCGCTGTTGGCGCTAGCCTAGCTAGCTCTCTCACTCGCACAAACGAAGGTGGAAGACAAGGACAATGGAGACACAAAATTTTCCCGGCGGCGCACGAACGCCGCCACGGGCGCACAGACGTCCTACTCTTTTCTTTCTTTCAGCTGGCTCACAGTGGGCACATACCCGTACACCAGCAGTACACAGGGAGCAGGGGGATTTATACGCGTCCAAACGTTATGTCCACTCTCCCCGCATGCCCACGATCCGCATGCACCGGCTGCACGCACGTCTCGCACAAACGCAGACGACGCGGCTGCCTCCAACAGAACGACCAGACCCCTACTGCTTATCCATACTACAACAACACACTAACTTAGTCTTAGGCTTAAACACACGCACGCACGCTGTACACTATAGACTCACGCCATGACCACACACGGCGTGGCTTATTTTTCCTAACAATCTCTCCCTAAGCCACGACCTCAATGTCCATCCCGACATACAGGACACCGGCTCCTCATCGACTGCTCGGCATGGCCGCCACTACGGCCTCCATCTTCTTCCTCAGCGACACACGCCGAGCTCCTCCGGCGACACACGCCGTCTTCTCCGGCTCCGGTGACACACGCCGAGTAGCCTCCAGCGACGAACGCCGAAAGGATGTAGACGAACTCGACACGAACTCGAGCACATCGGCGACATACGCCTCGGGGAAGAACGCTGTTTCTCGGCCGCTGCACCACGGCCGCTGCGGCCTCCACGCCGCCGTGCAGTGCCTCTTCAATCATCCTGCGCACGTACGCCGGCGATCTGGTTTTCTCGTACGGGAGCCGCCTGCTCATCCGCGAGACCCGTGCGTGATCCTCTGTTCTTGCCTTTGCGCCACCACGCAGCAGCTCCAAGGCCTTCTCGCCAAGCCGCTGTGCCAGAACGCAGCACCTCGCCGCACGTGTTTGCCGCCGGTGGCACAACTTACCGGGCAGCCTACCTTTCTCCGTCGCCGTGACGCAGCTTGACGATGATGGAGTCTCGGACCTCGACAAACGAGGCTCTGATACCAAATGTTGGTGCCAAGCCTGGTTGATCTCTCTCTCGCACAAACGAAGGTGGAAGACAAGGACAATGGAGACACAAAATTTTCCCGGCCGGCGCACAAACGCCGCCACGGGCGCACAGACGCCCTACTCTTTTCTTTCTTTCAGCTGGCTCACAGTGGGCACATACCCGTACACCAGCAGTACACAGGGAGCAGGGGGATTTATACACGTCCAAACGTTGTGCCCACTCTCCCTGCATGCCCACGATCCGCATGCACCGGCTGCACGCACGTCTCGCACAAACGCAGACGACGCGGCTGCCTCCAACAGAACGACCAGGCCCCTACTGCTTATCCATACTACAACAACACACTAACTTAGTCTTAGGCTTAAACACACGCACGCACGCTGTACACTATAGACTCACGCCATGACCACACACGGCGTGGCTTATTTTTTCTAACAATCTCTCCCTAAGCCACGACCTCAATGTCCATCCCGACATACAGGACACCGGCTCCTCATCGACTGCTCGGCATGGCCGCCACTATGGCCTCCATCTTCTTCCTCAGCGACACACGCCGAGCTCCTCCGGCGACACAGGCCGTCTTCTCCGGCTCCGGTGACACACGCCGAGTAGCCTCCAGCGACGAACGCCGAAAGGATGTAGACGAACTCGACACGAACTCGAGCACATCGGCGACATACGCCTCGGGGAAGAACGCTGTTTCTCGGCCGCTGCACCACGGCCGCTGCGGCCTCCACGCCGCCGTGCAGTGCCTCTTCGATCATCCCGCGCACGTACGCCGGCGATCTGGTTTTCTCGTACGGGAGCCGCCTGCTCATCCGCGAGACCCGTGCGTGATCCTCTGTGCTTGCCTTTGCGCCACCACGCAGCAGCTCCAAGGCCTTCTCGCCGCGCCGCCGTGCCAGAACGCAGCACCTCGCCGCACGTGTTTGCCGCCGGTGGCACAACTTACCGGGCAGCCTACCTTTCTCCGTCGCCGTGACGCAGCTTGACGATGATGGAGTCTCGGACCTCGACAAACGAGGCTCTGATACCAAATGTTGGTGCCAAGCCTGGCTGATCTCTCTCTCGCACAAACGAAGGTGGAAGACAAGGACAATGGAGACAAAAAAATTTCCCGGCCGGCGCACCGAACGCCGCCACGGGCGCACAGACGCCTTACTCTTTTCTTTCTTTCAGCTGGCTCACAGTGGGCACATACCCGTACACCAGCAGTACACAGGGAGCAGGGGGATTTATACGCGTCCAAACACTGTGTCCACTCTCCCCGCATGCCCATGATCCGCATGCACCGGCTGCACGCACGTCTCGCACAAACGCAGACGACGCGGCTGCCTCCAACAGAACGACCAGGCCCCTACTGCTTATCCATACTACAACAACACACTAACTTAGTCTTAGGCTTAAACACACGCACGCACGCTGTACAGTATAGACTCACGCCATGACCACACACGGCGTGGCTTTATCTTTTCCTAACACGCGCGTGCCTCACTTATAAAATATTTAAGACCTAGGTGTTTTATTTTAAAGTTTAGGGACTAAACTGAAGTAACTTCAAAACATTTAGGACGGATCATGCGGTTTTCTCTAAATACAGCAAACCTCGAAGCCAGCGCAAAGTAAAAATAGTGCTGATAGATACCAGGTTGCAAGAACGAACCCACGCACGCATGATCGTCAAATTCATCATACATCAATCATGGTAAGTAATCATCCAAAACCGAGATACAACAATCAACTTTATAAATGAACACGTACAGTATGTAAAACGCTTAGTACACTTGGCATTGTAGCAAAACCGTAGTGTATAATTTTCTCCTCCACTTTAAACATGAAATCTCTGGCTCACCTTCCAACCAGATGTAAGTAGATAAGGCCGGTCACAGCCTGGCCATTCGTACCGCTTTCATTTCATCTTTAAAGCCGATCGATGGATCGATGTCTACTGATCTTGGCAACGAACGATTTTCTGCGATTCACATAAACACGAGCGTTCACATCTGAGTCACAATCGTCCTTCCTATATGGAGTAATAAGTGCTACCGCGCCATCGGCAGTTGGAGCGAGCGCAGAAGAGAAACAATGGCGGCCGGAGGAAGCGGAGGAAGCGAGGAGCTGAAGCTGCTGAGCGCGTGGCCGAGCCCGTTCGTGCACCGGGTGCGGCTGGCGCTGCATCTCAAGGGGATCAGGAGCTACGAGTACGTGGAGGAGGACCTCGCCGACAAGAGCGACCTCCTCCTCGCCTCCAACCCCGTGCACAAGAAGATCCCCGTGCTCCTCCACGCCGGCAGGCCCGTCTGCGAGTCCCTCGTCATCCTGCAGTACCTCGACGACGCTTTTCCTGGCCCACTCCTCCTCCCCGCCGACCCCTACCACCGCGCCGTCGCCCGGTTCTGGGCCGCTTACGCCGACGACGTTGTAAGTCCGATCGATATGCAGCTCATCAACACCCAGGACCAGGATGGATCTTGCAGTTTTGGATTAGTAGTATTACTAGCTAACCCTAACGTGTGCGTGCAGTTCTTTGCCGCGTGGATCAAGTCGCTCCAGGGGACGACGGAGGATGAGAAGGCGGCGGGGGCGGCGGGCGCGCTCGCGGCGCTGCTGACGCTGGAGGGCGCGTTTGGGGAGTGCTCCAAGGGGAAGCCTTTCTTCGCCGGCGACGCTCCTGGGTACCTGGACGTGGCGCTCGGGGGTTACCTAGGCTGGATGCGCGCCTACGAGGCGGTGGCCGGCGTGAACCTCCTGGACGCCGCCCGGACTCCCCTCCTGGTGGCGTGGGCGGAGCGCTTCGTTGCGCTGGAAGCGGCCAAGGGGGTCATCCCGGAGGTCGACCAGATCGTCCAGTTCGCCAAGGTGCTGCAGGCGCGGACCGCTGCCTCTGCTGCTACTTCATCCAATAACTGACATGCTTATTAGCATTTCAACATGTCTGTCTGTTTCTAGTGTGAAGAATATGACCATATATATTATTTAAGCTCAATAGTTCTGGAAATCGAATTGCACCATTGATTGTCTACTCACCTTTTACTTCACTGGTGCAATTGCACCAGCTTCTCGTGCAAAGCTCGTCTTCACTTAATTGTTCATCAGCTTCAGTAACCAATTACTTCATGAAACAGCGCTATGTCCAAATCCAAAATGAACAACAGGGGTCAAAATTCAGTTCAGAGTTGCGCTCAAGTCAAAACTTTTAAGACTGAAAAACAAGTTTCATTCTCATCAGATGACTACTGAACAATTCGTTGATGTATGGTTGTTTGGAAATATATTGATGATCATGTGGCAAATAAATTCCAGCGATTGATTGCGCAGAAGAGGAACTCCCGTCCAGCAGAGCATGAGATCGTTGGCAGGAAAGCACAGGATTTCGAGTGAGCAGGCAATTCGAGCATTTGTAGCACCGAATCATGTAGACAATTCTTAGACGACGGGAAAGTCCGTTTTCACAGAGCAGCCGGGTTGTATTTCTCTTCTGAGTTCGCTTTTTCACTCCAATCGGAGGTGTAACAGGCGTTTCTTTCTCCTCTGTAATGCAAAAGCAGAGCACCTGCTAGTTCACGTCAAAAAAAAATGTAGACAATTCTTTAATATGAACACTGGTATAGTATGTAAATCATTATATATATATAACTTAATTATTTAGCGTTTGTTAGTCTCCATGTATAACTGGACAGCAGAGGCTCATTTCAGACATTTTTAACATTTCAATATGTCAACCAATGGAGTGATACTCCAATGTTCTGCAGTGAAGAACTATTAACACCTGCAACCGACAAATTGAAGCCGAACTTCAACGATTGCCTTCCAGAGGTCATCTGTCAGCATGATACAATTCATTTTTATGTTCATTGAAATTACATTTCTACGTTCAGGTCATGTTGGCGGCTGCAAACAGGAAATCAGGAGGTCTAAATTTAGCTAACCAAACCGCGTTTGTAGTTCCTCGACGTCCAATGGCATCACAAGTAATTCTGCGCTGGATAGAGAGAAGAGCAATTGCTAATATTTTCTTCGTGTCATCATGCACATCAAATCTACCGTGCTGCTTCCAGCGCGCGTTAAAGCGTGGCGCGGGCAGCCCAACCGCACTTCCCTCCCCTTTCGCCACGTTCTCCGCCACCGCTCCTCACTTCCCCATCGCTTCACCATGCCTCCGCGCAGTCGTTCCTCCTCCGACTACCGCGGTGTAGGAAGAGAAAAGGGAAAATAAGGCGAGGAAGAAGGCTGAGAAGAAGTCGAACCAGGAGGCGAGGAGGGCAAAAACGGCGGCCAAGAAGACGGCCAATACGGAGGAGAAGGCCAAGCGGAAGGCGGAGATAGCGCATGGGTTACTCGTTCTCGTCGACTCCGGTGTAGGACACCACCATGGGCTCCTCCGAAGTTGACCGGTCCAACTACTGGTTTCGCTCTATGTTCTATGGTTTTTTAGTACTCGTTGTTCGTGCTATGTAATAGTATAAAGTTGTTCTAATACATTTTCTAGATCTTTGATTGTGTTTTGTTTGTGCAAAAGTCAAGTCAGTTTGTGGCACTGCAGTTTAGCGTGTCTGCAAAAGGCTATTTCGCGCTAAAATTTACAGCTTTCGGCGGAGCTCTCGCCGGTGCCACAAATCGTTTTTACATTGCCAAAATATGGTTTTACAGCGCCAATGGAGCGCCGGCGGGAAATGCTCTTAGATGTTCTTTGACGATGCGATCATTTCTGCAGGAGTCATTACAGTTCACTAAGTGTAAGAGCATCTCCACTCATTGGGCGAATCCAGGTCAAAATCCGAATCAAACATTGGCCGGACAAATCACGTTTTCGGCCTCAAAATTCCGAGTTTCCCACTCGCGTTCCCAGCTTTCTCGGGACGTCCGTTTCCGCTCAAATTCTGCTCAAGTTCGTCCAAATTTCGGCATACTATGAATACAGAACATTTTACGACCATAGTATGATGAATTTTAAACATAGTTTGGCATAAATGTAAACATAGTTCCATGTGCTCTGCATCTTCGGCAACCTCGGTGTTCTCCTCCTCCAGCAATACGGCGGGTATCTCCTCGTCCTCAGAGCCCATGGCCGAACCGGCCAAATGTCAAACACTTGGCGGGCGTGGTGGTGGGAGCTCGCAGCGAAATCGGGCTACGTCGAAGTTAGGACAACAAAAGCGGCGGCGGAGTGGGCGGCGACTACCGCGAGCATATCTACAGGCGTGTGCATGTCTCGACGTGGAGGAGCTCCGCCGGCAAAGTCATGGCGACAGAGACGCTAGGAGCTCTTCGCCACAGTCTGGGCGAGTGGAGTGGGGAGAAATGGGACTGTCTCGCCGACAAAGTTAGCCCACGGTCGTTTTCGCTGCGCCCGGTCCTAGGGCGTTTCCGGAAAAACCTGGGTACGTCCTGGCAAGTCTAGACCAAAGTTCGTCGAATCCACAGGAAAACAGATTCCTGAATACACGACTGGACCAATTTTCGGCGTCCGGATCTATTTTCAGCGTTGTGGATAGTGGAGATGCTCTAAAAAAATTTGGCTCAACACGGTTTGCAAAATCATATCCACATAGCTGACTGCAAGCTGTTTGAAACAGAAAAAACCGTGGTCAAGCATGGCAATAGATGTGACAGAACAGAATTATCAGATATCCACAATTGCCCAAGAATTGTCAAGATCACAAACTCAGATGATTCATGAACAAATTGTAGAAAAGATGTATGGTGGTGGGCAAATTGCTGATGCTAGCAGAGAAATTCCAGCGATTGTGCAGATGCGAGAATTGCCGTGCAGCAGAGCATGAGATCCTTGGCAGGAAAGCACAGGATTTCCAGAGCATGAGATCGTTGGGAGGAAAGCACAGGATTTCCAGTGAGCAAATGCAAATCTTACATTGGTAGCACTGAATCATACACTCTATATTATTCTTAAATGCGAACATGAACAACGAGACTGCAGAGTATCTTCATTTGTACAACATTTCTTTTTTACCAAATTTTTAGATATTTTATAGCATTACAAGAACTCTTTTAGGGATCTAGAAATCGAATTGAATCAACTGTGTACTACTTCACTGGAGCAGGCCAAACAATTGAGCTTAAGCTTGCTGAGGAACCAAGGTCTCCAGACAACTGGAGAGGCAACACAGGCTCAGTGATGCACTGTCACTGTCAAACGACTAACTGAGATTGAACTCCAAGCTCTTCACAGATTGCCTTGCAGAGCTCATCTATCAGCACCCTGCAATTCATTTTATCTGTCAACCGACAAATTGAGATTGAAATCCAGACTCTTCACAGATTGCCTTGGCCTTGCGGAGCTCATCTGTCAGCACACTACAATTCATTTTATGTTTATTTCACTGATTTACATTGCTTTTCTACGTTCAGGTCATATAAGCAAAAACACAGAAATAAAATTTTGTAGTTCCTCGACGTCCAATGGCATCACGAGAAATTCCACCCTGGATAGCGAGAGGAGCAATCGTTTTCTGCTTCATATTAAAATTGCCCAGGAACCATAGGTGAGTTACAGGCCCGAATACTTTACAGAGAAGCATACCAAAACATAAACTGCAAAGATAGAGGATGCAGAACTGATTTCCAAAGACAACTCAGTCCCTTAGATGTTCTTTGACCATGCGATCATTTCCGCAGGAGTCATTACAGGTCTGTAACTGCAAAAATAGGCTCATCACGGTTGTCAAAATCATACGTCCTACAGAGATTCATATGTTATAACAGGAACCATACAGCAAAGATCAAAATATAAACAGCAAAGATGGACGATGCAAAACTGATTTTGAAAGACAACTCAGTCCCTTAGATGTTCTTTAACCATGCGATCATTTCCGCAGGAGTCATTACAGGTCTGTAACTGTAAAAATTGGCTCATCACGGTTGTCAAAATCATACTATGCCGTAAAGAGTTTCAGATAGTTGGATTGGCAGAATCTTAAAAGCGAATGTCAGCAATCGATTCAATCACACAAGAAAACAGAGTTTCTAACGAGATGATTGGTGGAACAATTTGCTTAATACTTTCCGAAGGCAAACTTGGTAGACACAGCACGGGAAAAGCTGTCCATCCATAGGTCCCTCGGAAGCAACAAAAAAGACCAAAACGCAAGGATCAATCGGAATACTGTATCCGTGGCAACAGATGTGACAGAACAGGATTTTCACACATCCACAAATCCACGGGCGCTCGTCTCTATGCGAAGATTAAAAATTTGTTAGAGAGGTCTCAACGACCGAGATTCGCACCTCTCTGCTGGGATCTTCGCCAAAATTCAACTGATCTCGACACCACTAACAAATTTGGAACAAGAGATCCCGACCCCAAGAGTACAGTACGAGCCTCTAACAAATATCAAACGGAGTGGGAAAAGGGGATTGGAAGATGGCTGGAAGGATGCTCGGCGAATACGAACCAGTAGTGAAGGTAAACATCATGACGCCGCCATTGGAGGCGGCGGATCAAGCTGTATTAAACTAACTCTTCATCGCATCCGAGCAAATAGTAAGAACACACACGAGAAAGAAAAGGCGAAGAAAACGAACAGATTCAGGAGCAAACAAAGAGGGTTGATGAAAGGGCGGCGGCGGCGGCTGATACCATGGCGTACGAAGGATGGGGATTAGGGTTCGTGGCTGGTTCGTATAAATAGAGGAGTTTGTGGTTCAACCGTTAGAGGTGGACCAAGTGGGCTGGGTTTGGGCGATTTGGGTAAACTCTGCTGCTGGGCTATATCTCGCAGTGTCTGGCCGTGTCATACAAACGACGGAAGCCCATCTAGGTGAAAAATAATAAAACATTCACCACGCTGGTGAATGTTAGAGCACACGGCCCACGGTTATACATGCCGCTCGACGCAGCTCTAGTAGCCAGCGCTGCATACCCCTTTACACTTCAGTTCTTCTCGTGACCTATAGGCCTATTAGTCGGTCGATGGGGCTGAGGACGACCAGAGATGAGAACAAGGTGGTGTCGAAGGACCTCGTCGATGACAGGGACAACGCGGATCGCCGCAGCATCATTAGCGGGGTGAGCACGTGACCTTGTCGAAGACGGGGACGACACGGCTGGTCGCGGCATTGCCGACGGAGGCGAGGAGGAAACTTTGGGGGTGGGGGGTGCTCGTCGGTGACTGGAGTTAGGGTTACGGGTGCAGTTCGAGGGGGGTTAAAGGGATGGCTGGTCGGTCGGAACCTCGCCGGAGACAGGGACGACGCGGTTGGCCGCGTCGTTGCCGGCGGTGGCGAGGAAGAAAACTTAACTAGGGAGAGAGCTCGCCGGTGACTTATGGTTAAGGGTGCAGGGTAGGAGATTTAGAGGGATGGCCGGTCGGGCCATCATCGGAGACGGGGCGACGCGGCTGGCCATGGCGTCACCGACGAAGGTGAGGAAGGGACCGGTATGCTTAGCGGGGCAGTTTCTGTCGAGAAGAGAAGCAATGGGGAAGAAGAAGAACAATGGAAGATGAAGAAGTAGTAGGGCAGTTTTCGTTGGGAAGAAGCAGTGGCCCGCGGGCCACGACTGTCTCGTGCGTGCGGCGCGACCGACTCGTGCTGCTTTAAGGGGACCCTAGCACCTCCCGCTCAGACCAGGGTTCACGGAAATTGCCCGGTACCATTGTCTCCAAGGAGCCCGAGCCTCGAGCAGAAGCTACCACAATTTTGTTGAATGAATTCTTTGATGGGTATGTCCCGTTTATCCTTTCCTTATTGATTGTTTGTTTCATTCCTGTCCGTTCACCTCAAGCAGTGAGTTTTCCTCTCCAACGTTTCTTTCACTCTTTTTGGTTATGTTTTCCTCCTAGTTCGGTGCAGCCTTCTTCATCTCGTGGTGACGTGGACGTCGTCATTCATCTAGTCAGGCTCCTGTCAAGCACTTCCCAGGCAACCATCGTCTCCGTTGTCTCACATCATCGATACGCCAACATGCAGATTCAATGACTGCTTCGTGACTGTAGCACCCCGGATAAACCCTATGCCTGCATTTATATATGTGCATCATCATCATATATGCATGCATGTTTTAACTAAAACTATTTTTGAAAATCCTCTCTTTGTTTTCTAGATATTCTCCATCTTCATTTCAATTATAAAACCCTGGTGTTTCGGATGTCTCTATTTGTCAAAACCCTATTTGTAAATGTTTTTCCTTTAAAATAAATAAATAAATATAAAATATTTTTATCGGGGGGAGGCAGCCGCAGGCCAGGCCCAAAAGCCCAGCCCGCAGCCACTTACCACCCCAACCTAGCAAACCCTAATCTAACCTACCCCAAACCCTAACCACCTCTCTCACCCCACCCCTCCACTAGCCGCCGCCACCCACTCATCTCAGCGCACACCACGCCACGCACCCGTTTCTTTGACCAGACCCCGACCCACCACGACTCAACACACGCACGCATCCCGCCCGCACAAGCCTGGCTCCCGCTCTCCCTGTATCGCCACAACAACCCCGGCCCCACCCTGACCCCACGCATCCCGCGTGGAAGCAACGCAACCCCGTGACCCCGTCCTCTCCCTCGATCCCCCGCTCAGAGCGCTTCTCTCTCCCTACTTCCACCCTGCCGCCGCCCTCCTTCCTTCCTCTTCCCCCTGTTCTGTGGCCGCCGTCACCCTTCCCCGCCCATCAAGCTCGGCCGCGCCTAGCTCGAGCCCTGCTGCAGGCCGATCCTTGCGAGCCTTCCCCCGCGGTCCCGCCGCCTTGCAAGCCCCGCCGGCTTCCTCTTCATCGGCGGCCGGTTCCCCAAGCTTGCCAGAGCACGGTGCGCGTCCTCCGGTCCCCTGCGAGCACCGCCATCGCCTCACCTCCTCTGGCCTTGAGATCCTTCCTCCCTGCTCTGTGCCACCGTTTGGCTCCCGCGTCTCCGGCCAGCGCCGTAGATCCCGCCGCCGCTGCCCTTCGTCGCGCGGGCGCGCCCTCCCCGCCTCCTCTCTACTGCAGCGAGCCAGCGTTGCTGTTCCTCGGTACCGTGGCCAGGTTCGCCTCGTCCTGCCCCTCCTGCGCGTCACTAGGTCTATCCTTGACCAATGTCTGTTGCGGGTTCTCCTGTGTGGTTGTTTCCAAGATCGACCCGATGTCGTTTCGTGCCAGGAGCCTTTCGTATGTGTGTAATCGTGTCGCTGCCAAGGATGTACATGATCCGCGGTACCTGAATACACACCGGCACCAAACCAAGAACATCGTCAACAATTGGAGCCGATGACCCGAAGATCCCCCTCGGAACACCAAGTTCTCCTTCCCGGAGTCGGACCCGAAGACCCCGAGACCAAACTCGAACCCCTCCGAGCCCCAAGATCTTCTATCCAAGATGTGTGACCTTTTCCGAGCCCCTATTTTATAAATTGCCAACTATATAAACTGTTGCATATTTAATTGTTCATACTCGCATACATATTGTGGGTGTTTGGGGGTCTTATGCCGATTCACCTAAATTAAATATGGAGGTCATATGCGGGCTTTTTTAGTCTAATATTGGTCCCATTTAAATTTGTGTAGCGAATCGATGTTATAATTTTGCCTTGTTAAGACAACATTTAAATTGCGGGGTATCTAAACAACATGAATCATCTATTTAATTGTCGGGACCCCGGTTCCGCTTAATATTGCCTAATTGCATTGCACCTTTGCCATGCCATACATCATACATGCATCATGCCCGATCTTATGTCGTAGTATTAAATAGTGCCTCCGGTGTTTCTTCTAGTGTTTTGCTTCTTCACGGATTAGGCTGATGAGTTGATGCGAGAGTCGGCCCAATCTCCGGTGTATCTTCGGCAGTGTTTCCAGGCGAGCATTCTTCCTCTTTCTACCTATTTTACATTTCTAGTCTTTATTTCCTCCTATTGATCTATTGTTATCTGTGTTGCGATGCTCTAGTTTTCGTACCCGTGATATCCCTTGCAGCCTTATATTGCCTTGGACATATCCTATTACCTGTTGTTTGGTAGATAGTTGGACTTGCGCGTCGTAGTCGCTTGCTCAAGTGCTGTTACGTGTCGCCCAGTACCACCGTTGTTGGAAGGCTGCCATATGCTTTATGTTGGAGATGATCATGGCTTTAATTATTGTTTAATAACTAAAATTGAAAGTAGGTAAATGCAGAGGCACCGGTGGGTAATAGACAATATTTGGATTTTAACCGCTCACTGGTGTCCCGTAGGACCCCGAGTTCTTGACACCTGTTCCGAGATCGAGCGCGCTAACCACAGGTGGGGTGTGTGGACACCCCCATCGATTTAGTACCTGATTTCAAGTACTGTACTGGGGGCCACAAAGTAGTTTGGGGCTTTATTACTATCTTGTACTTATGCCATGCTTTACTGCTTTATTTACGATTGCGCGTGGAGCGCCTGTACTGTTTAGGAACCCCGTGATACGTTTTCGCTGTATCGACAAGCCCAGTCACACTTTCGGGTTCCCAGTCGTTTACAGCCGTCGACACAAACCCTGGGTCCGTCTCGGAGACCGGCCGACTTCGTTACGGGTAGCTTAGTGGGGTGGCCCCCTGTGCTTGCTTTGGGTCTGGGAAACGTCGTGTCCGAAATCCCGTCGACATACCGTTGGGTGTATGTTTTGTGATCTTGTACCTACCTGATCTGACAACAAGGGTGTAGGTGCGTGTGGAAACTTTGGTGCACCCCTACAGGGTTAAATCTTTTCGATAAGCCGTGTCCGCGGTTATGGACGACTTGGAGCACAGTTCTCGATCATAGACAACCATAACTAAAGTTTTCTGTTATAATTTTATTTGTATCCGATATGACTAGTAATCAGCTTCACTACAACGGAATGGCTAAATAAAAGTACCAACAACTGCTGGGTTTGGGACATCTCATGCTAATTGTATCTGACTAGTAAGTGTTGTAACTACAACGGAATTGTTAACTAAAAGTGTCCACTGCTTATTATATCAGGATGACTATCTATACCTGACTAGTAATTGTTGCAACGATAACTAAATAAATAAAACTGCCAACGGTGTGAGTTCCTCGGTTGACTTCCTCGTTTGGTCTCGAGGGGGAAACACCAGGATGGATATGTTTGGTGGTAGAATCAGGTTGGTTCCGAATAGGTCTTTCTTACCCCTCTCTGATAGTCGCTAGTTGTATCGAGTCTCTATAGGTTGTTTAGTGCATGTCGCGCTGCCGCTTCAGTCCACCATACCTATGTAGGCGAGGACCGCCGAATTCTAGTCTCGTCGTGTACTAGCCTCAGTACTGACCGCTCTCTTTTTCCTTTGCCCTTTGTCGGCACCCCTTTTGTTTTTAGCAGGTTTTGAGTTCGACGTCGTTAGCAGGGTTACCCTTCCGGCTTGGCCTGGGCAGGGTTATGGACGCCATTGGTTATTCTTCAGGGCTCTTAGCTCAATTTGCATCTTGTACGTACTCGGACGCTGTATTGTTTTCAAGGTGATTTGGATCTTTGTACTGTAAATCTGTATTCTTGACTCTTTGAGTCGCTGTTGTATATATAAGTTTTGTGGGTTCCATCGAGGACTATTGTGTAATTATATTACCTCGTTTTCCACCCGCACGCAAGTGCCTGGTGGGCACCTTTGAATCGTTTCTATGCGGGTTTGGCGGAAAGCGCTGAAACTTGCATAGGGCCGATTCTGAGGGTGTTACAGTGACCTTTGTTCGGCATCTCTGGACGAGACATAAAGTTGCATTCCCTCCGGCCACGAAGTACTCAGAGGCTACTGACAAGGTCATAAATAACGGGTGGTCACATACAACCGAAAGGGGTCTACCTGGAACCATGGTGCCCAACCATGAAGACTCGGGCCAAGCGGAGACCTGAATAAAGACGCTTAGCAGCCAAATTAGTGCATATCGCTGAATGGGTTCTTCAAATATCAAGATTGGATCTAAATGTTCCTTTTAGGGTTTTGTATAGCCTCCACCACTTATTAACCATTTTGCCATTCTATAACCATAGCCTCCGACCATGTATACAAGGGGGGATAGGGATGTCGAATGAAGGGCATCTTAGGACACACCTTACATCTGAATCATCCCTCACACCACCATCGTGCAGAGTTTGTACGGCACCACCATCCACCATAGGTGAGATCGAGCTTTATCTCAAGATCACACGAACATACTACGATAATCCCAAACACCCACAAATATGAATAGAATTTTTACCGCACATTGTACTTCTAGGGTATGTATAAATCTTTGTTTCAGTGTGCTACCATCCAGATCTCATAGCGTGACCCCTACAAGGATGAATGTACGGTCGTAAAATACCTTGACCGAGAGCTTCACCTAGCTTAAGCATTAAGTTTATAGGGTGTGATGATAATTGATAATAGCACGACTAGCCTATGTTTTGCTAAACAAGCTAATTATGATAGGAGAAAGTGTCTCTGGAACAATTACAACCTAGGTTTTCTCGCTAATACTCTCCGGTATGATTGTAATCCTATTTAGTAATTAATAAAAAATTTAAATTCACAAAAAATACAAGCTATACAGAAAAATGGTAGCATTGAGATGACATAGTCAGCTCAACGTGGCCCGACGAGTCCAAGGCTCTAAAAACATCTTTTAACAGCGGTCACATAATAGGACAAGAGAGAGACGGTTTTAAAACAGGAGAGAGACGGTTTTAGGGCACAAAAAATGTTTCCGTCGTAGCAACTGCCCTAAAAGGGGCACCTAACATTAATCCAGCAGTGGGAAGATGTTGGATGACGGTTGAGCTGCGTGCAACCGGAGATTGAAAATAGGGCAGTGCTGCTCCATATTTGCAGCACGAGCCGGCACTGCCCCCCAAAAAAATAGGGCATAAAATTCGATAGCACTTTTTTTCTTCTCCGGACTGTCTCATTTAGTAGTTTTTATAGGACAAACCCAATTTTTGGGCTGCTTTGTGAGATACTTTAAAACCGGCCGTGGGCTTGCTACGAGAGTTTTAATCCATCATCTCTCACATACAGTCTGTCCGCGCGTTCTGTATTTTCCTTCCTGAACAATCACAGTTTGTATTTGTACTATCCATATATTTTTTGTCAACAAATCGAGTGGAAGTGAAAAATAGGCGCACCTTCACCCTAAAATATTTCGTTTCCAATTCTAATTGTGTTCGTATACGTGCTGCACTGGAGTCCCGTTTGCGTTTGTGCTCGGAATGCCGAACCGCCATATATATATATGTGATGAAAAATACATACTCCTACATGATACGGACACCAGTACTCCCTCCATTTCATATTATGTTGCGCATAATTTTGTGTGCAAGTCAAACTTTGCAAAATTTAATCATAAATATACAAAATAATATAATATTTGTGATATATATATATATTATGAAAATATATTTCAAGACAATTTTAATAATGTTAATTCGTCACTGTATAAGTTTATAGTTGTATCAAACTATTTGGTCAAACATTTTATAGTTTGAATCTGATAAAATCTTATATGCAAACTAATTTAAGACGGAAGGAGTATATGTATCGCGCAACTATCGCTGGGTAAAAGGAACTGAACACGCCGCATCGACGACATGGGCGACGAGATGAACCCTCACAGGCTGTGGCGGAGCTAGAATTTTCATATCGGGTATTCGGAGTCAAAAAAGAATTTCTAGCACACCAATATTATATATCTGGATTCACAATAGGAAAAATCAAACTACAAATTATAATAGTGAAGAAGGATTGCTCACATTTTTATCTTGATTTTGGTTTTCAACCTCAATGGTTATCGGCGTTGGCGTTGATGTCAAGTTATCTTTGGTTTCTTTGCAGCTTTATACCACATACATTTTAGATCGCTACACTTTTCCTGCTTTTGCTTGTACTTCATTTTCAGATCAGCAATTTTTTTTAACTAATTAAGGAGAATTTTTACTAGAGAAAATAAAAACAGAAATTAAAAGTGAAGCACTTCTTACCGTGAGTGAACTGAGATCACATCTGATTCTGCATTCAAGGTAGAATTAGCACCCGGTCACTTCTGATGCTAATCTGAATTCAAGGTAAAAAACAGTCAATTTTGATTCTGAATTCATTGTTAAAAACAAAAATTATAACTGAGCCATTCTTCTTCTCAATTCTTACTGTGCTGAAGATGAGCTTCTTGTTAAATCTCAGTTAGCTGTGTGGTCGCTGAACACAGCGTCTGCTGTTGGCATGCGGGGAGACGGGAGGACGACGGCCGGTTGCGACTATCGAGGATTGTCGGAGCGTCGGCGAGCGAGCGGCCGGCCAGGCGCTTGGACTTGGAGACGGCCACGGCGGGCGGCGGGCGGCGGCGAGCGGGCGAGCGCCTGGAGACGAGGCGTCAACGCGTCAGGACTCGGGCGGTTCGTCTTTTCCATTTGATCGCTGGCAGGAGGCCAGGAACGGGTCAGTAGAGCCCAACTAAAGATCGAGTTGGGTTTTTGGCCCAGCTTGGAAGAGCCGCGGTCGGGAGAGCTCTGGTTCCTTTTCTGATTTTTACGAGTTCAACATTTATAAGAGGACTCTAACAAGAATACACATACATACATACATACATACATACATACATACATACATACATACAGCAGCTTATACTACGAAATTTTTTGACAAAAATTATTGGGTATTCATTGCATACCCATGAATAGTTCTAGCTCCGTCTCGCAGCAGCTGCGGCCGCCACTCCGTGTCGGCGCCACCGGACACAGCATCCCCGACGGACGACGAGAACCTCCTCTCCGACGTACTCCTCCGCCTCCCTGCTCGGCCTTCGTCTCTTCCCTGCGCCTCCCTCGTCTGCAGGCGGTGGCGCAACCTCGTCACCGATCCCCAGTTCCTCCGCCGCTTCTGCGCCCACCACCGGGAGGCCCCCATCATCGGAGTGTTCGTCGACTTGCACTACGGCAACGTTTCATTCATGTCTGCTATGGATCCACCGGACCAGATTTCATCCAAGGGCTTCTCCCCGCGGCTCAGCGGCACTGGCTTCTGGTACACATCCGTTGCTGCCGCCATGGCCGCCTAGTCTTCACCACCGGCGACCTCCTCGGCAGGGGCTTCCGCCAGGTCCTAGTGTGGGACCCTGTTACAGGAGATCGCCGCTTCATAAGCGGCCCACCCCCGCAATGGCCAGATCACGGTCGTCACGACTGGAGCAAGTCCTATGTGGAAGCGGCGGTGCTCTGTGTCGCCGGCGAGGAGGGCCACGTGCACGGCGCCTGCCACTCGAGCCCCTTCAAGGTGGTCGCGGTGTGCGCCGTGGGGCGCATCGCCCGGTTCTGCGTCTACTCATCGGAGACGGGCTCGTGGGGCAATACCATCTCTACAGAGGTTCAATACCACACCATGTCTTGCATTGGTCAACGAAGCATCCTGGTCGGGAATTTGCTCTACTGTTTTTTTTATTATGGGCACCATAGGATTGGCATCCTCGAGCTCGATTTGGATACGGAGATCCCAGCCGTGATACAACTGCCAGAGGAGGATGCCATTGCTGGTGGTCACCGTGGCCTCTACTTGAGCACGCTGGGCGGTGGGTTGGGCTTCATCCCTACGTCGGACGACTATGTACACTAATAATTAGAAAACATGCCTTTCGTTTAGACCATTAGTCCTAGCTGTGACCGGGTCCGTTACTAATGGCCCTGGCCGGACGGACCGAGCCATCCAGAACCATATGTTTCGGTTCGTTAGACTCTATTAGTCCTGTTCTGAGGCTTAAACCGGGATTAAAGGGACCTGGCCGTGCCGGTCGCTGGAGGCACCCCCTTTAGTCCCGGTTTGTATCTCCAATCAGGACTAGTGTTCTGGCCCTATATACGCACAACCCTCTCTCCCTCTCAACTGTTTTTTTCTGGTGGAAGAGAGTGTTGTTGTGCTATTTTTTTTCTTGTTCATACATATGCACTAGAGGTGTTCGGTGAAATGTCCATTAGAGTGATGCAAGTTTAGGTCACACAAGACAGACATGATATGAGGTGCCCGAGCCATACTTAAGTTTTCTCATCTTTGTTTCCAAGTGTTATAAAAGGTTAGCAACTATTTTCTCGTTAAGACCGTCGTGCGGTACTAATTTTAGCATAGTGATTGCGTTTGACATATATTTGTATGATACAGATGAGTCATCCATGGATGTACGGTGACCGACGCTCTGCCGCTTTTAGAGAAGGCGTGCGTTCTTTTCGAGTTATGGCCGAGGAGAACAAGCGACGGGATGGTTTTATGTGTTGTCCATGTGTTGACTGTAGGAATGAGAAGGCTCACACTTCTGCAAGAGTCATTCAGAGCCACCTGCTTCGGTCTGGTTTTATGTCCGGCTATAATGTTTGGACCAAACACGGAGAAAGAGGGGTTGTGATGAAAGACGACGATGAAGAAGAGAACGATGATGACAACTACCGATCTATGTTCCATGAATACGCTAATACCTCAATGGAAGACAATGAAGAAGAAGGAGGTGAAGAACGGGAACCAAACCGGCCCGCTGATGATCTTGGTTGCGTTATTTCTGATGCAAAGCGAGATTGCGACACAGAAAAGGAGAGGTTGCAGTTTGAGCAGATGTTACAGGACCACAACAAATTGTTGTACCCAACTTGTGAAGATGGCCAGAAGAAGCTGGATAGCACACTGGAATTGCTGAAGTGGAAGGCAGAGACCGGTGTGACTGACTCGGGATTTGAAAAGTTGCTGGTACTCATTAAGAGGTTGCTTTCAAGAAATAACGAATTGCCCGCCAGTACATACGAAGCAAAGAAGCTCGTCTGCCCTCTAGGATTAGATGTGCAGAAGATACATGCGTGCCCTAATGACTGCATCCTCTACCGCGGTGTGAAGTACGAGAATTTGGATAAATGCCCGGTATGCACTGCATTGCGTTATAAGATCAGAAAAGATGACCCTGGTGATGTTGATGGCGAGCCACCAGGGAAGAGGTTTCCTGCCAAGTTGATGTGGTATGCTCCTATAATACCACGATTGAAACGCTTGTTCAGAAACAAAGAGCATGCCAAGTTGTTGCGATGGCACATAGAAGAACGTAAGAAAGACGGGATGTTGAGGCAACCCGCTGATGGTCGACAGTGGAGAAAAAATTGATAGAGACTTCCCGGACTTTGCTGGTGAAGCAAGAAACTTATGGTTTGGTCTAAGTACAGATGGCATGAATCCTTTTGGGGAGAAGAGCTGCAGTCACAGCACCTGGCCCGTCACTCTATGTATCTACAACCTTCCTCCTTGGTTGTACATGAAGCGGAAGTTCATTATGATGTCAGTGCTCATCCAAGGCCCGAAGCAACCCGCCAACGACATTGATGTGTACCTAAGGCCATTAGTTGATGAACTTTTACAGTTGTGGGCCGAACCAGGTTTACGTGTGTGGGATGAGCATAAACAGGAGCTATTCGACCTACGAGCGTTGCTGTTCGTGACCATCAATGATTGGCCTGCTCTTAGTAACATCTCAGGACAGACGAACAAGGGATATAATGCATACACACACTGTTTAGATGAGACTGAAAGTATATATATGGATAAATCTAGGAAGAATGTGTACCCGTACAATCGTCGTTTTATTCCGCCCAGACACCCCTTAAGGAAAAAATACAAGCATTTCGATGGCGAGGCAGATCACCGGAAGAAGCCCGCCCCCCCGTACTGGTGCTGATGTCTTTGGTATGGTCAAGGATTTAAATGTAATATTTGGAAAGGGTGCCGGAGGACAACCTGTGGAAGAAGAAATCTATATTTTGGGAGCCACCCTATTGGGAAGTCCATGAGGTCCACTCTGCAATCGACGTGATGCACCTGACGAAGAATCTTTGCGTGAATATTCTAGGCTTCTTGGGCTTGTATGGAAAGTCAAAAGATACACCGGAACCACGGGAGGACCAGTAACGTCATAAAGGACGAGACGGCAAGCATCCAGGGCAGTTTCAAGGGCCTATCAGCTACGCTCTAACCAAGGAAGAGAAGGAAATATTTTTTAAGTCCTTTTCAGTATCAAGGTCCCGTCTGGCTTCTTGTCTAACATAAAGGGAATAGTAAATATGAAAGAGAAAAAAAATCCAAAACCTAAAGTCCCATGACTGCCACGTGCTTATGACGCAATTGCTCCCGGTTGCATTGAGAGGGATTCTACCAGAAAATGTTCGGCTGGCCACTGTGAAGGTATGTGCATTCCTCAATGCAATTTCTCAGAAGGTTATCGATCCAGAAAGTCTATCAGGGTTACAGATTGATATGGTCCAATGTCTGGTCAGCTTCGAGTTGTTGTACCCTCCATCTTTCTTCAATATTATGACACACCTCCTAGTTCACCTAGTAGAAGAGATTAGAATTCTCGGTCATGTGTTTCTACACAATATGTTCCCCTTCGAAAGGTTCATGGGAGTCTTAAAGAAATATGTTCATAACCGTGCTAGGCCAGAAGGAAGCATCTCCAAGGGATATGGAACAGAGGAGGTCATTGAGTTTTGTGTTGAGTTTCTTCCTGACCTTAAGCCGATTGGTGTTCCTGAATCTCGGTATGAGGGGAGGCTGACTGGAAAAGACACACTAGGAAGGAAAACAATGGTATGTATGGGCAGAAATTCTTTCAATAAAGCACACTACACAGTTCTACACAATTCCACCTTGTGGCTCCGTATATCAAGAAACACAAGATTATTGCACGCTCGGAAAACCTGGGGATGCCTGACTCCTCGATTAAAGTGGAACACGAGGACACTTTCGGCAGTTGGTTGCAGAAGCATCTCATGAATAACAACACTGTTGAAGATCAGATGTACTTGTTGGCACGGTTACCATCTTCGACTATATGTACTTTCCAAGGGTACGAGATAAATGGTAATACATTTTACAAGATCGCCCAAGATAAAAAGAGCACCAACCAAAACAGTGGTGTCCGCTTTGATGCAACAGATGACAATGGGCAGAAGGACACATATTATGGGTACATAGAGGAGATATGGGAACTTGAGTATGGATCAATTTTTAAGGTCCCTTTGTTTCGGTGCAAATGGGTTAAGATGACAGGAGGAGGTGTACATGTAGAAGAAAAGTATGGCATGACAATAGTGGATCTCAACAATCTTGCGTACATGGACGAACCATTCGTCCTAGACAACGATGTGGCTCAGGTTTTCTATGTGAAGGACATGTCAACGAAACCGAGAAAAAGAAATCAGCAAAAGAATACATCGTCTGATGAGCCAAAGCGCCACATAGTTCTTTCAGGGAAAAGAAACATCGTGGGAGTGGATGACAAGACAGATATGTCAGAAGATTATAATAAGTTTCATGAAATCCCTCCCTTCAAAGTGAAAACTGACCCAAGCCTCCTGTTAAATGATGAAGATTCTCCATGGCTACGACGCAGAAAAAACAATAACACTAGATAGGGATGTTGGTGTAATATATTAAACCTTTTATGTAATCATATTGTTAAATGATGAAGATTCTCCATGGCCATGATGGCCGCACTATAAATAGAGGTAAAGGGCAGGGCAGGCTGGGCCAGGAAGCACCAATAATAGGGGTTGAACCTTTAGTCCCGGTTGGAGAAACCAGAAACCAACCGCGACTGAAGGGATTGCGGCAGGCTGGGCCAGGTAGCACTAATAATAGGGGTTGAACCTTTAGTCCCGGTTGGATGAACCTTTAGTCCCGGTTGGAGACAGCAACCGGGACAAAACACGAGTGAGCGCTAATAATAGGGGTGAGTGTCGACACTATGCTGAGCTGCTTGTACTATAAATAGGCTAGTCCTCCAGCCAATTTGAGGCATCTCCAAGATCGATGGTTTTCGAGAGCAGGAACACCACTACGGCCAGTTTCAGGGAGATGTCGCCGGAGCCCAGTCCTCCGGCATGTCCAAGAAACTGGTCATAGAGGCACTCCCTAATATGTGAAATTAGGTTAGCTCCCAGTCATATTGATCTAGTTAGAGAAGTTACAAGCTGCAAGATGGTCTTCGAGAGAAGGGACACCACTATGGCCAGTTTCAGGGAGATGCCATCGGAGCCCAGTCCTCCGGCATCTGCAAGAAACTAGTCATATAGGCACTCCCTAATATGTGACCGCTCGTGTTTGGAGATCAGATCTTCATGGTAAGTACGAATCAGAACTAAAGGTCCCCCTTTAGTCCCGGTCCAACCATAAAACAAGACTAACACTCAAGACATTTATTAATATTTAAAAACCGAGACTACGAAATCGGGACTAAAGGCCCCCTTTAGTCCCGGTCCAGCCACAAACCGGGACTAACACTCAATACATTTATTAATATTAAAAACCAGGACAAACCGGGACTAGCTAACACTCAGGACTAAAGCCGCCCCCTTTAGTCATAATCATGCCTAGTCCTATAGTACACAGCTTCAGGGTCTTCTTCGTCATCGTCATCGTCATCATCATTGTCATCGTCACCTGCCACTCCGGGGATCCTGAGCCCAGCCATGGCATATACCGGGGGCACCTGCCACTCCGGCCTTGGATTCACGGCGGGCGGGTGGACTTGTGGGCACCGTAGGCGAGGATGGTCTCCCCCGGCAATGTAGCGCATCACGCCTATGATAGTACGGTTCGCCCACCACAGACGGTGACTGACTTCATTATGGTTCATCGGGGGTGGGCCATCACCATCGTACCTGGCGAGCACCCTTTCTCGCCGGTTAGCGAAGAAGGCATTCCAGGTGTCGTAGTTGTCGGGATCCCACTAGGGATCCATCCGCTGCTCCGGCGTGAGCTCGTGGTAGAAGTGGTTCGTGATGGCCGCCTGTCGGGCGGAGCCTTGAGGCACGGGAGGGACAGGAACACCTCCAACACTCAGCATCCAGCCAGCGGGTGTCCGGTAGCCTGGTGGGCAAGGGTAGCTTGAGGCGCACAGCGCCTCCGTCTCCTTGAGGGTCAGAATGGCCCAATAGGCGCTGTCCATTTCTGTGAGAGAGGAAAGTATGGATGTGTGCATAACCATGGCGCGATCAGCCTATATATAGATGGAAAGGGCGGGATGCGGTGGGAAATGGCGGGAAATATCTTTAGTCCCTGTCAGTGGCTACAACCAGGACTAAAAGCTCGATTCAAAGGAAAGGGCGGAAAAACTTGGCGGAAAGCGGTGAGAAATGGCGGGAAAAATCTTTAGTCCCGGTTAGTGGATACAACCGGGACTAAAGCTTATTCAGAAAATGGATTTGGATTAATTATTCAAATTCAAGAACTTTTCATGTTGAAAGTTTAGTGAGATTCAAAAATATGCAAAAAAATAATTTTTAATGCATTTTTAAATTGATAATGGTAAAATGGTTAATAATTTGACTATTTAGAATAATTATTTGATTAAACAGAAAATGGATTTGGATTAATTATTCAAATTCAAGAACTTTTCATGTTGAAAGTTTTGTCAAATTCAAAAATATGCAAAAAAATAATAGTTAATGCATTTTTAAATTGATTATGGCAAAATGGTTAATAATTTGACCATTTAAAATAATTATTTGATAAAACAGAAAATGGATTTGGATTAATTATTCAAATTCGAGAACTTTTCATGTTGAAAGTTTTATCAAATTCACAAGTATGCAAAAAAGTATAATTTAAATGTTTTAAATGATATTTTTGAAAATTTGAAAAAAGCAAATGCGCGCTGGGTTTTTGGCCCAGCGCGTGCAAATTTGGGCCTTTAGCCCCGCCCAGTTTACTAGTCGGGACTAAAGGTCTGGCTCCAGCGCGCGAAAAACGAAACACCCCCCCTAGTCCCGGTCCGTGGCACCAACCGGGACTAAAGGAGGGTCTCTAGTCCCGGCTGGTGCCACGGACTGGGACTAGAGGGGGGGTATAAATGTAGCCCTTCTCCCCCGGTGCGTTCCACGCACCGGGAGAAGAGGAGGCAAGCAGACGAGCACGACGCCGCCAGGATGCCCCCGCGAGAATCGACGAGGAAATCGCCGGCTTGCCGCCCACCGCCGAGCCTTCTTCCCACCGCCTAGCCTGCCGAGCCCCGCTCCCGCGCCCTTGCCGCTGCTCCCCGCGTGACCCCCGAGATCGAACGTCCGCGCGCACCACCGTCGCGCCGCCACTTCGACGAAGCAGCGGCAGCGGGAGAGGCTCTGCCCACCGCCACCTCCCGCGCGCCCGCACCTACCGCCAGCGCCACCGTCGGTGAGTTAGGGTTAGGTTAGGATTAGGATTATAGTTAGGATTTTTAATTTAATTAGGATTATATGTATAATTAGGATTATATGTATAATTAGGTTAGGTTAGGATTAGGGTTAGGTTATAATTAGGATTAGTTTTAATTTAACCATTAGGATTATTTGTATAGTGTATTTAGTGTAATTTTAATTATAATTAGGATTAGTTTTAATTTAACCATTAGGATTATATGTATATAGTGTATTTATGTATATATTATATTTAGTGTATTTAGTTTATTTTTAATTATAATTAGGATTAGTTTTAATTGAACCATTAGGATTATATGTATATAGCGCCACCGCACCTCCGGGTTTAGGGTTTAGGGTGGTGACCGGAGTTAGGGTTAGGGTCGTGGTTCTCGGGGGAAGCCGCTTAGTCACCCACCTCTCCCGCGGCCACCATCACCGGCCACCGCACCTCCGGGTTTAGGGTTTACGGTGGTGACGGAGTTAGGGTTAGGGTGGTGGTTCTCGCGGGAAGCCGCTTAGTCGTCCGCATCTCTCGCGGCCACCGCCACCGCACCTCCGGGTTTAGGGTTTAGGGTGGTGACCAGAGTTAGGGTTAGTGTGGCGGTTCTCGCGGGAAGCCGCTTAGTCGCCCGCATCTCCGGGTTTAGGGTTTAGGTTTTATTTGTTAAGCTCAAATAAATATTGTGTGCATTTTGCAGGAACTATGGATCCACCTAGTCTAGTCCGTAGAGACCTAAATTCGGAACACTTGCTCGAGGATATGATTCACGATGCCGATGAGGGATCTCCCTCGAGGTATCTGAACTCATCCGGTGAGGGAGAGGAGACCAACAGACAAGAAGAAGAAGCCCATGGACGCGTAACACAGACCGACGAGGTATATATATATATATGATGTCCGATGATCGTCACTAGATGTACCTAGTTGTATATATATAATGTTGACGAATGTTTCTTCTCTTAGGCCTCTACATCGAGCAAGAAAACCAAGAACGGCCCAGACAAAAAGTTGCCCTGGGTAATATTTATGAAATTACAGAGGTTTCAGGAGATGGCGAACCATTGGAACCAGGGAAAACAAAACAACTATTTGTACAACAATGCGGAGTTGTTGCTAGAGATCGCACCCCGATCACTGTTCGGGAGTGGAATAAGCCCAAAGAGGCGGAATGGAGTGATGTGTATATCGACGATAGGTTCAAAGATGAACTTTTTAATGACCTAATGGGACATTTCAAGCTGTCAGAATGTGACACTGAGGACGAGACTGCTGAAATGAGAAAGAAAGTCAAGCAGTTCGCACTAAAGAAGATGGCCGAACTATTCAAGAACTGGAAGAAGTTATTATGGTAACAGTATCAGAAGGACAAGAAAACCCCATTATTCGAAGGCTATCTAGCGAAGCAGCAGCCTTACTGGGATGCATTTGTGCTGTATAGGAGGTTAGGAGTTGCAGAGGAAAAGTCAGAAAAAAAGAATATAAATGCTGCGAAGAAGAAATATCACCATAACTTGGGGCCAGGGGGCTACGCGGCTGCCATGCCTAAGTGGGATGCAAAAGAGAAAGAGCTTCATAATAAATGGATCATTCGAGAACCAATTCGCGAAGAATGGGATTTGAGGGCAAGAAATTGGTTCCTTGGGCATGGGAGTACATATGACGAACTTACAGGGGACCTTGTTTGCAGTGACGGGATAAAGGTAAACAAGACTGCATAGCTAAAAGTGGTCAAAGATATTAAAGATGGAATAAAACAGTTTCATCCCGATAGAGAGAATGACTTGCTGACCTTGGTCCTCGGGAATCGCGAACATACAGGACGAGTCTGAGGCCTTGACGGGAGTTTCACGTGGGAGACTGGGTTTCCTAAGGACCAAGGTACCTATATAAGCCGAGCAAGAGCAAAGCAACGACGGGAGGAGGAGGAGACAGACAAGTTCAAGCAGCTGCTAGGAAGACTTGACAAGCAGCAGCAACAGATCGACGAACTTAGAGGAATAGCACGCTTGCAGCAAGATCCTCCACTCGATATTACCGCCAACCCATCTCAGCGTAGAAGCAACGTCGCTAAATCGGAGGTCCCGTCTAACGATGCATCCTATACTACATATGGCGGTCCTGGCTACCCCGTGGAGGGAATTAAGGAGCAGATACCTTGTGAGCTCCATAAAAAATTGAAGAACGTATCTGTGAAGGTAGCGGTCGGATCGGCTTTGCCTTGTCCGCTTGAAGCACGTTGGCATGGCCGTGAGATTCCAACTGGCTATGCTAAAGTCGGGGTGGATCAAATCGTAAAGGAGTGGGATTCAATGGAGCTTGACATCCCTGGACCTGAAGGTGAGATCACACTGGGAGAAGTACTTGGTGGGATCATTCTCTGGGAAAAGAACAACATATACAGTTTCCAGGCTCGGCTCCAAGGATAACACTACCGCCTCCGAGTCGTCGCAGGTCTCCTTCACCTCCACCTCCACCTCCATCACCTCCAAGAAGCCCACCCCATGATGACTACGACCACCACATCCCGAGTCCATCTTGATCTCCGCCGCAGTCTCAGCAGTCTTCGCCGCCCGCTAAGGACAATAAGCGGAAGCGTGCTTCGTCAGTGAGTACTAAAGGACGCGGCAGCCCAAAACGGAAAATATCGCCCCTCCCAACAGTGTCTCATCAGAATCTTCCATCATACCTTACGATCGTACTGATGCAGAATCTGCAACGATATCAAAGGCCGAAGTGGTGGCGCATTTTGAGAAGAAGAAACCCGAGCTCGCTCCGGTATACACAAAGAAGCAAAAGGCATATGCACTTGATTTTCTGAACACACCATCGCAATATGAGTTGCACCATAAGCCAGATGACTATCTACGCACACTTCAGAAAGAAGTGGCGAAGAGCAAATCAAGAAAATCAAGTGCAAGCGGTAAAAAATCAGCAAGCACAAGTGCAAGCGGGACCAAAAATGCAATCAGTAAAAAATCAGACGTTCCCCTTCTCGGACAACAGGCAAAACAAACGATCGCACCCTCAAGGTGGTTTCACAAAACGTTCCACTCCTCGCACAACAGCCACTTGATATGTCAATAGCTGCGGAGTTGGCGGCCAGCATAGAAATCACACTTGATGAACTGTTAGGCCCCCAACTCGACCATCTACCCAAGATGCCACTAGCCCCTAAATATGTCACAGGTGAGGATTTGTTCAGCAAAGAGAGGCTGAGAGAACTGCCAACACAAATGCGGAATCTCCATCAATGGTACTCGGCGGTCATGAAGCAGGGGAGAATAATGATCGTAGCCAAAGTCCCACGTGAGTACTACTTCAGACCCGAAGAGGTACATATTGAGTTTTCAGAACTGTTCAGTTATACCATCTCGATGCCGTAGACAAATCCATCCTCAGCTGCTATTGTCTGTAAGTTGTTGAATTCATTTTCTACATGTTCAGTTTTCAGTTGTTCAGTTCGGAACATGTGATTATCCTTATTATGCAGAATGAAGATCCTAAAATGTAAAATAAAAAGAATCTACAATATTGGATTCATTGACCCAGATAAAGTGCATATAGCCACGCTAACGAATAACCCCGAGGAGACGGAGGAAAACCTTCTAAGGTTTCTAATGGAGCAAAATTTCTCTAACCACATATTGTTTTCTTACAATTTCAGGTGAGGGTCTTACTCTGTTGTACACATTCACTTTTGATTAGTCGATGCTAATAAGTTTAACTGATGTATATATAAATGTTTGCAGCTTCCACTGGGTTCTGCTAGACATTCAACTTGATAAGGGAAGAGTTGATGTCATGGACCCATCAAAGAGAAACCTGGAAGATTTCCGCAGCATACGGGACATGCTCCAGAAGTAAGTTTCACACTATATCGGTATGTTTCATTGATTTACCGAGATATCAGGTAATGATTAACTCGTTCATTCATTCATTTTCTTCGTCGGGCAGTGTTTGGATCCGGTTCAAGCGCGAGGTTACGGGTGTATTTAGTGAGAAGCTGACGTTTAAGGCGGTCTCGGTAAGTAGCACGTGATATGTCCACACATCTCTTTACTTCTAGTTTTAATACAATTATGATGCTCTAGATTATTATTTTGATTGAATTCTATTCTCGTAAAGTGCGCGAGACAGTCACGGGGGTCGAATCTATGTGGATTCTACGTTTGCGAGTTCATTCGCATGTTTATCACCGAACACAACGATTATAGAGTCGACGTAAGCAATGCATTCACACCATCATTTTATTGCCGTCACCTTTTGTTATCATGATTGATACATATTGATCTCCTTTTTCTTATATATAGTTCGAGAGAATACGAGATCAACTACTACCAGAGCAACGCGTACTAGCAATTGCGGAGGAGCTGACATGATTTATTATCAAAGAGATCGTAGACGATACCGGAGAATTTAGTGTGAATAGGTGATACTGATCTCCATGTAATCTAACTATTTTGTGCTCTAGTCCCGGTATTCTGTGATCTCCATGTAACTATGTAAATTGTATATATTTGTATGCTCGATTTCGTAATACAAATTATCTTATATATATGCAAGAACGTGTACGATATATGGTGGCATACAAATATTAAAACCATTTTGAAATGAAAAATTAATAAATAAAACAATACAACATAAATTTTCTATCATGGCAGAGAAAGGACACAAAATGCTGCCGTAGCAGAGAAATCACTAGTCCAAGGTAATGCTCTGCCACGACAGAGAAAAAACGTAAAATACTGCCGCGGCAGAGAACCACTAGTCCCGGCATGTGGCACCAACCGGGAGAAATAGGCGTGAACCCTGGGCGCGTAGGGACGCCTCGTAGGCACCCACTAGTCCCGGCTGTTAACTGGGCCGGGACTAGTGTTGGGTCTCTAGTCCCGTTTGATTAGTCCGGGTTCAAAAACCGGAACTAAAGGCCCTTATGACCCGAGACTAGAGGTCAGGTCTCCACTAGTGGTAGCTCAGCTATGGGTGAGGACGACGACCCATTTTGATGGCGCCACTGAATGGATGCCCGGACAAGCAATCGGCCCGGGCAAGCTTCTTCCGCTCAGGCCAGGGGAGTGGACAAATCTCCAGACCGTCATGGGGCTTGCTGGGGACGACAATGTGGTATTCGTTTGGACCAATACAGGCGTCTTCATGGTCCAGCTCGAGCCACTGCAGTTTAAGGAAATTTTCGAACACAATTCTTTCGCAGGCTGTTGCCTGACTTCGACTATCCACCCATTCGCAAGTTTTTGTGCTGCAGGCCAGAGCACACGTCAGCGTTGAGAAGTTTAACAGACATATGGTTGTTTCCACTACTTCTGGAATCCTTTTATTGTTATTACTCACTGGCAATTAGATATCAAATCTGTTTGGTTGATGAACTCGTGACATTCATTGTTTTCTCTATGTTTGACACAATAATATAGAGAGAAAACAATAATGACTGTATTGTTGACGGCAGTGCGCGGGAGCTGGATGTGCAGGCAGTCATCAAGCCACGGGAGCTGAACGAGGGTGGCGACGTGGACAGCGTCGGGGCATGGGACTGCCCAATACTATGACTCCCGACACGCGAACGAGGGTGATGGATAGAGGTAGCGGTGCGAGCCGCCGATGCGCGCCGCGTCGGAGATCCTCTGACGCCGCTTCTCCGCATCGTCGACAGTGAGGTCACGGGCAGGAGTTCCGTGGCCCCCATGGCCCAATTTGGCCACCCCTGACCGCGGCGAGCTCCCCACGACGACATGGTGGCGCGACGGGTGTGGATATATATGGATTGTTCATTAGAGCTGCGACGGAGGGGGAGGCGGTGCGCCGGAGGGTGGATAGGGTTTCAACCCGCATTGGCCGCTCCAATCGGCATATATAGTGGCCAATGCGGTGGATAAGCAGAGGCCATCATATTTTATGCGAGCCAGATCACTGATGCGATGTCCGGTCCGACACAAAAAACAGATGAAACCAGTATATCAGCCAATTATGCCTGTTTGCGGGCTGGTATGCGTTGTCTCGTAGAGATGCTCCTATACGAGTTGGAAACACGGTGCCTCTATTTTTAGCTTCTTTCATCTCGTTTGACAGATGAGACCCACAACGGTTGTTAGTGTTGCTAGATAGAAAATTGTAGGGTCATTTTTGCAAAACAACTATCACCACGTGTCAGCACAGTCATTTGGGATGATTTTTGCATGATGTTGCAACTATTGAGACTACTCCAATCCAATTTAAAACTATGCGCTAGTAGAAAACAGGCTATCCGTTCGCGCCACTAACAGCATTAGTCCCGGTTGCGCCACGAACCGGGACTAATGCTGACACGCGTCCCGGTTCGAGCGGGCACGGTGGTCGGAGGCATGCGTCCCGGTTGGTAGGGGTGCATGCGTCCCGGTTCGTAACACAAACCGGGATTAAAGGTTGGGTGCCAACCACGTGGTCTGGCACACACCTTTAGTCCTCGGGACGTATGATCCCGCCCTCTATAAATACGACGCCCCAGCCCTCTGTCTCCCCTTTGTTTTTTCATGGTGAAAGGCGTGAGAGGTGTGCTAGTTTATTTTTTTCTATGCATGCATTCAAGGTGTTTGATGAAATGTTTGAGTGAATGATCCCGTTCAATTTTCACATAATAAAAATATAGAAGATGTCCGAGACACACTTGAGCTTTCTCCTCTTTATTTCCCTCGACCGAGGTTAGCAATCTTTTCTTTTCTTTGTCATTGATACAATGCATGTGTCGATGTGAATTGGTCATTTCACTATTTATGATGTCCCGTTTTTTGATAAACTTAATTATATGATGCGGATGAACGATCGGGAATGGATGTACGGTGACCGGCGTGTACCCGGATACATTAAAGGCATGGATAAATTTATCGATGTGGCTACGACAAACAAAGAGAATGGTTTTATACGTTGTCCATGTGTTCAATGTCGGAACAACAAGGAGTACTCTTCCTCGAAAATCATTCGCGGCCACCTAGTTATGAAAGGTTTCATGCCCAACTATAATTGCTGGACCAAGCATGAGGAAAGAGGGGTTATGATGGAAGACAGTGAACAAGAAGATGATGATAACAACTATCATCATATGTTTTCTGAACACAGTGATACTGCAATGGAAGACAATGAAGAGGAATGAGGTGAAAAACGGGCATCAGATGAACCCGCTGATAAACTTGGTAGGGTCATTTCTGATGCAAAGCGAGACTGTGAAACAGAAAAAGAGAAGTTAAAGTTAGAAGACATGTTAGAAGATCACAAGAAATTGTTGTACTCATACTGCGAAGATGACAACACAAAGCTCGGTATCACACTGGAATTGCTGCGATGGAAGGCAGAGTGTGGTCTAACCGACTCCTCATTTGAAAAGATGCTGAAATAATGAAGCCGAAGTTTCCAAAACATAACGAACTTTCCGAGAGTACGTACGAAGCAAAGAAGACTCTGTGTCCTCAAGGATTAGATATGCAGAAGATACATGCATGCATTAATGACTGCATCCTCTACCGCGGTAAGGAGTATGAGAATTTAGATAAATGCCTGATATGCAATGCATTGCGGTATAAGATCAGACGAGATGACCCTGATGATGTTGAGGGAGAGCCCCTCCGGAAGAGGGTTCCTGCTAAGGTTATGTGGTATGCTTCTATATACCAAGGTTGAAACGCATGTTCAGAAAAAAAGAGCATGCCAGGTTGTTGCGATGGCAGAAATAAGACCGTAAGAAAGACGGGAAGTTGAGACACCCTGCTGATGGGTCACAGTGGAGAAAAATCGAGAGAGACTTCTCGGACTTTGCAGGTGACGCAAGGAACTTATGGTTTGATCTAAGTACGGATGTCATCAATCCTTTTGGGGAGCAGAGCTGCAGTCATGGCACCTGACCCGTGACTCTATGTATCTACAACCTTCATCCTTGGTTGTGCATGAAGCGTAAGTTCATTATAATGTCAGTGCTCATCCAAGGCCCAAAACAACCGGGCAACGACATTGATGTATACCTTAGGTCATTAGTTGAATAACTCTTATAGCTGTGGGGCAAACCATGTGTACATGCGTGGGATGAGAACAAACAAGAGCCATTTAACCTACGAGGGTTGCTTTTCGTAACTATCAATGATTGACCTGCTCTTAGTACCCTTTCAGGACAGACAAACAAGGGATATAAGGAATGCACACACTTTTTAGATAAGACTGGAGGTACATATTTGCATAAATGCAAAAAGGTTGTGTACCTGGCGATTCGACGATTTTTTCCGACCAATCATCCCGTAAGAAAGGAAAGCATTTCAAAGGTGAGGCACATCACCAGAAGAATCCTGAACTCCCTGCTGGTGATGATGTATTTGGTATGGTTAAGGACATAGAAGTAATCTTTGAAAAGGGTCCCGGCGGTCAATCAGTTCCGAACGATGTCGCTACAGGACACACAGCCATGTGGAAGAAGAAATCTATATTTTGGGAGCTGCCATATTGGAAAGTCCTACGTGTCAGCTCTTCAATCGACGTGATGCACGCGACGAAGAATCTTTGTGTGAACCTGCTAGGATTCCTAGGCATGTATGGTAAGACAAAAGATACACCAGAAGTACGGGAGGACCAAAAAGTTATGAAAGACCCAAATAACATGCATACACAGAACAAGACGGATAAAGGGCATCACTTATGTCGTGCCAGCTATGCTCTTACCAAAGCAGAGAATGAAATCTTTTTTAAAGTCCTTTACAGTATCAAGGTGTCGTCTGGCTTCTCATCTAATATAAAGGGGATAATAAATATGGCAGAGAAAAAGTTCCAAAACCTGAAGTCTCATGACTGTCACGTGATTATGACGCAGTTGCTTCCGATTGCATTGAGGGGGCTTCTACCGAAAAATGTTCGAGTACCCATTGTGAAACTGTGTGCATTCCTCAATGCAATATCTCAGAAGGTAATCAATCTAGATATTCTGCCAAGGTTACAGAAGGATGTGGTACAATGTCTTGTTAGTTTTGAGTTGGTGTTCCCACCATACTTCTTCAATATTATGACGCATATCCTAGTTCACCTAGTGGAAGAGATTGCCATTCTCGGTCCTTTATTTTTGCACAATATGTTCCCCTTTGAGAGGTTCATGGGAGTCTTAAAGAAATATGTTCATAACTGTGCTAGACTAGAAGGAAGCATCTCCAAGGGATATGGAACAGAGGAGGTCATTGAGTTTTGTGTTGACTTTATTCCTGACATTAAGCCGATTGGTATTTTTGACTCGCAGCATGAGGGAAGACTAACTGGAAAAGGCACGCTGGGAAAGAAAGCAATGATATGTAGGGAAGGAGATTCTTTCACTAAAGCACACTACACAGTTCTACATAATTCCACCTTGGTAGCTCCGTATATCGAGGAACACAAGAATATTGTACGCTCCAAAAACCCGGGGAAGCTTGACTCATGGATTACAGATGAACACATGAAGTCTTTCGGTGGTTGGATGCGAACACATCTCTTGAATGACACCACTGTTGGAGATCAGCTATACTTGTTGGCCGTGTCACCATCTTCTACTATATTGAATTTCTAAGGGTACAAAATAAATGGGAATACATTCTACACGATCGTCCAAGATAAGAAGAGCACCAACCAAAACAGTGGTGTCCGCTTTGATGCAACGGACGAGAATGGGCAAAAGGACACATACTATGATTACATAGAGGAGATATGGGAACTAGACTATGGAGTCTCTTTTAAGGTCCCTTTGTTTCGCTGCAAATGGGTCAACCTGAATGGGGAAGGGGTAAAGATAGACCAGTTGTGCGGAATGACAATAGTGGATCTCAACAATCTTGGCTATAGAGATGAACCATTCGTCCTAGCCAACGATGTGTCTCAGGTTTTCTATGTGAAGGACATGTCCTCCAGACGAAAAAAATAAAAAATATGCAAACGAATACATCTGATGAGCCAACGCGTCACATAGTTTTTTCAGGGAAAAGAAACATCGTGGGAATCAAGGACAAGACAGACATGTCAGAAGATTATTATAAGTTTGATGAAATTCCGCCCTTCACAGTGAAAACTGACTCAAGCATTCCGTTAAGTAAAGAAGATGCTCCATGGTTACGTCTGAAGCGATCATAAGGAAGGACATACGCCAAGAAGTTCATGCTCATATTGTGTACCTCTAGTTCATGTCTGGCCGGTCGGCTGCATATTGTGAACCTAAATGCCATGAGACATGATAGCTCATTTTGTGAAGGATATTTTATGATGTTTGCAATTTTCCAAGTTTAATAAATGTATTGAGTGTTAGTCCCGGTTTGTGGCTTGACTGAGACTATATATAGGGGGGCCTTTAGTCCCGGTTTTGTAGTCTCGTTTTTTAATATTAATAAATTTCTTGATTGTTAGTCCCATTTTGTGGCTGGAGCGGGACTAAAGGGGGCATTTATTCCCGATTCGTAGAACGACTTTTCCAAACTATGAAGAAGTTGTCCCGATTCGTACTTACCCTTAAGATCTGATCTCCAAACGCGCGTGGTCACATATTAGGGAGTGCCTCTATGACCAGTTTGTTCGAGATGTCGGAGGACTGGGCTCCGATGGCATCTCCCTCAAACTGGTCGTAGTGGTGTCCCTGCTCTCGCACACCATCTTGCTGCCTGTAACTTCTCTAACTAGATCAATACACCTGGAGCTAACTAATTTCACATATTACGGAGTGCCTCTATGACCAGTTTCTTGGAGATGCCGGAGGACTGGGATCCGGTGGCATCTCCCTGAAACTGGTCGTAGTGGTGTCCCTGCTCTCTAAAACCATATTGGAGATGTATCAATCTGGCTGGAGGACTGGACTCACAAGGATGCCTCTTTATAGTACAAGCAGCTCGGCATAGTGTCGACACTCACGACATAATGTCGACACTCACCCCTATTATTAGTGCTGACTCGTGTTTTGTCCCGGTTGGTGTCTCCAACCGAGACTAAAGGTTCATCTTTAGTCCCGGTTGGTGATACCATCCGAGACAAGGTACAAGTCGCACAACATAATGTCGACACTTACTCCTATCATTAGTGTTGTCTGGCCCAGCCTGCCGAAATCCCTCCAACCAAGACTAAAGATGAACCTATCATGTTCGAAGTTTCATGGCTTTCGGTCCAAATGATCAAGCCATTTTTCATTTTCCGAGCACAAAAAACGGGTTGTTTTGTGAAGTAACCACCAAAATGCTGTTTCAGAATGCTACCGTCCCATTTTTCTAAAATACTAGACCACCTTACATGGACTATCTCCCAACCGGGAGATCTCAAACCTTTTCGTCCATCCCGGGTAAAAAGGACAAATGTCTACCGAATTAGCAGTAAGTGGGTCCAGTTTGTACTACAGGTACATGATCTAACGCCCGTGATTTTTTGAAAAAATCATTTTTAGACTCGCAATATGTGGTTTTTTTAGAGATCCAATGCAAATTCTAATGATGCTCGTCCCCTATCTTCATGCACGCGGTTCGACCATAGTTAGAAATTCAAAAAATTCAAAACGGGCATAAGAAATTCAAAAAAAGTCCGAACAATGTAAATCGTTCGCGTGGTGTCATATTATGTGACATAGTTGCAAGGAAAAATACCATACTTGGTATATTGATCATGTCTCGAAAAAACCTTCACAAAATGACCTATCATGTTCGAGGTTTCATGGCTTTCGGTCCAAATGACCGATATATGTGCGGAATCACGGCATAGTTTGTGATGTTATGCACATATTATGCATGAATGTGGACATTGGTATGGAGAACAATGTTGCACGAGGAAGTTTTCCTTTTCGTCGCACGGAAAAGCCATTTTCCATTTTCCAAAAGCAAAAACGGGTCGTTTTGTGAAGTAACCACCAAAATGCTGTTTCTGAATGTTACCATCCCATTTTTGTAAAATACTAGACCACCTTACATGGACTATCTCCCAACCGGGACATCTCAAACCTTTTCGTCCATCCCGGATAAAAACGACAAATGTCTGCCGAATCGGTAGGAAGTGGGTTCGGTTTATACTACAGGTACATGATCTAACGCCCGCGATTTTTTGAAAAAAATCATTTAGACTTACAATATGTGGTTTCTTCAGAGATCCAAAGCAAGTCCTAACGATCCTCGTCCCCTATCTTCATGCACGCCGGTTCGACCATAGTTATATATTCAAAACGGGCATAAAAATTCAAAAAAAGTCCGAACAATGTAAATCCTTCGCGTGGTGTCATATTATGTGATATAGTTGCAAGGAAAAATACCATACTTGGTATATTGATCATGTCTCGAAAAAACTTCACAAAATGACCTATCATGTTCGAGGTTTCATGGCTTTCGGTCCAAATGACCGATGTTATGTGCTGAATCACGGTATAGTTTGTGATGTTGTGCCCATATTATGCATGCATGTGTACATTGGTATGGAGAACAATGTTACAGGAGGAAGTTTTCCTTTTCGTCGCACGGAAAAGCCATTTTCCATTTTCCGAGCGGAAAAAACGGGTCGTTTTGTGAAGTAACTACCAAAATGTCGTTTCAGAATGCTACCGTCCCATTTTATAAAATACTAGACCACCTTACATGGACTATCTCCCAACCGGGACATCTCAAACCTTTTCGTCCATCCCGGGTAAAAAGTACAAATGTCTGCCGAATCTGTAGGAAGTGGGTCTGGTTTGTACTATAGGTACATGATCTAACGCCCGTGATATTTTGAAAAAATAATTTTTAGAATCGCAATATGTGGTTTCTTCAGAGATCCAATACAAGTTCTAACGATGCTCGTCCCCTATCTTCATGCACGTCGGTTCGACCATAGTTAGAAATTCAAAAAATTCAAAACGGGCATAAGAAATTCAAAAAAATGTCCGAACAATGCAAGGAAAAATACCAGACTTGGGTATATAGATAATGTCTCGAAAAAACCTTCATAAAATGACCTATCATGTTCGAGGTATCATGGCTTTCGGTCCAAATGACCGATGTTATGTGCTGAATCATGACATAGTTTGTGATGTTGTGCCCATATTATGCATGCATGTGGACATTGGTATGGAGAACAATGCTGCAGGAGGAAGTTTTCTTTTTCATCGCACGGAAAATCCATTTTCCATTTTCCGAGCGCAAAAAACGGGTCGTTTTGTGAAGTAACCACCAAAATGTTGTTTCTGAATGCTACCGTCCTATTTTCTAAAATACTAGACCACCTTACATGGACTATCTCCCAACCGGGACATCTCAAACATTTTCGTCCATCTCGGGTAAAAAGGACAAATGTCTGCCGAATCGGTAGGAAATGGGTCTGGTTTGTACTACAGGTACATGATCTAATGCCCGTGATTATTTGAAAAAATTATTTTTTGACTCGCAATATGTGGTTTCTGCAGAGATTCAATGCAAGTTCTAACGATGCTCGTCCACTATCTTCATGCACGCAGGTTCGACCATAGTTAGAAATTCAAAAAAATCAAAACAGGCATAAGAAATTCAAAAAAAGTTCGAATAATGTAAATCCTTCGCGTGGTGTCATATTATGTGATATAGTTGCAAAGAAAAATACCATACTTGGTATATTGATCATGTCTCGAAAAAACTTTCACAAACTGACCTATCATGTTCGAGGTTTCATGGTTTTCGGTCCAAATGTAGATGTTATGTGCTGAATCACGACATAGTTTGTGATGTTGTGCCCATATATGCATGCATATGGACATTGGTATGAAGAACAATGTTGCAGGAGGAAGTTTTCCTTTTCATCGCACGAAAAAGCCATTTTCCATATTCCAAGCGCTAAAAACGGGTCGTTTTGTGAAGTAACCGCCAAAATGTTGTTTCAGAAAGCTACCGTCCCATTTTTCGAAAATACTAGACCACCTTAAATGGACTATCTCCCAACCGGACATCTCAAACCTTTTCTTCCATCCCAGGTAAAATAGACAAATGTCTGCCGAATCGGTAGGAAGTGGGTCCGGTTTGTACTACAGGTACATGATCTAACGCCCGTGATTTTTTGAAAAAATTATTTTTAGACTCACAATATGTGGTTTATTCAGAGATACAATGCAAGTTCTAACGATGCTCGTCCCCTATCTTCATGCATGCCGGTTCGACCATAGTTAGAAATTCAAAAAATTCAAAACGAGCATAAGAAATTCAAAAAAATCCGAACAATGTAAATCCTTCGCGTGGTGTCATATTATGTGACATAGTTGCAAGGAAAAATACCAGACTTGGTATATTGATCATGTCTCCAAAAAACCTTCACAAAATGACCTATCATGTTCGAGGTTTCATGATTTTCGGTCCAAATGACCGATGTTATGTGCTAAATCACGGCATAGTTTGTGATGATGTGCCCATATTATGCATGCATGTGGACATTGGTATGGAGAACAATGTTGCATGAGGAAGTTTTCCTTTTCGTCGCACGGAAAAGCCATTTTCCATTTTCCGAGCGTAAAAAACGGGTCGTTTTGTTAAGTAACCACCAGAATGTTGTTTCAGAATGCTACCGTCCCATTTTTCTAAAATACTAGACCACCTTACATGGACTATCTCCCAACCGGGACATCTCAAACCTTTGCGTCCATCCAGGGAAAAAGGACAAATGTCTGCCGAATCGGCAGGAAGTGGGTCTGGTTTGTACTATAGGTACATGATCTAACACCCATGATTTTTTGAAAATATCATTTATAGACTCGCAATATGTGGTTTCTTCAGAGATCCAATGCAAGTTCTAACGATGCCCGTCCCCTCTCTTCATGCACGCTGGTTCGACCATAGTTAGAAATTCAAAAAATTCAAAACGAGCATATAAAATTCAAAAAATTCCGAATAATGTAAATCCTTCGCGTGGTGTCATATTATGTAATATAGTTGCAAGGAAAAATACCAGACTTGGTATATAGATCATGTCTCGAAAAACCTTCAGAAAATGACATATCATGTTCGAGGTTTCATGGCTTTCGGTCCAAATGACCGATGTTATGTGCTGAATCACGGCATAGTTTGTGATGTTGTGCCAATATTATGCATGCATATGGAAATTTGTATGGAGAACAATGTTGCAGGAAGAAGTTTTCCTTTTCGTCGCACGGAAAAGCCATTTTCCATTTTTCGAGCGCAAAAAACGGGTCATTTTGTGAAGTAACCACCAAAATGTTGTTTCAGAATGCTACCGTCCCATTTTTCTAAAATACTAGACCACCTTACATGGACTATATCCCTACCGGGACACCTCAAACCTTTTCGAACATCCCGGGTAAAAAGGACAAATGTCTGCCGAATCGGTAGGAAGTGGGTCCGGTTTGTACTACAGGTACAGGATATAACGCCGGTGATTTTTTGAAAAAAACATTTTTATACTCACAATATGTGGTTTCTTCAGAGATCCAATGGAAGTTCTAACGTGCTCGTCCCCTATCTTCATGCACGCCGGTTCGACCATAGTTAGAAATTCAAAAAATTCAAAACGGGCATAAGAAATTCAAAAGAAGACCGAAAAATGTAAATCCTTCGCGTGGTGTCATATTATGTGACATAGTTGCAAGGAAAAATACCAGACTTGGTATATTGATCATGTCTCAAAAAAACCTTCAGAAAATGACCTATCATGTTCGAGGTTTCATGGTTTTCGGTCTAAATGACTGATGTTATGTGCCAATCACGACATAGTTTGTGATGTTGTGCACATATTATGCATGCATGTGGACATTGGTATGGAGAACAATGTTTCAGGAGGAAGTTTTCCTTTTCGTCGCACGGAAAAACCATTTTCTAAGCGCAAAAAATGGGTCGTTTTGTGAAGTAACCACCAAAATGCTATTTCAGAATGCTACCGTCCCATTTTTATAAAATACTAGACCACCTTACATGGACTATCTCCCAACAGGGACATCTCAAACCTTTTCGTCCATCCCGGGTAAAAAGGATAAATGTCTACCGAATCGGTAGGAAGTGGGTCCGGTTTGTACTATAGGTACATGATCTAACGCCTGTGATTTTTTGAAAAAATTATTTTCAGACTCACAATATGTGGTTTCTTCATATATCCAATGCAAGTTCTAACGATGCTCTTCCCCTATCTTCATGCACGCCGGTTCGACCATAGTTAGAAATTCAAAAAAATTCAAAACGGGCATAAGAAACTCAAAAAAAGTCTGAACAATGTAAATCGTTCGCGTGGTGTCATATTATGTGACGTAGTTGCAAGGAAAAATACCATACTTGGTATATTGATCATGTCTCGAAAAAACCTTCACAAAATGACCTATCATGTTCGAGGTTTCATGTCTTTCGGTCCAAATGACCGATGTTATGTGCTGAATCACGGCATAGTTTGTGATGTTGTGCCCATATTATGCATGCATATGGATATTTGTATGGAGAACAATGTTGCAGGAGGAATTTTTCCTTTTCGTCGCACGGAAAAGCCATTTTCCATTTTTCGAGCGCAAAAAGGGGTCATTTTGTGAAGTAACCATCAAAATGTTGTTTCAGAATGCTACCGTCCCATTTTTCTAAAATACTAGACCACCTTACATGGACTATATCCCAACCGGGACACCTCAAACCTTTTCGACCATCCCGGGTAAAAAGGACAAATGTCTGCCGAATCGGTAGGAAGTGGGTCCGGTTTGTACTACAGGTACATGATCTAACGCCCGTGATTTTTTGAAAAAAACATTTTTATACTCACAATATGTGGTTTCTTCAGAAATCCAATGCAAGTTCTAAAGTTCTCGTCCCCTATCTTCATGCACGCCGGTTCGACCATAGTTAGAAATTCAAAAAATTCAAAACTGGCATAAGAAATTCAAAAAAAGTCCGAAAAATGTAAATCCTTCGCGTGGTATCATATTATGTGACATAGTTGCAAGGAAAAATACCAGACTTGGTATATTGATCATGTCTCGAAAAAACCTTCAGAAAATGACCTATCATGTTCGAGGTTTCATGGTTTTCGGTCTAAATGACTGATGTTATGTGCTGAATCACGGCATAGTTTGTGATATTGTGCCCATATTATGCATGCATGTGGACATTGGTATGGAGAACAATGTTTCAGGAGGAAGTTTTACTTTCCGTCGCACGGAAAAATCATTTTCCATTTTCTGAGTGCAAAAAACTGGTCGTTTTGTGAAGTAACCACCAAAATGCTATTTCAGAATGCTACCGTCCCATTTTTCTAAAATACTAGACCACCTTACATGGACTATCTCCCAACCGGTACATCTCAAACCTTTTCGTCCATCCCGGGTAAAAATGACAAATGTCTGTCGAATCGGTAGGAAGTGGGTCCGTTTGTACTATAGGTACATGATCTAACGCCCGTGATTTTTTGAAAAAATTATTTTTAGACTCACAATATGTGGTTTCTTCATATATCCAATGCAAGTTCTAACGATGCTCGTCCCCTATCTTCATGCACACCGGTTCGACCATAGTTAGAAATTCAAAAAATTCAAAACGGGCATAAGAAATCAAAAAAAGTCCGAACAATGTAAATCGTTCGAGTGATGTCATATTATGTGACATAGTTGCAAGAAAAAATACCATACTTGATGTATTGATCATGTCTCGAAAAAATCTTCACAAAATGACCTATCATGTTCGAGGTTTCATGGCTTTCGGTCCAAATGACCGATGTTATGTGCTGAATCACGGCATAGTTTGTGATGTTGTGCCCATATTATGCATGCATGTGGACATTTGTATGGAGAACAATGTTGCAGGAGAAAGTTTTCCTTTTCGTCGCACGGAAAAGCCATTTTCCATTTTCCGAGCGCAAAAAACGGGTCGTTTTGTGAAGTAACCACCAAAATGCTATTTCAGAATGCTAACGTCCCATTTTTATAAAATACTAGACCACCTTACATGGAATATCTTCCAACCGGGACATCTCAAACCTTTTCGTCCATCCCGGATAAAAAGGACAAATGTCTGCCGAGTCGGTAGGAAGTGGGTCCGGTTTGTACTACAAGTACATGATCTAACGCCCGTGATTTTTTGAAAAAATTATTTTTAGACTCGCAAAATGTTGTTTCTTCAGATATCCAATGCAAGTTCTAACGATGCTCGTCCCCTATCTTGATGCACGTCGGTTCGACCATAGTTAGAAATTCAAAACGGGCATAAGAAATTCAAAAAAACAGTCCGAACAATGTAAATCCTTCGCTTGGTGTCATATTATGTGACATAGTTGCAAGGAAAATACCAGACTTGGTATATTGATCATGTCTCGAGAAAACCTTCACAAAATGACCTATCATGTTCGAGGTTTCATGGCTTTCGACCGATGTTATGTGCTGAATCACGGCATAGTTTGTGATGTTGCGCCCATATTATGCATGCATATGGACATTGGTATGGAGAACAATGTTGCAGGAGGAAGTTTTCATTTTCGTCGCACGGAAAAGCCATTTTCCATTTTAAGAGCGCAAAAAACGGGTCGTTTTGTGAAGTAACCACCAAAATACTGTTTCAGAGTGCTACCGTCCCATTTTTCTTACTAGACCACCTTACATTGACTATCTCCCAACCGGGACATCTCAAAACTTTTCGTCCATCGCGGGTAAAAAAGACAAATATCTGCCGAATCGGTAGGAAGTGGTTCATTATTAATTTTAAATGGTTCATAGTTTAAATGGTTACATTAATTATTTTTAAAAACATAAAATGGTTTTGAATTAGTTATTCAAATCCAAACACTTTTTATGTTTAAAGTTTTTCTAAATTCCAAATTAATATTCAAAAAATATAAGTCAATTCATTTTTAATTTTAAATGGTTCATAGTTTAAATGGTTACATTAATTATTTTTAAAAACATAAAATGGTTTTGAATTAGCTATTCAAATCCAAACACTTTTTATGTTTAAAGTTTTTCTAAATTCCAAATTAATATTCAAAAAATATAAGTTAATTCATTTTTAATTTTAAATGGTTCATAGTTTAAATGGTTACATTAATTATTTTTAAAAACAGAAAATGGTTTTGAATTAGTTCTTCAAATCCAAACACTTTTTATGTTTAAAGTTTTTCTAAATTCCAAATTAATATTCAAAAAATATAAGTTAATTCATTTTTAATTTTAAATGGTTCATAGTTTAAATGGTTCATAGTTTAAATGGTTACATTAATTATTTTTAAAAACAGAAAATGGTTTTGATTTAGTTATTCAAATTCAAACACTTTTTATGTCTAAAGTTTTTCTAAATTCTAAAGTAATTATCATTAAAAAACATTACAAATTTAAACCCCAAAATAAAAAATAAGGCGGCAAGAGAGAGAAAATTCGTGAAATTTTTTTAAAACAGGGTCATACGTCCCTGTTGGAGCTACCAACCGGGACTAAAGACCCCCTGCGCGCGCCGCTTGGGCTCAAGCCAAAATACGTGGGCATACGTCTCGGTTGGTGCCACCAACCGGGATGTATGACTCTTTAGTTCCGGTTGGAGCCACCAACTGGGACGTATGCTCTCTCCCCTTTATACATGATGTGCCCGTTCCTCTCCTTCCCTTCTCCATTCTCTGCAACTCGCACACATAGAGGGAGACGCCGTCGCCCCGCCGTCAGGCTGCCCGCGCCGCCGCCTTGCCGTCAGGCTGCCCGTCTTAGTCAGCGTCGCCGCGCCGTCGAGCTGCTCGTGCCGCCGCCTCGCCGTCAGGCTGCCCGTGTGTCGGCATTGACCTCGTCTTCTCCGATCCCGACGACCTCCGTCGGCCGCATCCCCGTCGCTCCGGTCCACCCCGTGTCTCGCCGTCGATCCCTCCAGCTGTAGGGTGAGCATGCGATCCTCCTGGACCCCTCATATGCCCCCTCTCTCTGTGCTCGTCGCGCGTTGCCCACCCGTGAGCACCGCCGCCGCTCACCGTCGCAGCAACGTATCCGGTGGCCTCGATCTAGCGTTGCCGCCTCTATTAGGTAGCCCGCGACGCCCTCGTTCAAACGCGCTAGTTCTCGTAGCCTTGCGTGCCAGCTATCGTTGTCGCTGCCGCTGCCTCGGAGCTCACCGCCGGTGTGACGTCGTGCTGACGTCACCCGTGCGTCACCTTGCTCGCGTGGCAGCTGATGTGGCCTGGGGCCCATCAGTCAGCCTCAGTGGGTAGGCTCCGCTGTGGTGTAAAAAGTATCCGATGTGCGTGTTGACATCAGCATGACGCAGTAAATGTTTTAAATTGATTAAATAATTCTAGAAATGGAATAAATTTTGTAAAATCAATAACTAATTCATATTTAATCATAAAAATATGTATAATATATCGAAATGTTCAGAAAATTGAGAGCTATGTGTCTAAGAAATCATAATACATTTTCAAGCAACTTTAAACCCTAGTTTAGTTGGAAGAACATCGATACCCCTCATATACATGTGAGTTTGACGATGCACCTTTGCCAGGGCATTCCGAACCCTCTTAAATCGACATGCATTATGGTTACTGCGTAGTATCTAATCTGACATGTCATACATATTGTTTGCGCATTGCATTATGCCATGTATTGAATTTTCGCCTCTATTTCCGGTATTGGTTCTTCGCGATAGGATCCGAGCCCGAGGGAAAGCGTAGCCTCTCATTCTGAACCTATTGCAAAGTATCTACTTTCTCGCTATGATGCATATGATTCCATTGTGGTATTTTGTCAGTAGCTAGAGTTACCTATCTACTACATAGTTTCCTTTTTGTAGCTAGCTTTAGGGTTTAGGGTTTAGGGTTTCTCTTCATTTTTATTATTGTGTATGTATATATTAGGGTTTCTCCGAATTAGGGTTTATATCTCTCAACACCCTACCTAACATTCTGCCTTAGCCGCTTTGACTTATCTGTTTTTACACCTATGCAGAAAATATGGACCCACACGACAGAGACGAAGAAAAGGAAGAGTTGATCCAAGGTGTGATCCGCGGGGAAGAAAATTTAGATGTATCGATGTTTCTGAACAACTCCGGTGAGGGTGATCCTATTTTTGCCGGAAGAGAGACGACTTGTTTGAGGTTGAAGGTGATGCCTTCCGCGAGGGAGAAGACGATGCCTTGTATGATCGTGAAGACGACCGCTCGGTGAGGTGCATGTAATATAATTAATTCATTAATTAATCATCTGCTGTCTATATAGAAATAGTAACGACGATCTTTCTTCTTTTAGCCCTCCGGATCAAACAAATCTACTGAAAAGAGCGGACGAGGCCCAACCAAAAAGTTGGAAGACCATGAGAGGTTCAGGATCGAAGATATCAGTGAAGACGTCAAACCGATAGCTCCCGTTGTTGTCACAAACAAATTTGTGGCACAATGCGGAGTAATCGTTAGGGACTTCGTCCCGATCACCATTCGAATTGGAATAGGCCTGCTGATGCGGAAGAAGAGGGAACATGTCTATATCTACCTAACATGGCCAAAGATTTACTGTGGAAGAGGCTCATGCTTAATTTCAAACTACCGAAGATAGAGCTGGATCCAAATGCGGAGGATCCAGTTGAGGACGCCTTAGAACATGCGAAAGCCATGGAGATGAAGGTCAGGGAGTGGGCTATGAAGAAGATGGCCCAGTGTTTCACCAACTGGAAGAAAAGATTGCACCTTGACTATGTCGTGAAAGAGAAGACTCCGGATTTCAAGAAGATTCAGTTTCAGAAGATAAAACCATTCTGGGCTGAGTTTGTGAATTACAAGACATCAGAAAAAGCTAAGAAAATGTCTGCTACGAATAAGCTGAATGCTGCTAACAAGAAGTATCACCATAGTATGGGGCAAGGTGGCTACAGGGCTGGCATTCCTAAGTGGAAGAAACTTGAGGATGAACTACGTGCTAAAAAGATCATCCTAGAGACAGACGATTGGATCGAACGTGCAAAGAATTGGTTTTACGGGCATGGGGCACGTTGGACTCGGAAGGGAAGTATATATATAACATACGATATAAAGAAGACCCCTTGCCAATCGAGAAGATGAGAAACGTAGTAAAGGCTGTTAAAGATGGGGACTTCATTCCCGATAGAGAGAATGATGAGCTCACACTCGCCCTTGGAAATAAGGAACATGATGGACGAACACGAGGCACAATAGGCTCCCAACCATGGAGGATCGGGTTTCCCGAAGAGAGGAATAAATATCCTGATAGAAGCCGTAAGAGGAGAAAGGACAAGGCGGAAGTTGAAGCAGATATTCAGAAAGAGAGAATGCGTATAATTGAAGAACGAATAAAGCAACAACAAGATCAAATTAACGCACTTAGCCAGCAAGGTACTACCAGCCCATCTCAACAACACATGGTGGTAGAACGTGGATTCGATGCTCCCGACCTATCGAATAATCAAACAAGCAGTGTGGCTTCCACCGAGGTCCCGGGTGATGACAATGACGATGACGATGGTGCACCAACGATGGCTCGTGTTGGCTACCCGGTGGATGATATCGCACAGATGACACACTGCGAGCTACATATCAAAGTTGTGAACCCACTGCGAGCTACATATCAAAGGTACTACCAATGAAGGTGGAGGTCGACTATGCCTTACCAATTGGACCCACACCAACTTACCATTGTCGTCCGGTTCCACAGGGCTATGCTGTTGTCGGGGTGGAGGAAATCATGTCCACCTTTCAAGGTTTGAAGCTTGAATACCCTGCAGGTGAAGGGGATGTGACTGAACTGGGAGAAGCAACAAACGTCACCATTCTATGGCCAAAGGAATGTACCGTGCTTCAAAATCACACGCTAAGGCCATCTTCACCGCCGCCTCACCCGTCTCCAGCGCGATCATCGCCGCCGTGGCAGCCGTGTTCGTTGCCTCAACCGGCTCCGTCTTCTCACCCGGCTCCGTCTTCTCACCCGTCTCCATCGCCTTACCAATCTCCGGCGCAGCCAACGCCGCGACAGCCATCGCCGGTGCCTCAGGAAAAAAAGTGTAAGCGTACCACCGCTACTCTGCGGAGTGGTAAGAGATCGCCGACACGTAAACAAGAGCCTCTTCCAAAAGTACCAAAGGTTCCTCCCAAGAGAGCTTATGACTGTACTGAAGAGGAGACTACGAAGATCGTTGAGGCACAAACGACAATGTTTTTCGCTAAGCTGAGGCGGTCGAAAGAGCCAGAGTTCCCCAGCACCAAAGAAGAAAAGGCCCGAGTGTTCAAAATGCTAAAGGCCCTTCACCAACCCGAGCCAAAGCTGTCATCAGACTATGAGCGCTCTATTCTCAAGTCACATGCGGCACATCAACTGTCAAAGAGCAGTACTGATGCAAGCGGGAAATCTGTTGCCCAGCTCGGAGAACAAGCAAAACAATCTTGCGCCCCTCTCAAGGTGATTTACCATACCAATGTGGGGTCGAGAAAATATGCGGCCGGAGAGCAGTATGATCCAGATATAGTTGCATAATACGGAGAAGCTGCCGCTGCTCAAGGTATGAGTATTGCCCACTACTTATCCAAGTTACCGTACTTCCCCGTCGGTGAAGTAGCATACAAATACCAGTACGTCAAACCTCTCTTCAAACCTGAGGAGGTAAATAATCTCCCAACAAAAATGCGAAAATTGCATAACTGGTACATGCATGCCACAAAGGCCAGGGCTAACTGGATAATGCTGAGGATTACAAAAAAGCATTATGGGAAAGAAATAGATGAAATGATATCCATTGAATTTGTTGAACTATTTCAATTATTCAATTAAGACGCCTTGGACAAATCGATCATCAGTGCTATTGTCTGTAAGTATTAATTTTGTAATTAATTTAGTCTCTAGCTATCTCACCTCGTTTTTTGCATGTATATAATCATACTATAATATACAGAATGAAGATCCTCGAATGCAGCAGAGGACAAATCTATGACATTGGGTTCATTGACCCATATTGGGTTCATCAAACTAATCTCAAAACAAACCCCCAGGATACAGAGGATAATATCGTACACGCGTTAAGCTTTCAAGACAGAAGGGAAATACTATTTCTTTACAACTTCGAGTGAGTGTTATTTTCTTGTATACACTTTCTATTTCGCTTACTCGACGTTAAGTACATAATTGATTAGTTATGCATGCACAACTTCCACTATATTCTGTTAATCATTTAACCTGACAAAGGGCGTGTACTAGTCATGGACTCGAAACATAAACCCCTTGAGACGTGGAAGGATATGCAGATGCTTCTTCAGCGGTAAGTCTAATCATTATGACACTATATCGGCAACGTTCGTGAATTTTATTATATCAAGTAATTAATAACTTCTTTTATTCGTTTTCTTCGCCAGACAACGCTTGAAAACGGTTCACCAAGAAGGCTAGGGGTGTTTGGAAAGAGAAGCTTACATTTAAACCACTAGATGTAACCACCACTAGCTATATATGTGCATATCTTTGATTCTAGTTTTGATACCATTATTATCATGTTTGATTATTATTTTGATTGAACTATGTTCTCGTAAAGTGTTCAACGCAGGGACCAGGGAACAATTTATGTGGATACTATGTTAGCGAGTTCATCCGTCAGACGTGCTGTGAGAAGGGAAGAAATTTAGAGCAACTTAACATACGTAAACAATTTTATAGTTTTTAATTACCATCAAATTGTGTTTAGTTTCATTCATATAGGTTGACTCCTTTTTTAAATCAGATCGAACGTCTACGGAATGGTCTTCTGCCAAAGGATCGCGTACGAGCAATTCAGGAGGAATTGGCGGGATTTTTGGATGCAGAAGTCCTAGACCCAAAAGGATAATACTATTCGGGTGTATATATCCAATAGGGATTATACAAATAGCTTATTTTGTATGTAGTGCATGAACTCCGTGTATCGAATGTAATATGTTCGACACTTGGATCTATATTGTCATGATGATCTTGTGTAATATAATGGTTCCTTCATTGATGAGTGCAAAATACTAAATAAAAAATAAAACAACATAAATGAATTCTCTATCGCAGCACAAAAAGTGGTCAAAATGCTGTCGCAGCAAAAAAAGTTGCCAAAATGAATTCTCTGCCGCGGCAGAGAAACATGCCAAATCTCTGCCGCGGTAGAGAGTTATTTGTCCCGGTTCGTCTTACGAACCTGGACGGTTGCTCCTTCCCCCTTGCACTCAGCAACGGCCACGTGTACGCTCTTTTGTCTCAGTTGGTGTGGCAACCGGGACTAAAGGTTGGGGCTTTAGTCCCGATTGCCCGTTCCGGTTGGGGAACCGGGACTAAGGCCCCTTACCAACCAGGATACATAGGGCGGTTTGCACTAGTGATAGTATGACTAAAACGCATCTAGTGTACAACTATTGGGACTTGTGTGCATTTAGCTCTTAGAGCCTGTTTTATTGGCTTAAATCTAGCTTTTGAATTTTGGCTTAAGCACTGAAATAGGTGCTTTTGACTTTGACTTTTGAATATTAACTAAACACGGTAGTATAATGGTATGAGCCAAAATAAAAAGCACATATTTAGATGCTTTTGTGATTTACTCCCTCCGTTTTAAAATATAAGATGTTTTAAATTTGTAAAGAAAATGTATCTAAACTTGTTTTAGTGTCTTGATTCATTATAAACTTGAGTGAACCTACATACTAAAAATAGTATAGATACATTTACTTCACAAAGCTAAAACATCTTTATATTTTAAAACAGAGGGAGGAGTATAAGATAAAAACAAAACACAACCAAAGATTCCCTTAATATGGTGCGTACTCGTACGGCCCTAAACCGTCGGCTCAGAGTCTTCGTACTGATTGATTGTGGACGAAAACTGGTCGATTTGTTAAACTGGGTAGCACATGTGTGGCTGATAAAGCCCGAAATTTAGTTGCTCTTTCCGCCAGCTTTTCTGCCTCCGAGCGTGCAACGTGCGCCCGACTCCACCTGCTGCTTGCTCTCTTTTGGCAAGTCTTCCGTTATGAATTTCGTGGAATGATTTGTCAATCGTTTTCGGTTACGCCTGCACCACACCAACCAGGTCAATTATAATTAAGTTCGCTAGATTATCAACTGTTGGCCATTTGTTTCAGCTCCGTACTACGGTAACACAGTAATACTACTCTAAAAGTAGTTGAATTAAGTTTGTCTAGATTTAAATGTATTTATTTTTTAAAAAATATATTTATAAATTAAAATGCGTCTAGATACAAAACTAAGCCAGTTATTTCTGAACGAAAGGGAGTACTATCTATTATATACTAAAAGCAATATAAAGGGTTGTTTCGAGACACCACGTTGATCCACATATGCTAAATTATCTCCTCCGTTAATCATGTGGTGGGTCCTAATTATAAGGGACCAGATTTAATACGTAAAAATAAACCGACACGACTTAATGTACATCAAGCCACGTTCGGTTGCACAGGGCCACCAGAGGATACAACGTGCTAATCGCAATAGTCCGGCTGAAATCCACTTGATGACATCGGCAGTGACATCATATGTGTTCTACTGTAGCTATTAGACCGAACATTGTTTTCACATATATACGATATCCTATATACTACGGCTTCCGGAGTCCATCATGCGGTCATACCGGCGCATGGTTGACGTGCACGTGAGATTGTTTGGATTTGTTCATGACCGTGCCTATTTTTTGTACGTCTCATTTTAAATCAGCACCATTAGTTTCTACTGTTGACACAGGTTTAACAGACTAGATAACTTCACTATTGTCATCAAGTGATTTTGAATCGGTAAGGGTATTGCTATGAAACGGACCTACTCAAACACGAAAAATGCAATTTGGGTGTATGTCGGATCAGATTTGCATACTCGATCTGTGACTCTCATTGTGATATACATATCCGTCAAATTAATCAGACAAACAAAATTATTTCGTCTAACACGAGTCTCTATATGATCATCTTTTTTTACGGTCTCTATGTGTGCTTATCTAGCTTGATTACAAAAACACATATCGGCTAATTTGGCACCACTTCTAATAATATGCCGAGCATGTTTAATTTTTCCAAGAGTACACTATGAAAAGTTATATGATTTGGATTATATATAAAATATATATACTCCGTGTAAAATCTATAGCCTTGATTAATTGCAAATCGGGAGCCATACCATAACCATGTGATTTGGATTGACAAGATTTATGCCGATGCGTCCTGTGCTGGGCACTGGTGTACAAAAAGCTAACTCTAAAGATAATCGGTAGTTGAAAAAACTCTAAAACCGGTCGATGCACACGCTCAAATGAGTGTCACAACATAGGTGTATTTATGTACTTGCTGGAGATAGAAAAAGCTCAAAAGCAGATCAATGCGATCCGATTTTAGCATACACAAGAGTTCAAATTTTAGCTTAAGCGCACATGAGTGTCACAACATAGGCGTATTTAGGTACTTGATGGTCACGAAATAGGATTATTTACTTACGAGATGGTGGCAGCATGAAAAAAAAAAGCCGGAACTATGTCGGCCACGACCATGTATGCATGTTACATCACACGACAAATACAAGTGAGCAGGAGAGCTGAATGATTGGATTGAAGAGTATTAGTGTTTACATTGACATAGTTAAAACATAGCATCCTTTATAAATAAATGATATGCTATAGTTATTGATATGTAAAATATATTACTGAAGAATGACAAAAGAAAGTAATATCGATAAATTTGAGATAGAAGGTATTACCATATCTAATTTGTAAATTTTAGACCATCCATGACCATATCGAAGAGGTTATGTATTTCACAACATGAGAGTGTAACATATTAATACAACAAATGAATGAAACAAGATGTAAAAAGATCATATAAAAGAGATTTTTTTACTTTGATCTAAAATTTAATGGAGTGTTCTAATTAAATCTCAAGCACAAACTTAACATATTTTGATTAATATAGTGTGTTGGAATTACCTCAATCATCTCGCATCCATAAATTAAAATTGATCAAAGATGTCTTCTATGTGTGACATATATTAAACATACATAGATTTTGGCTATTATTTTATTATTTTCAACACTTTTGCTTCGGTCCCCCCCCTCCTCCCTCCTTCTTTTCAAACTTTGACAAAAAAAAACTCATACCAATTGTTTTCAGGACCGTACGAACCCACCCGAAGTCCATATGGTCCTCTTAGACGTATACTCCCCGTACACGAATACTCATGTGCCTGCAGAAGCGAAAATAGTAAGTTATATAACAACAACAACAACAACAAAAATTAAATATGACATGGAAAGACGTAGATCGCAATAATAAGAGGTGGGATCAGTCGTCCGGGACATGGATTATACTCAGTTCGACCGAGTACACATATACGGAGATATACATGGCCTCGATATGGGTTTCGACGGGTCAAAGAAATAAAACGGCCCATAAAACTTAAGTTTAGGGGGGGGGGGACCGAAGCACACCTCTATTTTCAATAGTATTTGTGAAGGTATTTTAAATCAATTTTACACACTAAAGATGATGATAGGTGATGCCCTCGCAAAATGCGAGGGCCTCCATGCTAGTTCTTGAAAAAATACAATCCTTCTTTGTGGCTTATAATGCTATCCTATATCCGAGATGGACCAAATGTCGACCATCATTCACAAGTCGACATTGATTGAACGGACGTGATCACCGTTGGGACACATGAAAGAAACCACATTTGGCATCATCTTTTCACTGTTGTTTTTAATCACTAGCAGCACGATATCGGTTTCTTCATCGGACAATTTGCCTAGCATTTCGACATCTTTGCTCAAAACTGGTTTTATTTTGAATTTGTGAACCTGTCACACCTAAGTGCGGAACGGATCGAATGTGGATCTGAATAATGCCTTTCCCACTTCATTTTGCATATTTTTTTAACACAAATATGGATGCAAATAGGGATATCAACGAATAAGAATGATGAGCGAATGTTAGTTAAATATGATATATATCACAAATTTAGTCAATACATGAAGGATACAGACAGTTTGCAATTTTTGCTACGTGGTATAAAATGGTAGACTTATGTTCTCCAACTGGATTTGTAATTAATTAATTAATCTAGATTCCACATTCATTTTTTATTTCGGTATTGTCGTGGATATTTTGTCACATCCATTTTTTACTTTCTCAAATAAATATTGAATAATTCGGATAACCCCCTACCAGATTTCACGCCTAGCCCCACCCCTTCGATATAATAAGCTCCATTTCAACAAAGAAACGAGTACATGATGTACTCCAGAAACATCTACCAAATTACTGTAAGAGTTATATACCTTCAAACACTACAAAATTTTGGTGATATTTAAGGATATTATGGACATAAAAATATATGAATGCACTATAACATATTAAGCAATATAATTAATTGTTAGGGTAATGTGATACTTTTGGCTTCCTTATATTCATGTTGAAATCAATTTTAACTTAAAAGTTCGAGCATCCCAAACTAAGTTATTGCAATCAAAAGTTCATTTACAAAGGACTTTAGTTAGAGTTTAACAATAAAGTAGTTATGACAGCAAATATTAAACTATATAAAAATATATCTTAAAGTAGATATGCTTGTGACTGGAAGTTAGTCCCATTATTTAAACTTGAAAACTATTACTAAAAGATAATTCATCAAATCATAGTTTTTTAGAAATGACATGCATGATAATAGTTATGTGAATTAAAAATGTTGAGTATAAATTGGTCGAATGTCTAATCATATCTTATATTAAGACCTTATCCATACTTTAGTCTACAAAGCGGCATAATTAGACATAGGACAATATTTTCACAAAAACGATATTGGTTAGACCCAAGTAGATGGTTTAGAACGACTACATGGTCTAAGAGATGGGGTGAAGAAACACACATCCATCCCGACATATGAGAATGTGTTTAAACTATTATGGTGGTTGTTGTAGGCAAAATTAAGCAGATCTGACTGTAATAATTGATCATACTAGGCACAATTAAGTTTACAGAATACACAAACCAATTGCACTCGCCTAAACCATATGCGCATCTATGACTGATGAGTGTATTTTGCATTATATTTACCTTATATTTTTTGCATTGGTAGTGTTAGAGTTTTAGTATTTTACCGCGCACTTTTATGTTAACTAGACCTTTTTTTGACATTTTGAAATGTGTTTTCACACAATAGATTTATTTGCACCCGTGAGACGAATTGGATTTCTGCTCACATATGGTTCTCATAAACCTAAGATTCTTGAAGCCATAGTAACTCCAAAAGCTACAACCAATGGGTGATGTGGTCGTGTGTGTGTGTACTCTTCAAGGTTGCGGGATTTCAAGTCATGTGCCATCCAATGTGATTAAAATGGTAACACCGGGTATATTTTACATCAAGATGTGCAAAGAAGATCTGGTAATGTTTCTTGAAAAGTTGTATGAGTGGGATGGATACAGTATCACATTTTGTATGATGGACAAAAACTTACAGTTTATTTCATAAGACTCCATGAATGTTCGAGGTGGCTAACCGTTTGATTTGGTGGAATTTCGGCCGATCTATTAATTATCATCAGTAGTAGTAAAAAAACACCAAAAATAATAAAAATATAAATAGGTCTTTTGCTATATAGCGACGACTATAAATACTAGTACGATCCAAGGTGCGCCACCGTTCTCGCCCCTCCATCATCGAACAGTGGCGGATCTATAGGGTATGCGAGGTATGTCCTGGCATACCCTGGAGCCCACCGTGCTATGCATAGTACTCAGCTGATGAATGAAAAACTGCTCAGCTGATTTCGATCGACCCAGCCGTGCGCGCGTCGTGTAGTACTAAGAAAATGGGAAACTGGTAGCTTGATTCCAAGTTTCCAACGACTACCCCGCCACCGTGCCATTACCCTATCGGAACGATTGTTTGCCGAACTTGGCGTCGCCACACGCCGGGACCTGGACTCTGCAAGGTTGAAGAACCAGCTCGCCGTTCGCCAGCCGCCACGATGCCATGCCGACCGTTGAGAGCCCACGACCACGAGACCACAAGGTAATCTACGCCGGCACGCCTTGTCCACACCGTAATTATCCAAGTAGACGTTTTCTAGTATTTTAGTTCTAGAATCATATAAGGATAAATAGTTAAAGACAAATCAATTGTGAACATATATTATTTTATTGATTGTATTCTTTACTCCGAATTGCATCTTCTATAATTATGAACTATGAATCTATCATAGAATGTAAGTTTTGTTACCCACATGGTCCATACTATCAGTTGCTGTATTTATATGCTTCTGAATTATTTGGATATGAAGAGAGTCAGAGACATTGCATCCCCTTTTAAAAAATATGTTCAGCAAAGAAGGTTGCCGCTGGCTCAAATCCTTATCCGATTGAAATTGTGGTGTAAGAGCACACTGAAGAGCATGAAAGCATAAATTCAAAAATTGTGAATCATATACCCCCACTTTATGCATACTTCATACTATTAATAAGTTTGATATTTGTAATTTATGCAACTTTCCAACTTGATACTGTATTAAAATTTAAATGTGAATTTTAGAATGATGTACTGTATAGGTTAGTGTACTCTACCAAAAAAACGCTAATATTTTGGTGTGGCATACCCATTGATTAAATCCTACATCCGCCACTGTTACACCGAAGCCGGACAAAGCTTGTCGTAGTAGAGCTTGTTGTAGTAGACGCGTGAAGTCGTCATGCTAAGTTTCCAAAAAAAAAAACAGCACCAGAGGAGCAATCATCGCCAATGTTAACAACCATAGATTGCAAGAGACTGGCCTGAAACCACACCAACAAACACGAAAACCGACCTAGAACACAAGACTCCACGCGCTGCTGGTGGCGCTAGATGCTCCACGGGAGCGAGAATAGGGGAGGACCTTATTTTATGTTTAGGATGTAGTCGCCATCTAACCATCCCATAGAAAACACTGAAAACGGCCTAACAAAGAACAAAAATCCTCCCGCCGATGAGGATCCATGGTCTTTAAGGCCCCAAAGCCATCGGAGGCGGAGCACCGACGTCATCGCCGACCGAGAGGGGGAGGGAGCGGAACCCTAGATAGGATCTATCGCCGCCTCGACTATTGCCTCTCTCTCTCTGCCTCCAATTGAGTTGGTCATAGTTTCGTCTTTTTATATTAGTCAATACTACTACTACCTCCGTCCCAAAATAGATGTCTTATATTTATCAAAATTTGGATGAACCATTATACTAAATAGTGTCTAGATTCATCCAAATTTTGACAAATCTGAGACATCTATTTTAGGACGGAGGGAGTAGTTGTTAATATGGTGCCTTGGAAAAATCCGTACCGTAGACCCTAAAACCCTTGCTTTCGTTACGTTGATGACCGTTGATATTCCCGTCTCATGCTCATCGATGCGAGTTGTGTGTCCTTTGTTGGATTATTAGGCATAATTTCTATGATTAATTCCAGAATATAAATCATGAAAACAACATCTACAATCACGTGAACCACTAACATACTAGATGTATTGATCAACATGAACAATAGCAGAATATACGCACTAACAGCCATACTAAAGCAACATATCTGACGACGGTATACGTATTGATCGATTGCCGATGAAGTCGTTGTTGGTGTAGCATTTGCACTAGACTATCGAACAAGTCGGCGTTGAAGACCGAGAAGACGCGCAGTGATGACGAACTTGAGCAGTCGCATGGAGCGCTTCCCAAAAACCTTATTCGCCCTCTCCCGTACAGGATCGCAAAGGCGAGCGGTTCTGGAGACCTGCTCTCCCGACCGCCGGTGCACATCGGCAAGCGGGATGGAGTAGACTACGGTGACGGCGCAAGCGAAGAGGATGGCAAAACCCTAGATTGGTTTTCGGTGGTGTTGTGGTGGTAGCCTCGCAGGACTTTATATAGAGCGGCTCGGGAAACCCTAACGGAGGCGAACGAGGGTCGAGTCCACGTTGCGCACGTTCGGGTCGGTTATAGTAGCCCATAATCCGGGAGCGCCCCGAATAAGCTAACCATTTGATACGTCTGTCAAAACCTCACAGTTTTCCTGAGTAGCAAAATAAAGCTCGTCTCGGCAAGATTCTCACAACCCGCGGCGCGCGCGTGCGTCGTGACGAGCGGGCGGGCAGGCGGTCGTGACGAGCGAGCGGGCGGGCGAGCGGCATCGTTGGAGGAGGAGCGCGCGCGTGTATCTCTCTTATTGCCACTCACTTACAAAGTGGTGCAACACTTCACCTTATAAGGTGGTGCAAATCTCCTTCAACTTTCCACGTGGGACTAAACTTGAGCTCTCACTCCACTCCTATGTGAGCTGCCACAAACATGGACCCAAACACATATGGGCTGCCACAAATCTAGGCTTTGAGATTTAGGGAAAATCTGAAATACACATGGGCCTAAATGGTTTGGCCCATTATTTCTAACAACCCCCCACCAGATCTCAAATACCCATTTGAAGATTTGCCAATCCTCGCTACTTGTTTATATACCAGTGTTTCAGTAGAGACTGTTAAGTTGAACTTCTGCCTAGAATCTTGAACTACGTCTATCAACAACTTGAACAATGGATGAACCTTGAATTGCAAGTTTGGTGCCAATAGATTTCACTCAAAATCATAACTAGTACCTAGCTGCCAGTAGCCTACCCCGCGGGTTGGAGCATATGCGTCATACTCCCTGGTCTCTCATGAGTTTACTAGAGATCACCCAAGTCTCATAGACCGTGACGTTTATAGTCGAGCTCATATAGGTGTGTTCTTTCAAGAATGCCCTGTAGGACAGAATCTTTGCTAATTAAAGCCAACATATACACATTAAGGCATGTTGACAACCTGCCTTACAGATTATGAGAGTTATGCATCTTCACATAGAGAGGGTTATAAAATACTCTCCTCCGTCAAACTACTAGCTTGTTCTTCTCGGGTCCTAATTCACGGGATCTCCGATCACATAGGTTGGGTTACCACTAAGGTGTGACATACATGGGTCTCAACCCCATCTCCCTCGATGCACTTTCTATCACATTTCGTGGTAGTCTCTTTGTAAAGGGATCTGCTAGGTTTTTGTTTGTTTGAATATACATAACAGTTATTACTCCAGAGTTTCTCAATTTTCTGACAGATTTCAAACGTCTCTTCATGTGTCTTGATGACTTCGCGTTATTCTTGAAATTGTTCACTTTGACAATAACAGTTTGGTTGTCACAATTCAAAAGGATTGCCGGCACAGGTTTCTCAACCACAGGCAAGTCCATCAAGAGCTCACACAGCCATTCTGACTCAACAGTGGCTGTGTCTAAAGCAGTAAGTTCTGCTTCCATAGTTGACCTCGTCAATATGGTTTGTCTACGAGACCTCCATGACACTGATCCACCTCCAAGGGTAAACACATACCCGCTCGTGGCGTAGAGTTCATCAATGTCAGAGATCCAATTCGAATCACTATATCCTTCAAACACAACAGGGTTCCCTGAATAGTGAATCCCATAGCTCATTGTACCACATAGATAGCGCATGACCCTTTCAAGTGGATGCCAATGATCAATACCTGGGTTAGACATGAACCTACTCAACTTGCTCACAGCAAAAGAGATATCGGGTCTTGTAGCGCTTGCTAAGTACATGAGAGAACCAACAACTTATGAATATTTTAGCTGATCTGTTGGTTCCTTCTTATTCTTTCGTAATGTCAAACTGGGATCATAAGGTGTTGGAGAAGTCTTACCATCATTAAAGCCAAATCGGCTTAAGACCTTCTCAACATAATGAGATTGCGTTAAAGTAATCCCATTCTCGTTCTTAATAAGCTTGATGTTCAGAATCACATCAGCCTCTCCCTGATCTTTCATATCAAAACTCTTTGATAGAAAAGACTTGACTTCAATTATCACTTTCATGTTTCACCCCCACCATGGCGATAGTAAACACACGTATCAGCCTCATTAATGACAAAGCCAACAGAAAGTAGAGTTTTGTCAAACTTCTCATTCCATTGCTTAGGTGCTTGTTTCAGGCCATATAAAGATTTTAATAACTTACACACCTTTGTCTTTTCATCTTTTACCACAAACCCATCTGGATGATCCATATAGATCTCCTCTTCCAACTCTCCATTAAGGAAAGATGTCTTCACGTCCATTTGATGAACGAGAAGACCATAAGAGGCAGCCAGGGATAGTAGTACTCGAATGGTGGTCAGTCTAGCGATAGGTGAATAGGTGTCAAAGTAATCTTCGCCTTCTTTCTGTGTGTAGCCCTTAGCTACAAGACGCGCCTTGTACTTCTCAATAGTACCATCAAGCCTTAGCTTCTTCTTGAACACCCACTTGCATCCCACAGGTTTACAACCATAGGGTCATTCTTATAATTCCCAAGTTCCATTAGAAAGAATCGAGTCCATCTCATTTTGGACAGCTTCTTTCCAATCATCTGCATCAGGGGATGCATATGCCTCAGTAATGGATCTGGGAGTATCATCCACAAGGTACACGTTGAAATCATTACCAAAGGATTTTGCAACCCTCTGTCTCTTACTCCTCGTGAGAGGTTCATCGTCATCCTTCTCAAGGAATTCCTCATGTGGTTGTTCAGAATTCTTAGTAGATGCACTAGATTCAGGAAGTATTTCAGAAGAAATCCTACCAATGCTAAGCATATCTTTCATAGGAATCAACGGTCCATATATGGATTGAAGCAAGCATCCCGAAGTTGGAATCAATGTTTTGATAAGGTAATCAAAAGTTTTGATTTTATACAAACTTATGGAGAAGCTTGTATTTACAAGAAAGTGAGTGGGAGCTCTGTAGCATTCTTAATACTATATGTAGATGACATATTGTTGATTGGGAATGATGTAGACCTTCTTAATAGTGTCAAGGAATATTTGAATAATAGTTTTTCAATGAAAGATCTTGGCGATGCAGCTTACATATTAGGCATAAAGATTTATAGAGATAGATCGAGACGCCTAATATCATTGTCACAAAGTACATATTTGGACAAAGTTCTAAATAGGTTTGGAATGGAAGATAGCAAGAAAGGGTTCTTGCCCATGTTGCCCAATACGACCTTGAATAAAACTCAAAGTCCAGCAACGGCAGAAGATAGAGAAAGGATGAGTAAGACTCCCTATGCCTCAGCCATAGGATCTATCATGTATGCGATGCTATGTACTAGACCCGACATTGCATATGCTGTTAGTTTAACTAGCAGATATCAAAGTGATCCAGGAGTGGATCATTGGACAACGGTCAAAAACATCCTTAAATACTTGAGAAGAACTAAGGATATGGTTCTTTCTTATGGAGGTGATGAACAGCTCGTTGTTAATGGTTACACCGATGCTAGTTGGAACACAGATCCGGATGATTCTAAATCACAATCCGGATACGTATTTATTTTGAATGGTGCAGCAGTTAGCTGGAGGAGTGCAAAGCAAAGCGTTGTGGCGAGATCTTCAACTGAATCGGAATACATGGCTGCTTCGGAGGCTTCGCAAGAAGCGATATGGATGAAAGAGTTCATTACAGAGCTGGGTGTGGTTCCTAGTGCGCTGGACCCAATGTCTATCTACTGTGATAACATGGGCGCCATAGCCAATGCGCAAGAACAAGGTCACACAAGAAGCTGAAGCATATCAAGCTACGTTTTCACGCTATTCGAGAACATATCCAGGATGGGGATATAAAGATTTGCAAAGTACACACAGATCTGAATGTGGCGGATCCGTTGACTAAACCTCTCCCGAGGGAAAAACATGACCAACACCAAACTGCCATGGGTGTTCGGTATATTACCATGTAATCTAGATTAGTTGACTCTAGTGCAAGTGGGAGACTGTTGGAGATATGCCCTAGAGGCAATAATAAATGTAGTTATTATTATATCTTTGTGTTTATGATAAATGTTTACATTCATGCTATAATAGTATTAACAAGGAAACATTAATACTTGTGTGATTTGTAAACTAAATTAGTGTCCCTAGTAAAGCATCTTTATAATACTAGCTTGTTGGTTAATAAATGATTGTGGTTTCCCTATCATGAACATTGAGATGTTATTAACAACAAGATCATATTGTTATGAGAATGATATGATGGACATACTCCTATAGATAAGCGTAGCATAAAGATCAAGTCATTTTAATAGTTCAATTGCTATATGCTTTCTGATACATAGTAACCTAATTCCTTCGACCTTGAGATCATGCATATCACCATCACCGGAAGGATGCTTTGATGACATCAAACACCACACCGTAACTAGGTGGTTATAAAGGTGGCATTGAGTGTTTGAAAAGTATTGGTTGAGACACATAGATCAAGAGTGGGATTTGTCCATCCATATGACGGATAGATATACTCTAGGCCCTCTCGGTGGAATGTCATCCAATTGGCTTGCAAGCATGTGACTGGCTCACAAGGGATCACATATCACGGGAACGAGAAAAGAGTACTTATCAGTAACGAGGTTGAACTAGGTATGCAGATATACCGACGATCAAAACCTCGGATAAGTAAGCTATCGTGAGACAAAGGGAAATTGGTATCGTATGTAAGTGGTTCATTCGATCGCAAAGTAATCATAGAAATATGTTGGAGCCATATGAATTTCCAGGTTCCTCTATTGGTTATTGTTCGGAGAAGTGTCTCGATCATGTCTGCATAATTCACGAACCGTAGGGAGACACACTTAAGGATTCGATGTTGTTGAGTAGTTATGGAATGATGAGTAAGAGACCGAATGTTGTTCGGAGTCTCGGATGGGATCCGGGATATCACGAGGAGGTATGGAATGGTCCGGAGAATAAGATTCATATAAGGAAAGTCCTGTTTCGGGGTTGGAGAATGGTTCCGGTGTTTTCATCGGGAATGTTCTAGAAGGTTCCGGAAGGTCCGGAACTCCGGAGGGGAAGGGTACATGAATGTGTCATAACAAGTTGGAATGGTTGCATCATGTACTAGGTGTCATCCCTGAGCAAAATAAAGGGATATATCAAATCCTAGTTTGAAAAGTCAAACGCCAATTTGAAAAGTCAAACGGCAAGTTTGCTTGGTGTAGGGAGAGTAGGAAACCTACTTGGGGAGGAAGTCCCTCTCCCTCCACCGCCGGCCTTGGAAGCCGAGTTGGGGAGGGACTCCCCTCCCCTTGGCCGCACCCTCCCACCTATATAAGGAGGGGCAGGGCTGCCCCTCCAAGACTACACCTCCTCCACCCAAAACCCTAGCCCTAGCCGCCGGCGCCACCACCTCCTGCTGCTGCCGCCGCCTAGGGCAAACCCTAGCCGCCGACTTGGGCTTCCCCAAGCCCTAGCCGCCAGCCTAGCTCCCTCTCCTTGGTGTGTCTAAACCCTAGATCACCGAGGCCTCTCTCATAGTCCACCATACTCGCTCGGCTTAAGGCGAAGACCTGCGAGATCTCCCCTCTACTTTCGGTACCACGCCGTCGTGCTGCCGGAATCACGAGGAGAGTGATATAACCTCCGCTGCCTGCTGGAACAAGGGAGAGGAAGGTCTTCATCGAGTACCGAACGTGTGACCGACTGCGGGAGCGCTGCCGGAACGCAGCGCCGGAAGGATCGTCTACGCGATCTTGAGATCGGCAAGAGTACGACTACATCACCCACGAGAATCCGCTCTCGTTAAACACTTTGGAATCTTCGAGGGTGAGTTATTCCATTGACTCGTTGCTACAATCTAGTGGATAGATCTTGGCTTGTTTGTTTGTATGCGATAGAATTTTTTTGTTTTCCATGCTACGTACCCCTACAGTGGTATCAGAGCCGTGTCTATATGTAGATCTGTTGCACGAGTAGAACACAATGGTCATTATGGGTGGTGGTGCTTTTATTATTAATTGCTTCTTGTGTACTTTGCATCTTGCGGTATGATGGGATGAAGCGGCCCGGGCTAACCTTACATGACATCGTTTATGAGACTTGCTCCACGCTCAACATGCAACTTGTATTGCATAAGTGGCTTTGCGGGTGTCTGTCTCTCCCATTATAGTATAGATCCAATTTACAACGGGCACTTGATAGTTCAAACATCAACGTTGTGGTTCTTGTTCGTAAGTTAGATCGACACTTATTGAAAGCCCCAAACCACGTAAAATATGCAAAGAAATTAGAGGCGTCTAACTTTATTTTGCAGGGGTGTGCTGTGATGTGATATGGCCATGATTGTGATTATATTTGATGTATGCAATGTTCCTGATTATAAGTTGGCAACCGGCAGGAGCCATATGGTTGTCTTTAATTTATGTTAAGACCCGCGTGTCTATTCAAAGTAGTTGTAATAGTTGAAGCCGGTGGACGACAACCATGGAGCAACGTCATTGACCTTGATGCAATGCCGGTGATGATGGAGATCATGTTCGTGCTTGAAGATGGAGATCGGAAGCACAAAGAAGAAAGGCCATATCATATCACATATTATGAATTGCATGTGATGTTAATCCTTTATGCATCTTGTATTGCTTAGTTAACGACGGTAGAATTATAAGATGATCCCTCATGCACATGAATTTCAAGTTCTATAGTGTTCATCCTTAGTAAGCACCGTTGCTAAAGCTTGTTGTTTCGAAGCACCACGTGATGATCGGGTGTGTTAGATTCTGCAAGTGTATACAACGTGAGCAAGCCAGATTTGCTCATGTGGAAGCTAAGGTTTGATCTTGACGAGCCTAGCATGTACAGACATGGTCTCGGAACACGGATCACCGAAAGGTAAAGCATGAATCATATAGTAGATATGATGAACATGTCGATTGTTTGCCATTGAAGCTACATCAACTCTCGTGATGATCGGTTTTGATGTGGTGGATTTGGTTCGTGTGATCACTAAAACAATGTGAGGGATGTTGTTTTGAGTGGGAGTTCACCTAGATTAATTTGACTATTAATTAGAACTCAATTTGTCATAAACTTGGTCTAAACTATTGCAAATATGTTGTAGATCAATGGCGGCACCTACCATCAATTTTAATGCGTTCCTAGAGAAAGAAAAGTTGAAAAACAATGGAAGCAACTTCGTGGATTGGTTCCGCAATTTGAGGATTGTCCTCAATGCTGGTAATTTGACCTATGTGCTGGATGCACCGCTGGGTGACCCGCCTGCAGCTGATGCTACCGATGAAGTAAAGAATGTTTACCTCGCTCGGAAGACTCAGTACTCCACAGTTCAGTGTGCTATCTTGTATGGTTGGAATCGGAGCTTCAGAAAAGGTTTGAGAATTCAGACCCACATGATATTGTCCGTGAACTCAAATTGATTTTTGAGACTCACGCGGCAGTTGAGAGCTATGAGGCTTCTAAAAAGTTCTTTAACTGCAAGATGGAAGAGGGCAGCTCCGTCAGTGAGCATGTGCTTAAGATGTCTGGGCACGCAAACAAACTTCAAAGCTTGGGTATAGTGATTCCTAATGCTTTGGGGATTTACCGTGTCCTCCAATCACTGCCACCAAGTTACAAGAACTTTGTGATGAAGTACAATATGCAAAGCATGAACAAGCAGTTGCCAGGACTCTTCTCCATGTTAAAATCTGCAGAAGTGGAGATCAAGAAAGAGCACCAAGTGTTGATGGTCAATAAGACCACCAAATTCAAGAAAGGCAAGTCTAAGCAAAAGGGACACTTCAAGAAGGGTGGTAAGAAAGTTACCGCACCGACGAAGAATACCAAGGCTGGACCTAAGCCTGATACTGAGTGCTTTTACTGCAAGGGAGAAGGTTACTGGAAGCGGAATTGCCCAAACTACCTGGAGGATTTGAAGAACGACACCATAAAGAAGAAAGGTATATCCGATATACATGTTATTGATGTGTACCTCACTAGTACTCGTAGTAGTGCCTGGGTATTTGATACTGGTTCGGTTTCTCATATTCGTAACTCGAAACAGGTGCTGCAGAATAAACGGAAGCTAGCGAAGAACGAGGTGACGGTGCGCGTAGGAAATGGATATAAGGTTGATGTGATCGCGGTCGGCACGCTACCTCTTCATCTACCATCGGGATTAGTTTTATACTTAAATAATTGTTATTTGGTGCCTACGTTAAGCATGAACATTATATCGGGATCTTGTTTATTGCGAGACGGTTACTTGTTTAAGTCCGAGAATAATGGTTGTTCGATTTATATGAGTAATATGTTTTATGCACATGCACCTTTGATAGATGGTCTATTCTTATAGAATCTCGATAGTGGAAATACACATATTAATAACATTGAAGCTAAACGTTTGAAATTGAGCGATAACTCGACCTATATATGGCACTGTCGTCTTGGTCACATTGGAGTGAAGCGTATGAAGAAACTCCATTCCGATGGACTTCTTGAATCACTTGATTACGAATCACTTGAAAGATGAGAAGCATGTCTGATGGGTAAAATGACTAAGACTCCATTCTCTGGTATGATGGAGCGAGCTACGGACTTATTGGAAATCATACATACCGATGTGTGTGGTCCAATGAGTGTAGCATCGTGCGGTGGTTATCGTTATGTTCTTACCTTCACGGATGACTTGAGTAGATATGGGTATATCTATTTCATGAAACATAAGTCCGAAACTTTTGAGAAGTTTAAGGAATTTCAAAGTGAGGTGGAGAATCAATGTAACAAGAAGATTAAACTTCTACGTTCTGATTGTGGAGGTGAATATCTAAGTTACGAGTTTGGCGAGCATTTGAAGAAATGTGGAATACTTTCACAACTGACACCGCTGGGAACACCACAGCGTAATGGTGTGTCCGAACGTCGTAATCGAACTCTCTTAGATATGGTTCGTTCTATGATGTCACTTACAGATTTACCGCTATCATTTTGGGGTTATGCATTAGAAACAGCCGCATTCACTTTAAATAGGGAACCATCTAAATCCGTTGAAACGACACCGTATGAATTATGGTTTGGGAAGAAACCTAAATTGTCGTTCCTTAAAGTTTGGGGTTGCGAAGCCTATGTAAAGAAGTTACAGCCGGACAAGCTTGAACCCAAAGCGGAAAAATGCGTCTTCATAGGATACCCAAAGGAAACTATTGGGTATACCTTCTATCATAGATCCGAAGGCAAATATTCGTTGCCAAGAATGGATCCTTTCTAGAGAAGGAATTTCTCTCGAAAGAAGTGACTGGAAGGAAAGTAGAACTCGACGAGGTTGTCGAACCTTCTCTCGAAATTGCGAGTAGCGTAGCACCGGAAGAAGTTCCTGTGGTGCCTGCACCAATAAGAGAGGAAGCTAATGATGATGATCATGAAACTTCGGTGGAAGTTGCTGCCGAACCTCGCAGGTCAACAAGAACTCGTACCACTCCTGATTGGTATGATCCCGTTATGAGTGTCATGTTGGTGGACAACACCGATGACCCTGCAATGTATGAGGAAGCGATGATGAGCCCAGATTCCAATAAATGGCAAGAAGCCATGAAATCCGAGATTGGATCCATGTACGAAAACCAAGTATGGACTTTGGTGGACTTACCGGATGGCCGGAAGGCTGTCGAGAACAAATGGATTTTCAAGAAGAAAATAGATGCTGATGGTAATGTTACTGTATATAAAGCTCGACTTGTCGCAAAAGGGTTTCGACAAATTCAAGGAGTTGACTATGATGAGACTTTCTCACCTGTAGCGAAGCTAAAGTCTGTGAGGATTATGTGAGCAATCGCTGCATATTATGATTATGAGATATGGCATATGGATGTCAAAACAGCGTTCCTCAATGGAGACATTGATGAAGAGTTGTATATGATGCAACCCAAAGGTTTTGTCGATCCTAAAGATGCTAACAAAGTTTGCAAACTTCAACGGTCCATATATGGATTGAAGCAAGCATCCCGAAGTTGGAATCAACGTTTTGATAAGGTAATCAAAAGTTTTGGTTTTATACAAACTTATGGAGAAGCTTGTATTTACAAGAAAGTGAGTGAGAGCTCTCTAGCATTCTTAATACTATATGTAGATGACATATTGTTGATTGGGAATGATGTAGACCTTCTTAATAGTTTCAAGGAATATTTGACTAATAGTTTTTCAATGAAGGATCTTGGCGAAGAGCTTATATATTAGGCATAAAGATTTATAGAGATAGATCGAGACGCCTAATATCATTGTCACAAAGTACATATTTGGACAAAGTTCTAAAGAGATTTTGAATGGAAGATAGCAAGAAAGGGTTCTTGCCCATGTTTCCCAATACGACCTTGAGTAAAACTCAAAGTCCAACAACAGCAGAAGATAGAGTAAGGATGAGTAAAACTCCCTATGCCTCAGCCATAGGATCTCTAATGTATGCCATGCTATGTACTAGACCCGACATTGCATATTCTGTTAGTTTGACTAGCAGATATCAAAGTGATCCAGGAGTGGATCATTGGACATCGGTCAAAAACATCCATAAGTACTTGAGAAGAACTAAGGATATGGTTCTTTCTTATGGAGGTGATGAACAACTCGTTGTTAATGGTTACACCGATGCTAGTTGGAACAACGATCCGGATGATTCTAAATCACAATCTGGATACGTATTTATTTTGAATGGTGCAGCAGTTAGCTGGAGGAGTGCAAAATAAAGTGTTGTGGCGAGATCTTCAACTGAATCGGAATACATGGCTGCTTCGGAGGCTTCACAAGAAGCGATATGGATGAAGGAGTTCATTACAGAGCTCAGTGTGGTTTCAAGTGCGCTGGACCCAATGTCTATCTACTGTGATAACATGGGCGCCATAGCCAATGCGCAAGAACCAAGGTCACACAAGAAGCTGAAGCACATTAAGCTACGTTTTCACGCTATTCGAGAACATGTCCAAGATGGTGACATAAAGATTTGCAAAGTACACACAGATCTGAATGTGGCGGATCCGTTGACTAAACCTCTCCCGAGGGCAAAACATGACCAACACCAAACTGCCATGGGTGTTCGGTATATTACCATGTAATCTAGATTAGTTGACTCTAGTGCAAGTGGGAGGCTGTTGGAGATATGCCCTAGAGTCAATAATAAATGTAGTTATTATTATATCTTTGTGTTTATGATAAATGTTTACATTCATGCTATAATAGTATTAACAAGGAAACATTAATACTTGTGTGATTTGTAAACTAAATTAGAGTCCCTAGTAAAGCCTCTTCATAATACTAGCTTGTTGGTTAATAAATGATTGTGGTTTCCCTATCATGAACATTGAGATGTTGTTAACAACAAGATCATATCATTAGGAGAATGGTATGATGGACATACTCCTATAGATAAGCGTAGCATAAAGATCAAGTCATTTTAATAGCATAAAGATGTTGTTAACAACGCCTGAGTTTGGAGTTCGCCCGGAGTTGGGAGAGCGGGGGGAGCTGCGAGAGAGTGTGAAGGGAGCCGACGAGGGGTAGGGCTTTTATAGGCCGAGGCTGACGGCGAGGGCGGGAGGGGTGTAGCCGCGAGGGCGGGAAAAGGGAACCGACGGAAAGTTATTGCCCGGCGGTCCGTTGTGGGAGCCGAGGAGGCGGTGGCGCGCCATTACGGTGACTCGTGGTTGACGAGATGGGCGGTTTATGCCCAGCGGTCCTTCGCGGTTCTGAGGCAGAAGGATGACGACGACTCGGTTTCTGTCGCCGACTGGGCGGGTCCACACGCCGAACGTTTTGTTTTCCGCCGAATTTGCTTCGTCCGGTGTTCTCAAGGCGTTCCCGGGAATCCGAGTTCGGCTTGGAAAGTCCAGATAAAAGTTGATCCAAATTCGGACGAAAGTGGGATCCTGAAAACACGGATGCACTAATTTTCGACATCCGGACAAAAAAATGCCTTCGAAACGGCCTGCTGGAAAGCCGAGTGAAGATGCTGTAAGCCATTTTAGGTTTGCGAAATGGACATATCTATGATTTTTTTGTAGTCAGAGCGTGGAGCGCGTCGCCACGGTGCCCTGCCCTGTCGTGTGCCGCCCAGGCAATGCACTCACTCCACATGACGCCCTGGGAAGATTCTCGCACCGCACCCAACCGGCCGGACGGCTCATCATAATGGCAAATACACAGGATTTTCTTCTTCTTTTGTTTATTAGGTAATTTCACCACACATACAAATAGTTGTCAAGGGTGTGAGTTTCATACAAATTCTTTCAAAACGTTGTCCACTCATACACCAACTTGTATGTGATGTGCACCCGTCATACAAAACGTGAAAACTGGCTGAAAACGGCCTGATTTGGACTCCACGTCGGCTGACACGCTGGATGCACATTTTGCAAATTAGCCCCTGTCAAACCTGGAAGTTACGCAGTCACCTCTTAACGGAAACCACCCCCAGAAATAACGGCCCCGTCGCCCCCCGTGAGATCCTAAAATAACGCCCCACGTCGCCTCTTTCCTTCCTGCTGTGATAGCAGTTGGCGACGGCGCGACAGATCGTACAGGGACGGTGAGCTCTGCCACCGACATGGCCGACGAACCTCACCTGCGCAGATGGGACGAAGAAGCTCCTGACTATGGTATGATTCTTCTCTGTTTCTTCCTCCTCGGAGCTCAATTTCTTCCGCCTCAGAGCTCAATTTCATGGCCAACGTGGGCAGGCTCATACGCGTACGATCGTGGATGATCTAGACAATTTCTATGATGAATTTGGTAGTGTGAGTATCGTAGGGATGGTTTCCCCCTTTGTAGGTGTCTTGATCGTTGATTTCATCCTTGTCTTGTTCCGGCCATGGCCGCCGCCGACCGTGGTACTAGCACAAATTATTCAGTAAATTTTGCGTTGTTTGTTGTTTGTGTTAGTATGTAGGTGTTATTTAAGCGGGAATATAGGTTAGTGTCGATTGTTAGTAAGATTTCCAACATGTCCTATTTCGACACTGAAAAGTGCCTTTTTGTACTAAAACTTGTACAGTAGCTACCTGTAGGTGTTCAATTTTCTGAATTTTATGCTCTAGCATTGTCATCTGATGGTGCTTTTGAATTGTATGTATTGTGTTGTAGATCAAGATGTTGAGAAGTTCACATTACAAATGGAGCACAATGGTTTTTTCTGTGGATTACAAGAGAATCTTGAGTACATTAGTGGGTCTTGTGACTTCTTTGACAATTGTAGCACTGAGACCTTCTCACTTATTTGGATTCATGATTTTATTAAACATTTTGGTCATCCAATTAATGAGAGACTAAGTGTTTATTGGTGCCTCACTGGAAAAGAAATAACAGATGGTTTGTACTGCATTGAATCTGATTCCCATATTCTAGCAATGTGTGCAGCTGCCAAGGAGCATAAAACCTTGACCATCTTAGTTGATCATACCAACTTCCTGAAGGGACTTAGAGAGCAAGTAATTCTGAACAGACCTCCACCTGTTGTTGCTGATGAAGAGATGGAAGATTCTCAAGAAGCAGGAGAGGATGACACCGATTCAGAGTTCTATGACAGTGGATATGATGTTGCTGATGGGGATGATGACATATTTGAAGCAAATGTTGATAAGGAAGTGGGTGACAACAATGAGCCATTAGTGGTGGTAGAGCAGGAGGATGATGCAGGGCTGGATAATGAGGATCTGCAACTAACTCAGGAACAACAACTTGAGTTGGCATACAAGTTCAAAACTTTTAATGCAGAAGTGGACATGGAAAGGCCAGTTTTCAGAGTGGGTATGCTTTTCTCTAGCATGCCAGAGTTCAGGAAGGCATTGAATGCATACACCATAAATGAAAGAGTAAAAATCCAGAAGACAAGAAATGAATCTAGCAGACTTGATGCAATTTGTACTGGAAAAACTATAGTAGGGCATTGCCCTTGGATGATAAAGGTGTCATATGATAGTAGGAATGAAGCAATTGCAGTTAAAAAATATTGTGCACTTCACACATGTGAAAGAGTTTGGGAGTTGAAGCAGCTGACAGCCCCTTTTTTGACTCAATATTTCATTGATGAGTTCAGAGATAACCAAAAAATGGGATTGCAAACTTTCAGAGCAAAAATTCAGAGAAAATTCAACATGTGTCCAAATAGGTTCAAGTTAGGAAGAGCAAGGAAAGAGGCACTAAAGATTATCCATGGTGATGAGGCTGACCAATTTACCTTGCTCTGGGACTATGGGCAAGAACTTAGGAGATCAAATCCTGGGTCCAGGTTTTTCCTCACCACAAATAAAGCAAAAGATCAGTCAGAGCTAGAAGAGAAGGACCATCTAGCAACCTTGTATTGGTCCTATGATGGATGTAAGAAGGGATTCCTAAAAGGATGTAGGCCATTGATTTGTATAGGTGGATGCCACATCAAGACTAAATACAAGGGCCAACTACTCACTGCAGTTGGTATTGACCCCAATGATTGCATAATTCCAATTGCAATGGGGCTTGTTGAGGTTGAGTGCACTAGCTCATGGGAATGGTTCTTGACAACTCCAAGAGATGATCTTAACATCACAAACACTTCTCATTTCACCATCATGAGTGACAAGCAAAAGGTTATTTTGCTTCATTGCATAATTAGTCAATATTGTGCTGTTGCATTGTGGACACTTGTCTTATTTCTGTTTGCACATTGTTGTTTACAGGGATTAATCAAGGCTGTGAAAAAAAATTCCCGGTGCAGAGCACAGGCATTGTGTGAGGCATCTATATCAGAATTTCCATAACAAGCATAAAGGGGAGACATTAAAAAATGATCTTGGGCTATTGCAAGGTCAACAGGCATTCCAACTTGGAGGAGGAACATGTATAAGTTGGAAGTTGATAGTGAGGATGCATATAAATGGGTGGAGGAATTGGAGCCAAATACATGGGTCAAAGCTTTTTTTAGTGAATTCCCTAAATGTGATATGTTGCTGAATAACCACTCAGAAGTGTTCAACAGGTGATGTTATTTTTCATGTATTCTTTCTTGTTGTACTACATAATTATTTGTATATTATGATTAAATTCTCCCACATCATTATTTCTTGCAGTTACATTCTTGAGTCTAGATAAATGCCTATGTTATCCATGCTTGAGACTATCTTCTACAAGATCTTACATAGGAATGTAGGGAAGTTGACTGACAGTGACAACTGGAATGGAAAGATATGTCCCAAGATTAAAAAGAAACTAGACAAGTTAACTGAAATTGCAGCTAATTGCACTGTCAAATGTACAGTTGGAGGACAATTTAAGGTGAATTCAGCTGAATATGAGAGAGGCTACATTGTGGATATCAAAGCCAAAACATGTGACTGTAAAATATGGCAGCTATGTGGGATACCTTGCCATCATGCAATAGCTTGTTGTAGACATGAAAGGATTGACCCAAAGAGCCTTGTACACAGTTGTTATTCCATTGAAACATACAAAAAGGTGTATTCTTACACCTTAACTCCACTTAGAGCTAGGTGTTTCTGGCAGAAGATGAATGGAGTACTTGTACATCCCCATTTGTACACAAAAATAATGGGAACACCAAAGAAAAATAGAAGGAAAACACCTGAGGAAGTGGAAAAGAATGGTGCTATGGCCATCACAAGATCAGGTTTGATAATGCATTGTTGAATCTGTGGGAAGGCTAATCACAATAAAAAGGGACATGACAAGTAAATTGAAGAGATGTTGCAAGACAATTATCATCTGCAACAGGAAAATCAAGAAGATGATGCTGATGATCCAACATTTCTAGAAGTATGCCCTTACTAATTCATTTTTATCTCACATGTAACATTTTTATCTTACACTAAAATTTGTTTACCTGAATATGGAAACCAGCATATTATTCCACTGAACCCAAACCCTGCTAGAGATCCAAGCCATCAACAAGATTCTATGGTGTATATGATGGCCCAAGAGGTAGTATAAATTTTCCATTTTTTATTGCTATAAATTTCAAATATGTGAATTGTTCACCTAACTATAAATTTTCCATTTTTCCTTGCAGCAAAGGGAGAATGTTGAAGTTCCTAGGATGCAACAACCTCTGCCAGATGTAGGAGACTTTGTGGCTGGTGAAAGGGACTCACTACCAACCACAACAAATGCAAGACTCACCATAGCACAGATCAGGGGAAGAGCAACAATAACTTCAGTAGCAAGAGGAAGATCAACACCATCTGCACAAGCAAGGGGAAGAGGAACAACTGACAGAGCTAGAGGTAGAGCATCTGGAAAAAATAAAGGAGCCAAAATAAAGCATGATGAAGGAGCATCCACTTCTGCACCTTCATCTAGAGGAACCAGAGGCAGGGGAACAAGAGGAAGAAGGCAACCATACAACACAGGCCTAGGTTCTGCTCATTACCTTCTGTTTGGTGATGAGGCAGGAACAAGGGCAATCCCAGACCTAAATGAAGCTCTGCAGGCTGAAAATTTTCCAGAAGAGGTGCAACTCACTCAGAGTGCACCTGCTGAGTGATGTTTTTTCATATTTGAACATTTAGAGGCTTTAATTTATTTTCCTGCATACACTATGTAATAAGTTGGATTATTAAGCAAAGCATGAACCACATACACAAACTAGCTACTACATTATGTTGGAATTATGCCCAAGAGGCAATAATAAAGATGTTATTATTATAATTCTTGTTCATGATAATGTTTATATTCCATGCTAGAATTGTATTAAGCGGAAACTTTAATACTTGTGTGGTTTGTGAACAACACCGTGTCCCTAGTATGCCTCTATGGACTAGCTCATTGATCAATGATGGTTAAGGTTTCCTAACCATAGACATGAGTTGTCAATTGATAATGAGATCATATCATTGGGAGAATGATATGATGGACAGACCCAAACTAAGCGAAGCAATTAGATCGTGTCATCGTGTTCGTCTTTGCGAAGCTTTTCTTATGTCAAATATTGTATTCCTTAGACCATGAGATAATGCAACTCCCTGGTATCGTAAAAAGCTTTGAGGTCATCAAACGTCATCCTATGAGAGGGTGATCATAAAGGTGTCTCTCAGGTGATCGGAAAGTATCTGTTGGGTTGTATGTATCGAGATGGGATTTGTCCCTCCCAAGTCGAAGAGATATACTTCGGGCCCACTCGGTAATCGATATCAACACCGCTTGCAAGAATGTGGTTAAGGAGTTAATCACAAAGTGATATCGGATTACGGAACGAGTAAAGTACTTGCTGTGAACGAGATTGAACTAGGTATGACGGTACCGACGATCAAATCTCGGGCAAGTAAAAATATCGCGAGACGAAGGGAATATATATATGGGATTGATTGAATCCTGGCATCGTGGTTCATCGGATATGATCATCGATGAATGTGTGGGAGTCAATATGGGTTTCCAGACCCCGCTGTTGATTATTGATAGAAGATCATGTCTGCATATTCTCGAACCCGCAAGGGTCACACACTTAACGTGTCTCGACGCTAGGATAGATTGGATAATTGGTTTATGAGTTTTTGTTCGGAGTCTCGGATGGGATCCGGGACATCACGAGAGGTTCCGGAGTGGTCCGGAGAATAAGATTCATATAAGGCAGTGCAGTTTTTGGAGTTCGGAATTGTTCCGGGTTAATCGGTATTGTACCGGAAGCTTCTAGAACCTTCCGGAAGGGGACCAACGTGGCCCCACCTTCCGGGAGGGGGCATGGGCCTATGAGGGAGTGCCCTGTCTGCATTGGTCCAGGGGCACAAGGCCCCATAGGGCCCAGCCGGGCAAGAGAGGTTTAAACTCGAGATAGACCTTCTAGAAGGGGGGGTTTCCTTGCCCCCCACTCCTTATCCTTTGGGGACGCCGGTTTGGGCTTGGGGGAGGGGCTAGGGCTGCGCCCCCCCTCTATATAAAGAGGGGTGGGGGCGCACCAACCCCCCACACCTTCCCCTCCAACCCTAGCCGCCCTGTTGCCCTCCTCTCTCCCTCCCGACTGCTTGTAGGCGAAGCCCTGCTGCAGAAATTATCCACCAATTGCACCGCGCCGTCGCGTTGTAGATCCAACACATCTCTCCACCATACTTGCTGGACCGAGGAAGGAGGAGACGTCGAGGTGCTGCACGTGTGCATCTCACGGAGGCACCGCCACTTGTGGTGCTAGATCGGATCGGATCGCGAGAAGGAGAAGCGAGTACGACTACAACACCCACGTTCCGACGAACATTCCGCTGTGCGAATCTTCAAGGGTATGAAGATCTAATCCAATCTCTCGTTGTTTGTATCTCCTAGATTAGATCTTGGCTTTCCCTCTGTTCGCATCCGTAGAAAATTTTGATTTACTATGCCGCGAAACCCTTCAGTGGTATCAGAGCTAGATCTATGCGTAGATGTGTTTAACGAGTAGAACGCAATATGGTTGTTGCGGGCGTTGATGTTTTCTGTTGCAAGCCTCTTGTTTGTGTTCTTCTTATGACGCGGGATAGTGAGATTGAAGCGGTCCAGGCCAACCTTATGCGACGTCGTTCGCGAGACCGGCTCCGCACTTGACGTGTGGCTTGTTCCATACATGCGGCTGGTGGATGTCAGTTTCTTTCACTATAGTTGTCATGGGATTAACACCGGAGTTTGGCAACCATAATATCACCGTTGTGGCTTTTCGTAGGGAAGAATTGTTCTTAGCATCTACTCCCATAAGCCACGTAAAACATGCAACAACAAAATAGAGGAGTCTAACTTGTTTTTGCAGGGAGTGTTTTCTGTGATATGGTATGGCCCAAGATGTGATGTGTATAATGTATGCGATGATCATGTTTTGTAATGTTTCACGACTTGCATGTCGATGAGTACACAACCGGCAGGAGCCATATGGTTGTCTATATAATTGTTTATGACCTATGTGTCAACTTCTTATACGCCATGTAATAGTTTCACTTTATCGCTAAGTAGTTAGCAATAGTTGTAGTTGCTATTCGTGGTGGAGGCAATCATGGTGGAGTGATGGAGATCATGCCGGAACGCACAAGATGGAGATCATTGCGCGAATATTGGCTATACCATGTCACATAAAGTTATATGCATGTGATGTTTATCCTTTTATGTATCTTATTATGCTTAGATCGCGACGGTAGCATTATAAGATGATTCCTCATTTAAAGATCAAGATAAAAACTGTGTTCGCCCCAAGTATGCACCGTTGCGAAAGTTCGTCGTGTCCAAGCATCTCGTGATGATCGGGTCCTATAGACTCTACGCTCACATACAACGGGTGCAAGCCAGTTTTGCACACGCGGAAATACTTGGGTCTAACTTGACGAGCCTAGCATGTACAGACATGGCCTCGGAACACAAGAACCGAAAGGTTAAGCATGAGTCATATGAATGATATGATCGACACTTTGTTGTCCACCATTGAAACCACATCTCTTCTCGTGATGATCGGATTAGGTGTGGTGAATTTGGATCGTGTTCACTAAACAACTTGAGGGATGTTGAATTTAGTGGGAGTTCATCTAGTAATTTGATTAAGTTGAACTATTTATCATGAACATAATCTAAGTTGTACTTGCAAATACTGTAGATCACATGGCCAAGTCCAACTTCAACTTCAACGTTTTTGCTGAGAAGGAAAAGCTTAGAAACAATGGGTCTAACTTCACCAATTGGTTCCGCAATCTAAGAATCATTCTCTCTGGCGGTCAAAAGGACTATGTCCTTGGGAAAGCGTTAGGTGACCCCCCTGCTGCAACTGCGCCGGCTGATGAGAAAGCTGTCTATCAGTCGTGCAAAGATGATTATGGTGTGATTAAGAGCACCATGTTGTTTGCTATGGAACCGGAACTTCAAAATCGTTTTGAAGACTATCCCAGGCCCTTTGAGATTCTCGAAGAGCTGAAAACCATGTTTCAGACTCAGGCCCGTTCTGAGAGATATGAGATCTCTGAGAAGTTCTTTCACTGCAAGATGGAGGAAGAGAGTTCCGTTAGTGAGCACGCCATTAAGATGACGGGCTACACTCAACGCCTTGAGCAACTGGAATGCACGATTCCAGAGGAGCTCAATATTGACAGGTTCTGCGATCACTCCCTCCCAGCTACAAAAGTTTTGTAGTGACTCACAATCAGATTGGTTCCACTGATACGATCACCGAGCTCTTCGCAAAGCTGAAGGCCACGGAAGTGGACATCAAAAAGGATAATCATGTGTTGATGGTCAACAAGCCCACCTTTAAGAAAGGTAAGGGAGCAAAGAAGCCCTTCAAGAAGGGCGGCGGCAAGCGCAATGCCCCTGCTGAGAAGAAGCTCAAGTCTGGTCCTAAACCGGACACTGAGTGCTTCTATTGCAAGGACAAGGGTCACTGGAAGCGCAACTGTCCGAAATACTTAGCGGACAAGAAGGCTGGCACCATCAAAGGTATATTTGATATACATGTTATTGATGTTTTCCTTACTAGCCCTCGTTGTAGTGCCTGGGTATTTGATACCGGTTCAGTTGCTAATATTTGTAACTCGAAACAGCAGCTACGGAATAGACGGCGGCTTGCGAGCGATGAGGTGACGATGCGCGTTGGCAACGGATCAAGAGTTGATGTGATGGCTGTCGGCACGCTCTCCTTAGTTTTACCTTCGGGATTAGTTTTAAACCTTAATAAGTGTTATTATGTGCCTGCGTTGAGCATGAACATTATTTATGGATCTTGTTTATTGCAAGACGGTTATTCATTTAAATCAGAGAATAATGGTTGTTCTATTTATATGAGTAACATCTTTTATGGTCATGCACCTATTGTGAATGGTTTATTTCTTCTAAATCTCGAAAGGGATGAAACACACATCCATAACATTGAGGCTAAGAGATGCAAAGTAGATAGTGATAATACTACTTATTTGTGGCACTGTCGTCTAGGTCATATTGGTGTAAAGCGCATGAAGAAACTCCATTCTGATGGACTTTTGGAGTCTCTTGATTTTGAATCATTTGACACATGCGAACCATGCCTCATGGGCAAGATGATCAAAACCCCGTTCTCCGGTATGATGGAGCGAGCAACAGACTTGTTGGAAATCATACATACCGATGTATGCGGACCGATGAGTGTTTCGACGCGCGGTGGATATCGTTATTTTCTCACTTTTACCGATGACTTAAGTAGATATGGGTATATCTATTTAATGAAACATAAATCTGAAACATTTGAAAAGTTCAAGGAATTTCAGAATGAAGTGGAGAACCATCGTAACAGAAAGATTAAGTTTCTACGATCCGATCGTGGGGGCGAATATTTGAGTTATGATTTTCTCACGCATCTTAAAGCAAGCGGAATTGTTTCGCAACTCACGCCACCCGGAACACCACAGCGCAATGGTGTGTCTGAACGCCGGAACCGAACCCTATTAGATATGGTCCGATCGATGATGTCTCTTACTGATTTTCCGTTATCATTTTGGGGTTATGCATTAGAAACCGCTGCATTCACTTTAAATAGGGCTCCATATAAATTCGTTGAGACGACACCGTATGAACTATGGTTTGGTGCTAAACCTAAGTTGTCGTTTCTTAAAGTTTGGGGATGCGAAGCTTACGTCAAGAAGTTGATGCCGGACAAGCTCGAACCCAAAGCAGAGAAATGCGTCTTCATAGGAAACCCTAAGGAAACTATTGGGTATACCTTCTATCACAGAACCGAAGGCAAAGTGTTTGTCGCAAAGAACGGTTCCTTTCTTGAGAAGGAGTTTCTCTCGAAAGAAGTGAGTGGGAGGAAAGTAGAGCTAGACGAGGTTGTTGAACCTTCTCTTGAGTTGGAGAGTAGCGCAGCACCTGAAATTGTTCCAGTGCCGCCTGCACCAACAATAGAGGAAGCTAATGATAAGGATCATGAAGCTTCGGACGATGCTGCTACTGAACGTCGCAGGTCGACAAGGTCGCGTGCCCCTCCTGAGTGGTACGGCAACCCTGTCTTGACTGTCTTGTTAGTAGAAGACAGTGAACCTACGAACTATGAGGAAGCGATGATGAGCCCAGACTCTGAGAAATGGCTAGAAGCCATTAAATCCGAATTGGGATCCATGAGTGAAAACCAAGTATGGACTTTGGTGGACCCTCCTAGCGACCGAAAGGCCGTTGAGTGCAAATGGATCTTCAAGAAGAAAACGGACGCGGATGGTAATGTTACCATCTATAAAGCACGGCTTGTCGCGAAAGGTTTTCGACAAGTTCAAGGTGTTGACTACGATGAGACTTTCTCTCCCGTAGCGATGTTTAAGTCCATTCGGATTTTATTATCAATTGCTGCGTTTCATGATTATGAAATATGGCAGATGGATGTCAAGACTGCTTTCCTCAATGGCAACATTGATGAAGAGTTGTATATGATGCAACCCGAAGGTTTTGTCGATCCTAAGGATGCTGATAAAGTATGCAAACTTCAGCGTTCCATTTATGGACTGAAGCAAGCATCTCGGAGTTGGAACCTTCGTTTTGATCAAGTGATCAAGAGCTTTGGATTTGTTCCAAATTGCTACGAAGCTTGCATCTACAAGAAAGTGAGTGGGGGCTCGGTGACGTTTCTGGTACTATATGTGGATGACATATTGATTATCGGAAATGACATCAACATGCTTAACGATGTGAAGAGTTATTTGAACAAGTGTTTTTCAATGAAATACCTAGGTAAAGCTACTTATATATTGGGCATCAAAATCTATAGAGATAGACAAAGACGCCTGATAGCTTTAAGCCAGAGTACATACCTAGACAAAGTTCTGAAAAGGTTCAGAATGGATAAGGCAAAGAAAGGTTCAGTGCCTATGTTGTCAGGTAAGATATTGAGCAAGGCTCAGTGTCCAGCTACGGTAAATGATAGGGAAGCTATGAGCAAAGTGCCTTATGCCTCGGCCATAGGTTCTATCATGTATGCCATGCTGTGTACTAGACCGGATGTGTCCAATGCTCTTAGTTTGACGAGCAGATATCAAAGTGATCCAGAAGTGGAACACTCGACAGCCGTGAAGAACATCCTAAAGTACCTAAATAGAACTAAAGAAATGTTCTTAGTCTATGGGGGTGATGAACAACTCGTCGTAAAAGGTTACGTCGATGCTAGTTTCGACACCGACAAGGATGATTCTAAATCTCAGACAGGATACGTGTATATTTTGAATGGAGGAGCTGTGAGCTGGAGAAGCTGCAAGCAAAGCGTGATCGCGGGATCTACAGTAGAAGCGGAATACATGGCTGCTGCAGAAGCGTCAAGTGAAGGAGTTTGGATCAGAAACTTCATCACTGAGCTTGGCGTGGTTCCAAGTGAATTGGACCCACTGGAGATATTGTGTGACAACACTGGCGCCATAGCACTCGCTAAGGAACCAAGATATCATCCAAAGACCAAGCATATCAACCGCAAGTTTCATATAATCCGAGATTATATAGCAGATGGAGATCTGAAGATTAGCAAAGTACATACATATCTGAATGTCGCAGATCCATTGACTAAACCTCTTCCACGTGTAAAACATGATCAGCACCTCAGTGCCATGGGTGTGAGACTGTTGCCAGATGTAAACTAGATTATTGACTCTAGTGCAAGTGGGAGACTGTTGGAATTATGCCCTAGAGGCAATAATAAAGATGTTATTGTTATAATTCTTGTTCATGATAATGTTTATATTCCATGCTAGAATTGTATTAAGCGGAAACTTTAATACTTGTGTGGTTTGTGAACAACACCGTGTCCCTAGTATGCCTCTATGGACTAGCTCATTGATCAATGATGGTTAAGGTTTCCTAACCATAGACATGAGTTGTTAATTGATAATGAGATCATATCATTGGGAGAATTATATGATGGACAGACCCAAACTAAGCGAAGCAATTAGATCGTGTCATCGTGTTCGTCTTTGCGAAGCTTTTCTTATGTCAAATATTGTATTCCTTAGACCATGAGATAATGCAACTCCCTGGTATCGGAAGAAAGCTTTGAGGTCATCAAACGTCATCCTATGAGAGGGTGATCATAAAGGTGTCTCTCAGGTGATCGGAAAGTATCTGTTGGGTTGTATGTATCGAGATGGGATTTGTCCCTCCCAAGTCGGAGAGATATACTTCGGGCCCACTCGGTAATCGATATCAACACCGCTTGCAAGCATGTGGTTAAGGAGTTAATCACAAAGTGATATCGGATTACGGAACGAGTAAAGTACTTGCTGTGAACGAGATTGAACTAGGTATGACGGTACCGACGATCAAATCTCGGGCAAGTAAAAATATCGCGAGACGAAGGGAATATATATATGGGATTGATTGAATCCTAGCATCGTGGTTCATCCGATATGATCATCGATGAATGTGTGGGAGTCAATATGGGTTTCCAGACCCCGCTGTTGATTATTGATAGAAGATCATGTCTGCATATTCTCGAACCCGCAAGGGTCACACACTTAACGTGTCTCGACGCTAGGATAGATTGGATAATTGGTTTATGAGTTTTTGTTCGGAGTCTCAGATGGGATCCGGGACATCACGAGAGGTTCCGGAGTGGTCCGGAGAATAAGATTCATATAAGGCAGTGCAGTTTTTGGAGTTCGGAATTGTTCCGGGTTAATCGGTATTGTACCGAAAGCTTCTAGAACCTTCCGGAAGGGGACCAACGTGGCCCCACCTTTCGGGAGGGGGCATGGGCCTATGAGAGAGTGCCCTGGCCGCATTGGGCCAGGGGCACAAGGCCCCATAGGGCCCAGCCGGCCAAGAGAGGTTTAAACTCGAGATAGACCTTCTAGAAGGGGGGGTTTCCTTGCCCCCCACTCCTTATCCTTTGGGGCCGCGGGTTTGGGCTTGGGGGAGGGGCTAGGGTTGCGCCCCCCTTCTATATAAAGAGGGGTGGGGGCGCACCAACCCCCCACACCTTCCCCTCCAACCCTATCCGCCCTGCTGCCCTCCTCTCTCCCTCCCGACTGCTTGTAGGCGAAGCCCTGCTGCAAAAATTCTCCACCAATTGCACCGGGCCGTCGCGCTGTAGATCCAACCCATATCTCCACCATACTTGCTGGACCGAGGAAGGAGGAGACGTCGAGGTGCTGCACATGTGCATCTCACGGAGGCACCGCCACTTGTGGTTCTAGATCAGATCGGATCGCGAGGAGGAGAAGCGAGTAAGACTACATCACCCACGTTCCGACGAACGTTCCGCTATGCGAATCTTCAAGGGTATGAAGATCTAATCCAATCTCTCTCGTTGTTTGCATCTCCTAGATTAGATCTTGGCTTTCCCTCTGTTCGCATCCGTAGAAAATTTTGATTTACTATGCCGCGAAACCCTTCACATTATGTGTTCTCCATTATTACAACAGTAGATGTCTTCTTCAGAGGTCCAGCAAGTACAAATTAAACTAAGCACAACAATAATACATGTCTTCTGCATTATTACAACTAGGCAGAGATACACCAGTGGTTCCCATATTTCTTCTCCTTTCCCTTTGTAATTTTACTGAAGAAAAACTGGATTCCCTTCTTCATTTTGCACAAAGTAGATGCACCTTTGAGCTCTGGAACCACTCTTTCAGGCACCATACTAGGAATCACATATTCATGGTTGATGGTGTACCTGTTGCTTCCTAGTTGTTTCAGTCCTTCAGCAGCCTCCAGCCTCATCTTCCTGTCCTTTCTCTCTTCCTCTAACATCCTTGTATACACCTGCAACTCCTTCTTCTCTTTCTTCTCTTCCCTAGAACCAGTAGATCTCCTACGATAGAACTGGGTTTCCTTTCTTTCCATGGCTGCAATGTTGTGAGACCTGGGGACAATGCTAGAGAAAGATGGGATAAGAAGGAATATAACAGAGAACCTCCTGACAGTGCTAGAGTGAAGACAGATATTGCACAGTGCACTTCTTTCAGAGCTCACAAGACAACTTTCAGAGCTCACAAGACAAGTGCACACAAAATTGCACAACTTTCAGAGCTCACAAGACAAGACCATGAAAATATATTTATATTTTATTGCTCACTGCATTGTACATGATTCAAAAAGATAGATTCCTACAATTATTAGACAAGGACCCTAGTTCTCATCTCACAAAATTGCACAAAAAGAGTACAAAACTACAACTACAAACATCACTATAACAGCTATATTCCTAGTTCTCATCTCAAACTTCATTAGTTTCTTCTCAATCTGCAACTTTTCCACTATAGCCTTCAATCCCAAATTCTCTGATGCTACTCCTCTTAAGAATTTTTGTGTTGCTGCATTGTTTCTTGGTGTGAGCACAATCACAATGCACATCGACATCATTGGTTCTCTCCCTCGAATCTGCACTGTATTGCTGATTGCTCTGGTTCAGACAAATTCAGAGAAACATCAGTTCAGAGATACAGTACAAAATACAGACAAATTCAGAGATACGCGTACGAAATTCAGAGAAATCCAACGACAAATTGGCTGGTGAACTCACCTTCGATCTCCTCGCCGTGCCATAGTACACCTCGCTGGTCAACTCCCACTCCCCATCGCCGACATGGCTGTTGGATCCTTCGTCTCCGCCTGCCCCGACCACCGCAAGGTGCTCCGGCCTGCCGCTCGCGAAGGCCCTCGAAGTTGACCCCATCCCCCGCGCCGGCGCGACCACCTGCGACCCAACGGCGGCAAAACCACCAGCACCCCACAACCGCGAGGAGCCTCCCGCCGCCACACTCGGAAAAGGTCTCGCTCTGGGATCTCTCGCTTAGGGCGAACGCAATGCTTCGGTCTAGTGCGTAACTTCCAGGTTTGCCAGGGGCTAATTTGCAAAATGTGCATCCAGCGTGTCAGCCGACGTGGAGTCCAAATCAGGCCGTTTTCAGACAGTTTTCACGTTTTGTATGACGGATGTACATCACATACAAGTTGGTGTATGAGTGGTCAACGTTTTGAAACAATTTGTATGAAACTACACCCCTTTGACAACTATTTGTATGTGTGGTGCAATTACCTCTTTGTTTATCGGTGTCCTCTCTTTTCGCGCCCCCTGCTTCCTTTTGAACCAGTTTCCCAGTTTAAAAGGCACAACCCACACGCACCCAAGCCACCGCCCACACCAGTCCCCCGCACTACAGCACCGCACGGTCGCTCTCACTGCAACTCTCGCGCGGCCATCTCATCGTGTCGCCTCAAAATGCAGCAGATCCTCCGGCTCCTGGCGGCGCGCCGCGCAGCCACGACCATCATCGCCGCGCCGTCAAAGCGACGGGACACAGGCCGGGACGACGAGGGGCCCTTCTTCGACCTCGACTTCACGTCCTCCTGCTCCGTCCGTGCCTCTTCCTCCTCCGGCTCCTCGGGGTCCGACTACGACTCCGACGAGTCGTGCGACGACTTCATCATCTCCCTGCAGCGTACCCGCTCAGGCTCGCTCCTCTTCTCCGGGTCCGGGGCTCCGACGCTCAAATTCTGCGCCTCCGAGCCGCCGCCCAGAGCCAACAACAGTTCACAGCCGCAGCAGCACGGCGCCCGCAAGCGCAGCATCGGCACCTTGCGGACCATGAGTTTCGGGGCCAGCAGTGCCAAAAAGCAGCTCTACGGCGCTGGCCGCCACAGCTTCTCCCGGAGCAGCTTCAGCAGCACGGGCTCGCTCCGGCTGTCCCTGGACTCATCACCGCCCGATGCCACAGACGACCACGAGCAGCACGCCTCGGGGCAGACATGCAGGCGCGCGCCGTCCCGGAATGTCATCCGGAGGTGCCTGGCTAAGATCTCGCGCCGGCTCCGCACGGCCGCGAGTCCACGTGCCGACGAAAGAGGTGTCCGTCGCCTGCGCAAGTGCCGGTCGGCGTCGTCCGCGGCGCCTCGGCCTAGCTCGGTGACACGGCCTGACGACTCGGCTGCCGAGAAGCAGGACGGCATCGCCGGCGCCATCGCGCATTGCAAGGAGACGCTCCACCGAGCGTCCACGTCACAGCCCGACTCGCCGCTGCTACCGTCGAGGAGTGAGTGACCCGGGGAACTGAGAAGCTGCGTAGGCTCGCCGAAGCTGTTGTGGTGGCCTCTGGTCGCCCAGATGGTGGTCCGACGTGAAGCTTCTGCTCAACTTCAGTAAACAAGAAGGCACATGGAAGAATTCTAAACAAGTGCAACCAAATCGTCAAGGTGACAGGGACACGCGGCGGTTGAGCTCCGGAGATCTCTGATTGGAGTTTTTTTATGGTGCTGTGTGTTTTAGTTTAAGGATTTTTTCTTTTTTGGTTAGCAGTTGGAACTAGCGCGGGAAAAGAGCTCTTTTCTAGGCTTTATTTACCCCCAATCAGTCAATCACAATCCCTCATGTGGAAGCGTGGATTGTACTAGCTTTTGGTGTTCTTTTGCTCCTCATTTCTAACTACCTTCGTTTTTGTAGCTTTTGTGTGATTGCTTTGTGTGTGTGTATGTACATGTTACTTGTAAGTTGTAATATGTACAACAAACTACTACCAGTACATTCTTGGCATTTGACTAGTAGTGTCTTGGCTTCCAATTTTTCTTTACTTTGATCCTGCTCCTTTGTGCAGTCAGCTAGGTTTATCTCTAATTTGCATGATCATCTGAGTAATACGCTTTCATTAGCCTCAATCCATGTCTTTTTCTCTTTGCAAAGCTGCCAGAGACCGAAAAAAAAAACCAAGACCGGTAAATTCTCAGAAACAAAATCGAAATCCAATTATGAATAGTGGTGAAAAGCTCAGGCCCTTCAAGGGGTCGTCGTAGCTCCATGATGGCGACGAGAGGGAGCGAACCGAGAAAAAGCGTAAACGCGGGTCCGTCGTGCGGCATTGGCAATGGCAAGCCAAGGGGAGAGCCGGAGAGAAGAGATAGATCTGCGGGGTATTCTTACGGGAGCGCGTGGCGCCCCGCTTTTGGGAACAGCTTCTCAACGATTTCCTCGCCGCTCTGTGCGCCGCCGCGGTTTACGATCGCCTCGTCTCGTCGCATGGAAAGTATCATAAAAGTTTGGTAGCCCGCCTTTGACAACGCGAAAGAGATTCGCAAAAGCTGTGTGTGTGTTTTCGCTTTGCTTTGCACTCGCATATATAGTCGCATCGCACTCCTTCTCTTACCTCGGCCTAATTATACCTAAAAGGCACGGCGTGGTTAAGCAAAGCCAGTGACAATAGAGGTTCTTAATTGGCCGGCTGTTAATGATTGTGGCTGCAGATTTAACGGAGTAGTGATTGTGGAATGGACCAATGCTTCAGTAGTATCAAACGCTCCAGTATAGTCAGACTGGCTTCAGCATATAGCCATGATAAGGTACATCGGAGATCATTGCAATAGATGTTGCCACATTTCCCTTCCCATTTACCGATGGCAAGACCGCATTCCTCCTCTACACAAGCTCACGAGTGCGTGCAGTGATGAGGATCAACTATACCGTTGCGCCTCAGATTCCTTGCAGCGGCCGTAGGACACGGCGGCTGCATGCAGCTTGTTGGCGAAACAAGAGCATGCCTCACTCCCTCCCTTGGATACATACTACTACATCGGAATGTTCAGATCCATTGTTCACCCTTTCAGTTTTGGGGATTCAGAACCGGATCAAGGTGCATGAACCAACACTTGGCCCCGGCCTGTGGGGACTGTGGCCAATAATTCTTTTAAAGAACTTCACATTACATGTGTCAATGGACTCCATAGGTTCAGGGACAAACAAATCCAGGAATGATCGATGGTGGCGACAGATCTAATCTTCCCCGAAGCCGAGATAGTACCGTCTCCGAGGCCCGGTTAATTATGTTGCACGATAATTCTGAAGAGTAGAATTATACTGCCTCTGTTTAGTTCCTTTTTATACTGCCTCTGTTCAGAGTTTCTTTTTACCTCTGCCGCGTTGGGACAGGGAAAGAGGGTTAATCTTCGACGAGGCTGGCCCATTTCTGGAGAAAGGCACCATGCATGTCTACGGCCTGTTTTTCTTCTTCTCTTGGGGAGTTTGACGCCGTGCTGGTTCTATCCATTGTTACGTGGTTATTAACTACTACACCCCGATTTCATTCCATCTTATTTGTGCCGGTGTAACCTAAGTATGTGTGTGAGATTCCTTGTTGTGATTTCATCCAATAATGTGGACATCAGATGGGGTAGAGAAGTTTTGTTAAGAATTTTACATGCGTGTCTACATTTCGAGACACAAGGGGGCAAGAGGAAATCTAATCTCCCCAAGGACGAGAGATTGTTCGCGGGTCTCGCGGTCCCCCGGTTCACGAATCTAGTGGTGGTACAGTGTACTCATACATGCATTGGATACAATGCACGACTCCCTGGCCGAATAATCGAAATCCATGGTTCACTTCGATCTTGTTTTTGTTTTCCTTTGCGGCCGGCCGTGTACTATACCATGCATGTTGCTTTCTTTCGCAAAGTGTGTTATTGGTTTTCCACGAGCCCCTTTTTTTTTTGGAAATTGGGTTTTCCACGAGCCTATCTTCTATTTTCTGTAGAAAGGACCCATGCATGCGACGTGCCCATGCTATCGATGGTGTCCATTGTGGGATGGACAACTAGACAATTGCCTTTTCTAGAAACATAAGATTTTATCATCTTTGAACTCCGTATCATGATGCATACAACCAAGACATTATAACATCCCTAAAAAAGACATTATAACATGGTGTACAAAATGTGATAATTTTTTTTTGCCAAATCAAAAGATTTAACATGTGGGAGAACCCTTGTTCGTATTATAGGCTTGTGGTATGGTATCAATGTCATTTTCCTTCGGATGCCTAAAAAAGAAGTACAATATCGTGTCATGAAAGAAGGAGTTTGAAGACCTCAAAATTTTACTCATTTCTTTTAGATTTTATTTTGTAGTCGCTAGAGACAGTGTTGTCACCCATTTTGGAATGGATTATGACTAGGCAAGAACAAAGGAACCTAAAGGATCCAAAAGCTACTTTAAGGAAATGTAGATGTGAACTTGGATATATCAAAATATGGAGGACTGGTCGGTTTACTCTACCTGTTTATATAGAGAAAGTTAAAGGAATCCTTCGTAAGGGTTACTACTAGACGACTCAACTTGCACCGGTTTATGTCCAACAACCCAAGATCTGCTCTATTGAAGCTTGGAGATGAAGGAAAGTTCCGCTCCAACACCGAAGGATCATCGACGGTTCTGCACGGGAGACAACATGGACACTTGGGTCCGGATCGGTACAAAGCCTGGTGGAGGTTGTTAACTAGTTTAAAGAGCTAGAATCGGGGTTAGATTCGGGCTTGTAATGTGTAAGAGAATTCCTAGCTTGTAAAGTAAGACCAGATGCGTAATATATATATATATATGTGTGAGAAGTGACAGGCGATTGAAATATGAACATACAATCGACAAACACCCAATACATCTACTTTTTACCTCCTCGCCTTTGTCCCTGCTCCCATTTCTCCGTGAATATCACACATATTTCGTATGTAGCATAGATAAGAGAGCTAAGAGAGTCCAAGCCCAACTCAGTTCATCTCATCTTTGTTAGAACCTTCTAAAGGATTCGTTCAGAGGAACTGTGGCTTCGGGTCTCAAAAACGCCTGCTAGACTGTCTTGCTTGTCACGCTTCTAGCAAGCCTCCTTCTACGTGAGTTGCGGCATCACCCTCGATATTGAGGGTACACATTAGATGTATTCATGTAAGCCAGAACCATTTCCGACACAACACACTTTCTGACGACTTCGTTGGGAACAAAATCTTACAGGAGTAGAGAGCGATACAAAGGGCACCCTCCTATGGCAACATCTGTGAGAAAGCCAACTTTAAAAAATTGTGCGTGACAAAGAAGGCATTCCTGACTGGATGGGGCACAACCCGAGTGACATCGTCAAAGGAAAAAATTAAATGCCCATGTCTTTTATTCGGGAAATGGGCGTAGTATATATTAATGATACCAGAGATACATAGGAACCATTGGCAATGATAAATTGTGTTTATTAGTTGTATTATTTATTCCCATGCAAACATGTTCATACCGGATAAATTGATGAACCAACAGTTTGTTCATTTTCAGAGAAGCCAAAAAAATGTGATATTGATTGTGCGTAACATCAAGATGGTGATTTTAATAAAAAAACACTTAACAAATTTGTAGCTTTAAGAACATAAATTCTCAAAATTTGATACTAATTTTTTTACTTATTTGTTTTCATGTATTCTTTTTATTATAATTAAAAAATTAGAATTTTAAAGCATAGCTCAATATTATCATACAGTGTTCCATCTTAAAATTCTTAGGCGTGTCATCAAAAATATGGATGGTCACAGTTTCAATATTATATAGCACAAATTTCCCCAAGTATTTTGTTTTGAATTTAATTTAAGACGCTTCCCATTAAGAAACATGTGCACTTCAATTCCCTATAGATCTCAAATAGCAAAACAAAAGGAGAAAATTCATTACTCAATAGAATAAATTATTCCGCTCACATCACTCTGGAGTATTTAGATGTGCTCATGTATGTTTTGATATATTTTAGTTAACTTACTAGATAACTCTAGGGTGCGCATACCTAACAAAAATGTTCTGAGAGAGGTGGCGTTGGTTTATGTTTGGTCATCTCAGATTCTACATTTCCTAAGCCAAATATCACTAGAAAAAAAAGTAGCCATCTGTCATGAAAAGGTCCTCCGGCCGTCGTAGAAGGCACACCGTCAACCATGAATTTGTTCATTTCCTATGGTAGATGTAAACATTTTATTTATCGTTTCATGGCCCCACTTTTGTCATGGATTTGAAAAAAAAAACATGATAGATACTCAGCAAGTGCATCATGGAAGGGGCGTTGCAGCCTGCTTGCGCTGCCTCCTCGCCACCCACGTCGACCAAAGAGAGTGGCCAACATATCTGCGCATGTCACTCAACATAGAGTATACGCTGTTGAAATCTTCCATCGCGCGTCGTGGATGAATAGAATCTGTTGACGCAGATGCAGCGCCTCGCCGACATGGATGTACAAATCGCACCGGAGAACTGCTGGAGAATAGCCGATGAACCACCTCGCTGACGTAGCTATGACCAGCTGCGTTTCCTAGGTGCAGATAAGCACAAAATAGGAAGTGGAGTCATTGGTGGGGACTGCGGCCGTATTCTCTATGTGTAGTCGGATGGTCCCTTTTACAAAGGTAGGGTTCCATCAAATGGACCCTCATGGGCCTTAGCTATCTCACACTACTCTTCATGCACCTTTTGTGTATAAGGCACACCATTTTGTTTCCTCAATTGTTTGCGATTCTATACACACAGATGACCTGAGTATAACTGTTTTTGATGTTATGAATACGCCAACATGTTAGGAGCCCTATACTTCCCATAGGCTTTTCCTATGGCCAATCATTGGCGATTGACATTTCACAGACGATTCTTTTCCATTTGTCTCGTGTGATAGAGGTTATTGCAAACTCTTTGTTTTACTAAGTATGTTTCGATAGCAATTGCATTTTTCGTCTACACATAACTCTTTGCCTAGGCATTAACAGAATAACTATGGCATATATAGTCTAAAAGAGCTTCAATCAAACATGGTTGCCCTAGCTACTTATTATAAAAGACTACTAACTTGAGACATTATATAGTTCTTAATAACTACTTAGTACACGCTAGCTAATTAATTAATAACTAGTCACTACACACTAAATGTCATCGCTGTCAGAGGAGATTATTTTGGCATGGTCGGTGTCGGCGGCTCTACACATCACGGACCCTGATGCCCCGTCCTCTAACATCTTGCGTCTAGTCACGATGTCTTTCCAAATGCCCACAATTCCGTCAAATCCGTCGACGGGAAACTCCAGACAACGCAATGCGCAGACCTAGCCATGTGGAGAGGCCTCATGCGTACGACTTCCTTATTCTTGGCGTGTAGATGGTCCTCACAAAGAGATGTTGGTCTTCTTGGCGGGCAACGGATCTTCTTAGCGGGCAGAAAGTCCTCACGGACCAGTGCCGCATATTTAAATCAGCTGGGTATTCTTTTAGGGCTTACCCAAAAAATAGGGCACATGGGATCCATTGGAGAACCCATTTTTTACCTTCGGTGCCCAATAGAACAGTTTTTAAGCAATGGACTATAATAGGGCATCCATTAGAGGTGCTCTAGTTGTACGTGTGGTGTGACTTGAACGGAAGGGAAAATGATGGAGGATAAAGTCAAGATCATGTCCAGCCGTCCCCAAGAGCCCCCAGGATGCTGGCAATGCAAAAATGTCTTAACTGGTCTCCTAGATGCTCGTTTTATGTCGGATTGGACCAAAACTTCATTAGGAAAACCCAAACTGAACCCAACGCGTCGTAGGCACGTGGGAGCATCTGTAATATTTTGTGTTTTAACTTCTCTTCCTTAATCTTAACAAGAGCATCTGTAATGTTTTTGGTGAAAGCAACATGCATATCACTAGCATCAGGACTTCTAGCAAGATTTTGTAAGAACATAATCACTTCAGAGATATTGCAACCATCTATATCAAAATCAAACTTAGCATCACTAGTGGTAGACTCATTGGCCTTAGGCATTGTAGGAGGAGGAATAGGGACTTCTTGTGGTTTAGTGGCATCCATATGGGTGGTGGTGATGGTGCACACACTATTGTTTCTATCAATTTCAGCTTCTCTTTCCCACTTAGCATGAAGTTGGGATAACAGAGTAACATTTTCATCAATAGTAACTTGTATGGCATGAGTAGCAGCAAAGGACTCCATGGTTTCAGGTTTAGCAGCCATTTTATTAATCAAAGAGGACTGTGCTTCAGACAAAGAGGAAATATTTATCTCAACATTTAAAAGTTTTTCCTCCACAGTCTTGTTGAAAGAGGTTTGTTTACTAATAAAGTATTTGAGCATAACTTCAAGTTCAGAGGGGGCACTTCTAGCATTGTTGTAGGAGTTTCCATAGGAATTGGCATTATTAGGAGGATAAGGCCTATAATTGTTGTTGCTACCAAAATTATTCCTATAGGCATTGTTGTTGAAATTGTTGTTTCTAATGAAGTTCACATCAACTTTCTCTTCTTGAGCAACCAAAGAGGCTAAGCGAATATTGTTTGGATCTAAAGGAGCTTTCCCATTAACAAGCATAGCCATAATAACATCAATCTTATCACTCAAAGAGGAGGTTTCTTCAACAGAATTTACCTTTTTACCATGTGGAGCTCTCTCAGTGTGCCATTCAGAGTAATTAACCATCATATTATCAAGGAGTTTTGTTGCAGCACCCAAGGTGATGGTCATAAAGGTACCTCCAGCAGCTGAATCCAACAGGTTTCTTGAAGAGAAGTTTAAACCTGCATAAAAAGTCTGGATAATCATCCAAGCAGCGGGTCCATGAGTGGGACAATTCTTAACCAAAGATTTCATTCTTTCCCAAGATTGAGCAACATGTTCATTATCAAGTTGTTTAAATTTCATAATATCACTTCTTGTAGATATAATCTTAGCAGGAGGGTAGTAATTTCCAATAAAAGCATCTTTGCACTTAATCCAAGAATCAATACTATTTCTAGGCAAGGATAGCAACCATTCTTTGGATTTTCCTCTCAAGGAGAAACGAAACAACTTGAGCTTAATAATATCTCCATCTACATCCTTATACTTCTGCATCTCACAAAGTTCAACAAAGTTATTGAGATGGGCAGCACCATCATCAGAACTAGCACCAGAAAATTGCTCTCTCATCACAAGATTCAACAAAGCAGGCTTAATTACATAAAAGGTAGCATCAGGAGCAGGTGGAGCAATAGGAGTGCTAAGGAAATTATTGTTGTTTGTGCTAGTGAAGTCACACAACTTGGTGTTCTCAGTAGAGTTCATTTTGGAAAAAGTGGGGCAAGCCAAAAATAGCAGCAGCAACTAGAGCAGGAATAATTTTTTTCGTGTTTTTGATAAGAGAAAGCAAACCAAACCAAACCAAACTAAACTATTTTTTTGGAGTTTTTGATAAAAAGAGGCAAACAAAACCAAGCAGAAGAAACTAAGCAAACCAAAAACAAAGTAAAGAGAAAAAGGTTGAGGAGGACTCCTCTTGTGAAGACGTCCTTAGCCTCCCCGGTAACGGCACCAGAAAAAGTCTTGATCCGTGCAGCAGCACTTCATTGGGAGACCCCAAGAGGAAGGTATGATGCGGTACAGCAGCAAGTTTTCCCTCAGTAAGAATCCAAGGTTATCGAACTAGTAGGAGGAAGGAAACGCCACACAAGTGTTGCAAGCAACATGGAAATCTGCACAACACAAACTCAAGACTTTGCCCAACTAACAGTGAGGTTGTCAATCTCACCGGTTGCTGTAACAAAGGACTAACTGTATGGTGTGGAAGGTGATGATGGTTTGCAGCAACTAAACAGTAAAAGTGGAAGATGTATCAATGATAAAGATTGGACCGGGGTCCATAGTTCACTAGAGGTGTTCTCCTTATAAACAAACATGGCATGCTGGGTAAACAAATTACAGCAGTGCAATTGACAGGACTGAGCAAGGAATAACAATACAATACTAGACATAAAGATCCTATGAGATTCTATTGGGCAATACAACAATATACATAGAGCGCCATCCAACTGCATCTATGACTAGAAGTCCACCTTTGGGTTATCATCTGAACCCACTCAAGTATTAAGTTGCAAGCAACAAACAACTGCTTTAAGCAAAGCGTGTAAGGTAAACAATCCACTTATTCCATGAATAAGAGACCGTTGTTTTCTCCCTAGTGGCAACAACACATCTACAACCGTAGATATTTCTGTCACTTCCCTTGATTAAGTAGAGGCATGAACCCACGATCGAGCATAAATACCCCCTCAACAGCTACTTGGCCAAGATATGTACTAACAACCGAGAGCATGCAAGATCACAAATAACACAGACATGATAGAATCAATAAGACAAAACAATTAATTAATTTGACATAGTAATTTCAATATCCATCGGATCCCCGCAAACACAACATGCATGATTAAAAATAGATGAGATCTTAATCATGAATGGAGCTCACAAGATCTAGACATGAAAAGCACAAGGAGGAGATACAACCATCTAGCTACTATATGGACCCGTAGTCCAAGGTGGAACTACTCACGCTTCATACCGGAGCCTGGCATGATGAAGAAGAAGGCCTCCGGGATGATCTCCCCTCCGGCAGGGTGCCGTGAATTGCTTCAGGTCCCCACGATCTAGGGACGATGGTGGCGGCGGCTACATATGATTTCGTGGAATATTAATCGGGTGCTTAGGGTTTAGGCATCAGGGCTTCTTATAGGCGAAGAGGCTAGGCTGGAGGGCGGACAGGGGCCCACACCCTGCCTAGGCGCGGGCCCACCCTAGGCCGCGCTTGGGGGGGTGTGGCCGTCCTATGGCGCCCCTCCGTCTCTCCTCTGGACTCCGTGTTCTCCTCGGTGAAATATTGACTTTGGCTTTTGTCCCGTCCAATTCCGAGAATATCTCCTTACTAGCTTTTCTGGAACCAAAAACAGCAGAAAACAGGCAACTGACACTGTGGCAACTTGTTAATAGGTTAGTACCAGAAAAAAATATGAAAAACACCTCAAAGTGTGGACAAAGCAAAGCAAAGTAGATACTAAACAAGCATGGAACATAAAAAATTATAGATAAGTTTCCGACGTATCAGGAGGGTTCATGGCAACGGCGGTAAGGCATGGAAAGGACTAAAGGCGCGAGGCCGAGTAGATCGGTGCTTGAGCTCCTCTGGTTGGAGTTCGGTGCGGCGGTGGCAACCACCACTTCCTCAAATAAGAAGGTCAAGCTCTGCCTCCTCCTTCGCGATGTCATTCAGCTCCCCCATCTCCCTCTGGCCGGTAGTGGTTGCGAGGGGATCGAGATGGAGGGTTCACTGACGCGGGACGTTGGTGGCAGCGGGATTGTTTCCACTCTGGCGGGTGTGCGCGCCGCCGTGTGGACGTCGGTCTCGTTGGTGGTGCGGGTTATTTCTCATCAGTCCGACCGTGGTGGCGAGGGGATTGAGGAGGACTGGCTATGGCGAGCAGGCGGCTCCCTTATCCTCTGCGCTGCTGGCCGCCTCAAGCAGTGGAGGTGCTGGCCATCGACGCCTCCTCCGGCCGACCGTGGTGGTGAGGGGCGGAGGCGCCTTGGTGAGCTCTCTCCTCTGTCTCTGAGACGGTGCTATGTGATGCAAGTTCGAGCAAACTACGCCAGGGATTGCAGAGATGAAGTAGGGCACCAGGGTGGCCACACCCTAGGGTGGTGCGGGCCCACCCTGGCCACGCCACCAGGGGGTGTGGGCCCCCTGGGCCTCCACCAACCTTGCCTCCTTCGCCTATAAGAAGCCCCTGACTCAGAAACCCTAAATCATCTGGGAGAAATCCACGAAAACCTCTGTAGCGCCGCCGCCACTGAAGGGGTATTCAGGGGACAGAAGTCTCTGTTCCGGCTCCCTGCCGGAACGGGGAAAGTGCCCCCGAAGCCATCTCCATTTATCTCCACCACCATCTCCATCACCGTGGTTGTTTCCCATGATGAGGAGGGAGTAGTTCTCCTTCGAGGCTAAGGGCTCTACCGGTAGCTATGTGTTCATCTCTCTCTCTCTCTCTCTCTCTCTCTCTCTCTCTATGCGTGATCTTATTGAGATCATGAGCTTAGTAATCAAGTAGATCTACTTTGCTACTCATGTGCTTTAATAGATCTCTGCTCTCCCCACGTGTGTGAAAGTGATAGCGTGCACGTCGTGACGGCACTTAGGCTAGAGTCTATATAAATACTCAAGTGCTTCAATAGATCTCTGCTCTTTCCACATGTGTGAAAGTGACAACGTGCACCCCATGGTGGCACTTAGGCTAGAGTTCATAAATCTTATCATGAGTATATTTTGATTTGGTTGTCTCTACGAAATTGTGGTGTTTGTTGGAACCATCTAGCGCTCAAGATGACAGTGTGGGGTTATCTAGATGAAGACGGACTTTGAGGAGTGCTGTTATAGCCCTACCATGGATTAGAGTGTCCAACCAGAGAGTAGTTAAGAGTAGTATCATGAAGAGAATATATTTATATGAGAGAGTGTTCACTAGTGAAAGTATGATCCCTAGGACTTGTTTCTAAACATTGAAACACCGTTCACAACTAGATCTGTTGCATGTTTGCTTGCTTTAGTCTTTTCCACGCCATCAAAGCTCTTTTCTGGGGTCGTTCTCGGGGATCTACAGGACACTTCAACCTGTTCCTCCCCGTCAAAAGCTCTTTTCTGGCACCATTGTCTTATATCCATACCACTTGTATTTCACTATCTCTTTGCCGAACTAGTGCACCTATACACCTGACAAGTGTATTGGGTGTGTTGGGGACACAAGAGACTTCTTGTATCTTGATTACAGGGTTGCTTGAGAGGGATACCTTTGACCACTTCCTCCCTGAGTTCGATAAACCTTGGGTAATCCACTTAAGGGAAACTTGTTGCTGTTCTACAAACCTCTGTACTTGGAGGCCCAACAACCGTCTACAAGAATAGAAGTGCGTAGACATCATGCGCGCCACCGGGTGGACATCGGTATTGTTGGTGGTGCTGGTTCTTCCTCATCTGTCCGGCCGTGGTGGCGAGGGGATTGAGGAGGACTGGCTATGGCGAGCAGGCGGCTCCCTTATCCTCTGTGTTGCTGGCCGCCTCAAGCAGTGGAGGTGCTGGCCATCGACGCCTCCTTCAGCCGACTTTGGTGGTGAGGGGCGGAGGTGCCTTGGTGAGCTCTCTCCTCTGTCTTCGAGACGGTGCTATGTGCTGCATGTTCGAGCAAACTACACGACACCATGGATTGCCGTCGTGATTTCCGGCTGATGGAGCGGTCAGTTAGTGCGCCAATAGAGCGCCTTCTTCAACCTCCAATTCGGAGGCCAGGTTATGAGTTCCTTGCCAGAGTTCCCCCTTCTTGCTGCCAAGTGGTTTCGTCCCCGATAGCGTCCAGGCGGCTGGCGTTGGAAGCTCATCGTCAGTGGGGAGGTCTAGGGGTCGGATTGCTTTTTACCTTTTCTTCCCGAGGTCCTTTTTTTAAACAACTAGGACTTTGTTGCTTTATTTCTATTTCTGCAAGACCTGCTTTGTAAACTGTACCCACCGCTTGAATAATGTATGCATCTCGGGATCCTTGGCGATCTCTCCTTTGTTTTAAAAAAAGGGAAGATCGCATTCACGGTGAGCCATAAAAATATTTTTAATACGATAGGCTTTGCCTATCTGGAATGATTATTTTTTTAATTTTACATAAAAGTGAAGGTTATTTTGCGGGTTGCATACGGTCCCATGCTTTAAGTAGATGGTCGTTTCTATGCCCGTGTCTCGCTCGTGGATGCTAGTCTAGTTATGTGTCATTCACTTCACTGCTCACCTAGGGAGGTACTGTCGCCTGAGACGATCCGTCAGACAGCGACGAGTGGTACGCGCGCGCCTTGGTCGTGCGTTTGGTCATGGCTCGTACGTACTACATGGCAGAGGGAGAGGTTGTACCATTAGTTACACAGTCACAGTGCATGTCTTCCTGAGCACGTACGCGTATCGTACGACAGGGACGGCACGACCAGCAGACAGAAAGAACCCAGCACTGCCAAACTGATCCATCTCTGAATCTTCCACGTATGGGACTGAAGTAACGAAGTCGGGGCAGTGTTTACCCTCTCTGTTAATTCCATGCCCTGCTCGAGTGGATTCCTCATTTCTTTCAGCACGCGCAGATGTGCAATGTGTCTGTCCATCCTGTCAGAAACGACATGTCACGAGGCAGGGCAGCTCAAATTCAAAAGCTGATGGAAATCTTCGTAGTACTAGTGCGATTGGTCTTGAATCCTTGATTGTCCAGCCAAAATGATTGCTGCGTTGAAGACCGAGCTCGGCATGCAGCACTGTCGGTACTGTACTTGGTAGTCGCTCTCTTTTAAATTACTCCGCACCCACCTTACCTAAGTGTGGCCAGTAGTACCTTCTTATTTTTTGTTTAAAAAAATCCTAAGATTTTTAAAATAGATAGTACGAAATTGCTTTGCATCCGACATTTTCTATACGATTCTTGTACGATCCTGTATATTACCTCCGTTTCAAGGCTTAAGGCGTACACGCTTTTTAAACAAAGTTTGATCTAAAGAATTGAGCAACAAAATCTTACTTATATTGTACATAATTAGTATCATTGGATTCGTATTGAAAAATACTTTTCAGTAATACTAGTTTTATACCAAAACTCTTTACGTATTTAGAGTAATTCTTGGTCAAAGAAAAAACACGCAAAACGAGGACGCCTTAAGTCCTGAAACGGAGGGAGTACTAAGTATTACAAAAAATTTAGAATTTTTTTGGATGACAAATAGAAAACTGGCCTACCTAGGTAAACGTGTGTACGGAGTAATTTGAAACAGAGGGAGTAGTTTGGATCTGAAACTGAATCCGCGAGAGAGAGAAAAAGCGCGAGACATGGAGTTGGACGTACTCATCGGGTGCATCAGTTTCGACAGTTCTTCTTCCGCGTCTTCTGTAGTTGTGTCTACTCAAGGCTCCTCAAGTGCTAATAGTTTTTGCAATCCTTTTCCACAGTAGTATCCACTCGATTACTGGTTGCTGATCAATGACCCCTTCTTCGCATAGAGATCGAATTGGCACCGCTGGATTTCCCTGCCAACGAGGAAAGACTCTTTTCATTATCACACTGACTTCTGGACAGGGCTGTCTTTAGAAATTGAGGGCCCAGTGCGAAACTTACAAAATGTCCAAATCTTTGACAAAAAGGCTTTTTAGGGCCCGGGCTGACTTTTAGGCTAACGCAGGTCGGCGATGGCGCCGAGCTGGCGACGCAGGTAGGCTAGGAGCTGACGTGGCTGCTATGTCGACGCCATTCCCGACCCTAGGGTTATCCCCAATCGCCACTTCTCTTCTCCCCCGATCCAGTCATTCACCCACACCCATTCCTACTCCCAGTCGGCAGCCGCCTCCTCCGCACGCACGTCGGCCGGCCGCTCCTCCGCCGCCTCTTCGCCTCCGGACGCCTCCGCCACACCACCTCCTCCTCCACCCCGAGTTCCTGCTCCGGCCGCTGCCCGCACGCCGATGGATGGCCGCTCCTCCTCCACCCGCACACCGGTGGAGGATGGACTTCTCCTCCTCCGGCCGTCTCCCCGTGCCCTCCCTTTCCCCTCCGGCTGCACGTCCTCTGCAGGTACCTCTCTCCGCCCCTTCCCCTCTCTCAAACCCCCTCCTCCCAATTCCTACCCCAATTCCAAAATAATTTGTATATTGTGGAAAGGTTCTAGTTAATTGATGTAATTATTTCACTTAGATGAATCATTTTAACATATGATTGTGATAGTAATGTAGATATTTCACTTATATGATATTGGTAAATGTCACATGTGCTTGAGCTTGTAGGAGTTGTTTGTAGGATACATGTGCTTGTTATCATCCCACTCTTTCCTTCTCTTCTCTTTCCTTTGTTCTTCTTTCTTCCTTGCCTCTTCTTCTTTCTTCCTTTTAGATTCTAACTCGTATTTCCAATACTTAGGTGGAGATGGAGGAGGACGCACAATGCGTTTCCACATCTCGGCTGGTTTCGGGCCCAAAAGAATGTTAATATCCCATGAAAGAAGATAGTCATCATAACACTCGGTGCCATCGATCCACTGGAAGAAATAACATATGCGATATTCCTGTCAAATAAACTTTACCATATCAACAATCAACGATGAATCAAGTATAAAAGATACCATGTCACAAGCCAACAAAACTCACGCGTGTATCGAGGCAACGATAGAATGCGCGACCAGCAGTAGTGTGGTAGTTAGATTGTTAGATATGACAAGTTTTACCACACCAACAATTTGGTACCGGATATCTTGGTAGCACCGGAGCATCTTTCGATGACATATTGGGATACTTGCCTTTGGTACTTTCCGCAAACTTCATCTGACGTGCAATCTTCGTCCACATGTCTGAAGAATCTATAAATATTGTGATAATTAACATATCAAACACTATAGCAAACACTATCAGTTATAATGTCCTAAGCTATATTATTACACAACCGGCTAATTTTTTATTGAAGTGCTCCTCAACATAGAAAACACTATAGCAAACACTAAGACAAACTCATATGCAATGCGTACATACACTAGCAAACTCTATAAAAATGAATCCCTACAAATATATTCCCACATGTGCATATTTTGTTTTTTTCATATGTAAACTAAAATAGCAAACACTAAGACAAAGCTCCTATCCAATTCATACATACACTAGCAACAATTTGTTCAACAAATATTAGTTATAAAGAAATCTAGATAACATATCTATGATCTTCTAGGGATTCAACAAAAAAGAGATGAATGAGATGAAACTTGACATTCTAATAGATGGAATCAAATGGGATTTGAGAGAGATTACCTTTAAGAAGACTTTCCATGGTCCCAATTCAAGAAATCTTTGAGTTTCAACAAGATTTGAAGAGAAGGGCGAAAAACAGAAAGGGGTGAGAGAGAGAGAGAGAGAGAGAGAGAGAGAGAGAGAGAGAGAACTTATGGCGGCTGGAAGGAAGAAATAGGGGGCTGAGAAAGAAAAACTGGTCGATTTGCTATAACCCTAGGGGCGGCGCCATTTACGTAGCGGTCACGTCAGCCCGGCAGCTCACCCCAGTTGCTAGCTCGGCGCCATCGCCGACCTGCATTAGGTCGGCGCCGCTTAAAATGATGCCGACGTCAGAGTTTAAATTCCAAATTAGTTTCGTCCGGAAACAAAGTCAGTTGAATTTCATTAGTTTGATCAGATTTATCAAAAAATACCCTAGCCGGCACGAACTACACAAAACGCCCACGAGTTCCACCAGCCGCCGCCCAGCAATTCCCTCGCAATGCACGCAACCGGCCGGCGCCCACGAGAGTTCGCCTCTGTTCCCTCCCGTCATCGTAGCTTCGCGCGGCACAAACACAACGGGAAATACACCTATTTTTTCTTCTTTTTGTTTATTATTATCCGTGTCCTCTCTTTTCGCGCCCCCCTTCCTTTTGAACCAGTTTAAAAGCCACCCACCCACACGCACCCAAAGCCCCCGCACCACTGTCCACAATCCCTCTTCTTGCCTCAAAATGCAGATCCTCCGGCTGCTCGCCGCGCGCCGCGCACCCTCAAACATCGCCACCGCGTCGTCCGAGCGCCGGGGATCCGGCGTGGACGACGAGGGGCCCTTCTTCGACCTCCTCGACTTCTCCTCATGCTCCGTCCGCGCATCCTCCTCCGGTTCGTCCGGGTCAGACTATGACTCCGACGACTCGTGCGCGGACCTCGACTTCATCATCTCACTCCATCGGAGCCACTCCGGCGAGCCGCCGCTCAAGTTCTGCGCGTCCGAGCCGCCGGCCAGAGCCAACAGCTTGCAATCGCAGCAGCACGGCGCCCGTAAGCGCGGCGTCGGCACCCTGCGCTCGCTCAGCTTCGGCGCCAGAAAGGCCGAGCCGCTCTACGGCCGACGTAGCTTCGCCCGGAGCAGCTTCAGCAGAGGGCGATCACTCCCACTGTTCATGGACTCGCCGCCCCGCGCGACGGAAGATGACGAGCATCACGCCGCGGAGCAGATCAAGCGCGCACCGTCCCGGCACGTCATCCGGCGGTGCCTGGCCAAGATCTCGCGCCGGCTCCGCACGGCCGCGAGTCCCCGCGCCGACGTCCTGCGCAAGTGCCGGTCGGCGTCGTCCGCGGCGCCTAGGCCTAGCTCGGCAACGGAGCGCGGCGACGACTCGGCTGCCGAAAAGCAGGACGGCATCGCCGGCGCCATCGCGCACTGCAAGGACTCGCTCCACCGAGCGTCCACGTCACAGCTCGACTCGCCGTTGCCACGGTCGAGGAGTGAGTGACCCGGGGAAGGAAACGTGAAGGTGCGTAGGCTCACCGAAGCTTTTGTGGTGGCCTCTCTGGTCGCCCAGACGGCGGAGGTCGGACGTGAAGATTCCGCTGAACTTCATCAGTGAACAAGAAAGCGGAGGTAGAATTCTAAACGAGTGCAACCGAATTCATCATGGTAATTAACTAACAGGGACACGCGGCGATTAAGCTCCGTGGATCTCTGATTAGAGCTTGTTTATGAGTGCTCTGTGGCACAGCAGTGGTGTGTGTGTGGCCTCTTTCTTAAGGCATTCTTTGCCCCACCCAATCAGTCGGTCAATCACAACCCCTCATGTGGATTGTAGCTGCATGCGGTCTTTTTTTTTTTTTGTTCTTTTGCTCCTCATTAATTTCTCGCTACCTTTGTGCTGTGGCCCTGTGTGCTTGCTTTGTACTATGAGTATTGAAGTGGCAGCTTCCATTCCACAGATTATTAAGCCCTTCTCCTTTGTGCAGTCAGCTAGAAGGTTCACCAGCTGCGAAGCGCTTGTGTAGTGTATTTCAATTAGACTCGAATCAGGGCTTTTCGACCTCGTTGCAATGTTGGCGAGCCCTAAGTTTCATGGATGGTGGGGAAAAGCTCATGGCCTCGTCTGACCGACTGAATTGTTTGCGGACAACAGGCTCTTGTTTCGTCTGACAGCAGACTGAACTGTTTGCTGTGCGTGTTTTCCTCTCCGATTTGCTTTGCCCTCGTATATATAGTCGCATCGCACTACTTCTCCTACCTCGGCCTAATTCTGCCGGAAAGGCACGGCGTGATTGCGGCGTGATTGCCGGAAAGGCACGGCGTGATCACCGCGCGCGGCAAGCCGACAGAATTGCCATGGATCTCGAGTCATCTGCCATTTGGCCATGGATAATATAACTGCGCCTCTGATTCCTTGCAGCGGGCCGGAGAGGACACGGCGGCTGCATGCAGCTTGTTGGCGAAACAAGAGCATGCCTCACTCCCTCCCTTGGATATATATACATACCTCGAGATGGTCAGATCCATCCATTGTTTGCCCTTCCAGCTTCAAGGATTCAGGAACACAGAGGTGCATGAACCAACACCTGTCCCATGGGGATTGTGCCCGAGAAGTTTCTTAAGAATCTTACGTTGCATGTGTCAAGGGAGACTCACTAGTGTCAGGGACAAAGCACCCACAGGAACGATCGATGGTGGCCCGGTGACAGGATATCTAATCTTCCCAGAAGCCGAGAGATCGTTTCTAAGGTCTCACGTGTTAATTCTGTTGCGTGATCTGCAGTACAGTGTACTAGCAGGTGCATCGGATACTTCACAAAATCCAGAACCAAATTCCATTGCGCATTTTCTGCTCCCTACAAAGGCGATGATAAGAAATATCCGGGTTCTTTTTATATATATTTTTTTGCCTTTGCGGCATTGGGAAAAAAGGGCATTTTTATTCTGCTTTTGCCCCAACAGCGTTGTTAATTTTCTATGAGCCTGTCCCATTTCTGGAGGAAGTCAGCATATATACCATGCATGTCTATGACCTGTTTGTATTCTTCTTTTGGGAATTTTGACACCATGCTGGTTCTACCCCTCTTATCTGTCCCATTTATTCTTCTTTACGTGGTCTACTACTACTACTAGGTTGCATTCCCTCTTATCTCTGCTCGCCTAACCTATGTTGGAGATTCCGAGTCGTTGGGATTTCAGCCAATTATTAACATATGGATATCAGATGGGGCAGAGAAGTTTGTTTAAAAAATTTACATGTGTGTCTACATTTGGGGACACAAGGGGGCAAGAGGAAATCTAAGCTCCCCGATGACGAGAGATTGTTCACATGTCTCGTGGTTCCATTGCACGAATCTAGTGGAGATGCATTGTACTCGCACATGCATTGGATGTAACGCACGATTATCCCTGGCAATCAAATCCATGGTTCACCTTGATCTTCTTTTTGTTTGCCTTTGCGGCGTTGTACCAGCAAAGAGCAACCGTAGATTGCTCTCTTTCGCAAAGTGTGTTGTTGATTGGTATTCCACGTGCCTATCTTCTACTACTATTTTCTTTAGAAAGTCACCATACATGCGACGTGGCCATGCCATCGATGTTGTCTATTGTGGGATAGACAGTTAGATAATTGCCCTTCGTATAGAAACATAATATTTTATCATGCATACAACAAAAACATTATTACATCGTTTATTAAATATGATAGTAATTTTCTAAATCAAGAAGATATAACATGTGCGAGAACTCTCCTTGATATTTACAGGTTTGTGGTATGACAGCAATGTCATATTTGTTCAGTTGCCTTAAAAGGTAAAATATTGTGTCATAAAAAAGGAGTTTGAAGACCTCAAAGTTTTACTCGTTTCTTTTAGATTTTATTTTCTAATCGCTAGAGATAGTGTTTTCACCAATTCATGGTAGCCTTATGACTATGCAAAGAAGGACTGCTACAGGTGATGGACGTGGACACGTTCGGTTCTAAACAAGAGAAAATAATGAGTCAAGGAGCAAGTCTATTAACGAAAAAAAGTGAGCCAAAAGAATCCATGTGTTGTTTTAAGCAAACCTAGATGATAACATGGAGATATCAAAAGATGGAGGCCTGGTCGGTTTACTCTACCGGTTTATACAAAGAAAGTTCTAGGAGAAGAGCAGAGCCCACACCCCCGCCAGGGCCTCCAGGAGCAGAGCAGAACAGAGCCCACACCCCCGCCGGCAGGCCACGTCCGCTCCATGAGCAGAGGAAGTGGGGTCTCCGGGAGCATAGAAGAGGCCGGTCGCGAGCTCCCCCGCCGGCCGTCTCATGCCTCGAGCAGCTTCGTCGTTGCCGCTCGCCACTCCGCGCTCGCTCCCGCACCGTCCGTCCCCTGCCTCGAGCAGAGCAGAGGCTTCCGCCGCCTCCCTTGCCTACCCGCGACCACCTAGGAAGGCCAGCGCGTTTGCGGCCTCCTCTTCCCCTCCCCGCCCACCGCGTGCCCGAGCACTGGCCTCCCTCGACAATCCTCTTCTTCGGTGAGAATCCTCAAATCAAATCAATGTTTCCTTCATTCTTTTATGCATGAAAATAGTTCAATGCCAGAATTTCAAAATAAACCATGCTGCTATAACACTAGGAACAATTTTCCAATGTATATAGACATACTTCAAGCACAAGATATTGTTGAAAATTTATACTCCTAGATGAAAACAGAAGAACTAACTAAAGGTCAAACCAAAAAAATAAATTAATCACATTATTGTTTAGAACAAAAAACACTAGTGGGAAGAAATCATGTATGCCATCACAAGCTGTAGAACAGTCAAGTTATGCAATTAGAGGAGGTAAATATTACTGCTGGATCTCACAACTTAGTTCACTGTCAGCACCTGAAGTAGTAGCAGTAAACACATCAATGGAGCTGCCAAATGGAATTTTGAAGCCCCAAATGGAATTGAATTCTCTAGACATTTCTCGCATTCATTTTTATATTAGTGCTATCACGGATATTTTCACGTCCACTTTCACTTTCTCAAATATGAATATCGAATCATTTGGATTATCCACTACCACATTTCACCGTTAATCCCATCCCCACCAAATAACAAGGGCCATTTGGTCAAAGAAACGAGCACATGGTGTACTCTACACACATCTACAAAATTACTTGTTAATATTGTAAACCTTAAAATACTACTAAATTTTGTTGTTATTAAGGATATCATGAACACAAAAAAAAATGAATGCACTATAATGTATTATTAAGCAGAAAGTAGTTTGTAGAGTAATGTACTACTTTGGATTGCTTAGACTCATGGTGAAATCAATTTAACATAAAATCTTGAGAATCCTACACTAAATTATTGTAATAAAACATTTTAAATGAGAATATATAATTTTACTTTAATAAAATAAATTATAATAAAAAAATTAAGATGTACAAAAATGTACTCACTCTGTCCCAAAATAAGTGACTTGGGTTTGTATCTAGACACGTTTTAAGACTAGATACATACCAATGTAGACAAACTCAAGTCACTTATTTTGGGACAAAAGGGGTATCTTAATATGCGCACATGACTAAATTCTCAGCTTAACTAGTTATACTTGAAAACTAGCATTTAAGATAACACATCAAATGATATGTCAATAGAGATGATATACATGATTAGTTATAAAGTAAAAATGTTGTGTATAAATTGATTTAATGCTAATCTGTTTTGGGACCATATTACCTATACCACGATACAATGTGTGAAAAATAATAAGTAATGTATTTTTATATAGCATAGTTAGTTTTTGGTCCGTACCGGCGACAACTAGGATGGGACAAAGGGTAAGGGTCTCAGTGATCGGATAGACAGTTTGTGTGAGGAAATTATTGATTGTTAAAACACATTACATGGCTTAGATACATAGGCTAACATAATATAACGGGTGATGAACGTTAGTGTAACTGGAAGTGGTGAAGAAATCTAGTTAACCGACAGTTCCAATTATCAAATAAATTAAAATTCTCTATTTGAATCATATATATGTACTGAATCTATATCTCAATTTTTAAAGCTAATTTCCAATGTTTCAATTATTAGGAAGTGTTCAATTGTACGTTAGTGTGTTTGTGTCCTGGGTTGACCCTGAGTGGCATGAATCACTGCAAAGTACTCTTGCTACCTTATGGGGGCATGTACGATGGTAGTAAGAACATTTTTTTTATGAAAAAGCATCTAAATGCAGAGTTGTTCAAAAAGTTGGCACAAGAAAAGAAACAGGTGGATGCAAAGTACACATCTCTATTGAATAATGTGAAGAAATAGATGGATTGTAGTGAGAAGAAAGTCATGGAGGAAAATTTTAACAAGATGAACAAGGAGAGTGAGAAGGATAAAGTGATGGGGCACAAAGTATGTGAACTTATGTAGGTAAATGAGAAGGTGAAGAAAGAATTGTATGTGATGAAAGAGGTTGCAAGACTAGCAGTGACATGTTGAATCTAAGGCAGTGGAAATGGGAGGCACAACATGAATAATTGAAAGAATAAAAGATGAAGCTAGAGTACAACTTGTATGATCTTCTTAAAGTAAGTGAGGGGAAAAGGGACCAGATGAAGATGACCAGTGATATTTTTTGAAGGGAATATGTCCGAGAAGCAGTAATAAAGTGGTTATTATATTATTCCTTATTTATGATAAATATTTATTTCTCATGCTATAATTATATTAATACGGAAACGTTAATACATGTGCGTTTAATAAACAAATAGAAAGTTTCTAGTTATGCCTCTCTTATAAACTAGCTCGTTGATTAACAAGATGATCAAAGGTCACAACATTGTTGGAATGATGTGATGAACATTCATCCGACTTAAAGCATTACGATCAAAGACATTGTGTTTATATTGCTATAACATCATACGGAGTAATCCTAGTCCTTAGACCATGAGATCATGTCAATCACAAACACTGGAATAGTATCTTGATAACATCAAATGTCACACCATAACAGAGTGACTATAAAGGTGGGTTCAGTGCAACGAAGGTGTTATATAGAGGCTGATGGATAAAGAGTGGAATTTATCTATCCCGATGACGGATAGATATACTCTGGACCCTCTCGGTGAAATCACATTAGTTAATTTGCAAGCAAGTTATGTGATCACTAGAATGTTATATCACGGGAACGAGAAAAAAGTGCATGTCTCTAACGAGATCAAACTAGGTATGGAGATACCGATGATCGAATCTCGGACATGTAATATATCATGAGACAAAGAGATTGAGTTACATGTGTAAAAGGTTCTCACGATCACAGAAGTCATCGTTGAATGTGTGGGAGTCGGTACGGATCTCCAGGTCCCGCTGCTGATTATTGATCGAAGAGGGGTCTCGATCATGTCTGCATTATTCGTGAACCGTAGGGTGACACACTTAAGGGATATCGACGCCATTTGGAGAAAATAATATGCTAGAGATAGAAAAATAAAGCGCCGGAATTATTTCAATGGAAATCGGAATTGTTTCGGGTGAAATTGCTAAAACTGGTTATGCATGTGATATTGAAATGTTGTAAGGGGTTTTATGTGAATGTTTGTTAATTAATGTAATTAAAAAAATTCTGAATAAAATAAATAAAAGAGTTTTATTAAATGAGAGCTTGCATTAAATTTGGTGGAAATTTAATGGAGGTAAGTGGAATTTTGAGTGGAGGCTTTTTATGGGAGTGAGAGCTTGATGACCCAGAAGTATAGGGGGTGTATCGTAGTACTTTCAATAAATAGGAGTGTCGATCCCAACGAGGAGCAGAAGGTGCTGAACAGTGGTATGAAGCAGGAAATCCCTGTAAATACTTAGCAAACGGATTTTTAGTGGTTTTCTGACAAGGCAACAAAACAAAGAGCAAGTAACAGAAGAACAAACGGAGCAAGTGGCCCAATCCTTTCTTAGCAAAGGACAAGACGGTGGAAATACTTATAAGGACCAAACGTTCTCGGGGACACAGGGGAATTCTGTCAAGTGCTTTCGCTGCAAATAGCTGAGTACTCTTCTTTGGTGTTTGTAAGTGTTGTGTGGGTCAACCTGTGCTAACATAATGCCCTTCCTAGGACTAATACATACTTGTGATTAAACCCCCTGCAAACATCTGTAACTGCAGTAAAGTAATTAAGATATAAATCTAACCACAACCTTAAACTCTGAGATCCTACGCTCCCTTGTGCAAAGGTGTCCTAACGGGGGTTTAGGTTTCTGTCACTCTGGCAACCCCACGATTAGTAGCCAAATACACAATGCATCCCTCTAGGCCCATAAATGGTGAAGTGTCATGTAGTCGACGTTCACATGACACCACTAGAAGAATAGCACCACAACTTAAATACTAAACCATTGAATAATAACTCATCACAGATTCACTACTAACAACATGACTTCTCCCATGTCCTCAAGACCTAAACGAACTACTCACAAGACATCATATGGATCAAGATCCAAGATGATATAATAATGGATAACAATCTGAACATAAACAATAATCCAATGGTTCCACTCACAAGCATCAACTACAATAGTAATTAACACGGGAAAAGTTTCCCCTAATGAACTAAGCAATATCCAACACAATTGTTACAGCGGGATAGAGTGGTGATGATGGTGTGGATGATGATGATCCCGATGAAGCCTATCTTGATGATGGTGTTGATGACGACGGTCTCCCCTCTCCGGGAAGGAATTTCCCCGGCAGAAATCTGTCTTCCGGAGACATCTTTCTCTCTCGGTGTTTTCCTCCTCCCAGAGGCGGCGGAAGTCTATCTGTGGTCGCCCTCCTGGTATTAGGGTTCCATAAGGAAGATATAGGTGAAGGGGTGGAGTCGGAGGCCAGGAAGGTGGGCCACACCTGTCCTAGGTGTGGGTTCATGTGGGCCCGTGCCTAGGGGGTGTGTGGGCCCCCTGAGGCCCAACTCCGTCACTCCTTGTGGCTTCCTTCGTCTTCTGGTAAAATAATATGTTTCCATATTTTTTCTGGTATTTTTCTAATCTTCGTGAAATTGTACTGAAACGCCTTCTTTTCCATCAGAATCCAGACTCCGGCAGTCCATCCTCTAGGAATCATCCAACATGCATAAACAGATGAAAAGCCATAAGTAATACCTCATAATAAGACAAATATCAATGAATAGAGGTAAATTATGATATAGAATGGTGATGCAAATTGGGCGTATCAACTCCAAGCTTAGACTTCGCTTGTCCCCAAGCGAATACTGAGCTCAGTAAACATGTCCACGGGTTTATGGAGTGAAGTTTCGATAAAAAGAATATGAACAAGAAGCAGCACCCTTACCATTGCATAACTCAAAGAAGAAAGCAACTCACCATTACATAACTTAGCTTACAACCAAGTACAACAGTCACATTAGAGATGCATAAAGATAAATCATAATTGGAATTGGCAAACTTGTTCTTGGTAAGAGAACACCTGGCAAACATTTTGACAAAAGCTTTTTGTAGAAGTTTCAAAACAGGAGCACTCTTTGCTCAAAAAGGTTTTTCACAAATGAAGGCTTTCAAAGTAATACTTAGTACACAAGAGTTTTGTGCAAACAAGGAAGATAGAGAACACGATTGAATAAATCACCATATGAATGCTTGAAACACAACAACTCAGAAGCTTGCTGGAGATAGAGAGGAAGTAGGTTTACTGACTCAACTTGGAAGTGGAAGAAAGGTCCCTTCTTAGAGGGTAGCAGGGATTACATTAAGTCATAAAGAGCTTCCAAAAGATGATGGTACTTACTAGCTTTGAGACCTCATTGCCCCTATCATAAGCATCTTGAGATAATTAAGGTTAAAGTGAACAAAGATGGAGTATATGCTTGACGAAATATAAGTTGGCAATCTCATGTCCCTTTAATATGAGGGCCACTCCTCATGCATACTCAACTTTGGTTCCAGGTAAGTTCTTGTCATTGTAAGTATTTACACTTCATTGAGAACCGCCAACGGGGTACCCCTTGCACATGGTACATGAACTTTCCCATAACCAAAATGACAAGGCAAGCAGACAATGAGCATCTCAGCAATCTTTTTATTTATTATGAATATAGCTTTTTATTGAGGATGCTTCATAGATGACTCATTATGGTGATGTTGCAAGTTTCCACCATGATTAAGCACAGCTTAGGATAGCGGCCCAGGCGTTTCTCTAACACAGAATACAAACTCCATGGACTTACAAGTCCCCTCTTTATTTCACACTGTTGACATCCACAGACAAAAGAGCACGATATCAACTATGTACGACAAGGTACAAGTGCAATGTTGAAAACGTTCCCAGTGACAACACTGTTCTGCTAATCCCAATGTATAGATGCAAGCATATACAACTTCGATGTCCACAATGGTTCAAGTTTATTAGGGGCAAGTAAATAAAGTGTGCCATCAAGTTCGTGAGAGCTTTACTAACTAGTTTTCACATAACAAAATACTTTTTAATTTAAAAGGTAGATGAAGCTTGAGAATTTGCTAGGAAGAGCAACAGCTACTAGGTAGATATGGTGGACACAAATGGCAAAGGTTTTTGGTTCAAAGGATTTTGGAAACATGAGAAGTATGCCTTCTCAAAACAGGTTTTTGGCTAGCAAGGCTGGGTAGAAAGCAAGAAAGTTGAAAGAAACAAGCAAACATACAAGTAATAAAGCCAAACATGCAATCTTCCTTGAAGACACAAAATAATCTTAAATAAAGAATACCAAACTTATGAGCCAACAAGAAAGAAAACAAATGATACCAAATACCTGTAAGCTTTTTCTTTCTTTCTTTTTCTTTCAAATTAATGCCACTCGCCAGAACTCGGTTTGCCAAAACCAATTTAGATCCACTTGATGATCCCAGAGTGGTGCCAATACCGAACAACAAGATCCATCATATAATAGAGATTGCAAAATAAAATAAGAAGTGCAAAAAGTAAAAGATGAGACTTCTCATTAATATTCCAATAAAGGCACTCACACCAAGGGATACAGAGATAATCAACTAAAGGAGAGATACTTCCACATGCAAACTGACATGGTTATACCCTACGGATACGTAACTTCAGCATACCTAGTCCAGCCCAAAGAAGGCCCACGGCAGACATACGCTGGCCCATGAAGATTTTCGGGTGGCCAAGACCCATGACGTCTTCGGATCCTTGGAGAGCAAGACTAGAGGAGATAGGAAATTCAAAGGGGTAAAACCCTAGAACTTGTAACCGACTAGGACTACGCCCGGGACCTGCCTAAGTCTATATAAAGGCCAGGAGGGCACGTCCTAGGGCAACTCGACTCATACTTTCGCACACGCATCCACGCCAGATCGAATCTACGCACCCTGTAACCTTCGGTTCCGCCGTAATCAAAGAGCAGACAAGCAGGAGTAGGGTTTTCCCTCCGGGGGCCTGAACCTGGGTAAATCTCGTGTCCCCTGGTTGCTTGTCTGTTAACCGTGCCACGATCTCCAGCATCCCCATCTTCTCCAAAACCCAAGTCCATAACAATGGGCATTGACGAGATTAAACCTCGTCAATTGGCGCCGTCTATGGGAATTGGGGCTGCTGATTGTGCGGTCGTGATGGTTCCGACCCGATCGATCTACAACTCCGCGGCGACGGAGAATTGTTGGAGATATGCCCTAGAGGCAATAATAAATGTAGTTATTATTATATCTTTGTGTTTATGATAAATGTTTACATTCATGCTATAATAGTATTAACAAGGAAACATTAATACTTGTGTGATTTGTAAACTTAATTTGAAGTCCCTAGTATAGCCTCTATACTTCACTAGCTTGTTGGTTGATTAATGATTGTGGTTTCCCTATCATGAACATTGAGATGTTATCAACAACAAGATCATATCGTTAGGAGAATGATATAGTGGACATACTCCTATAGATAAGCGTAGCATAAAGATCAAGTCATTTCAATAGTTCAATTGCTATATGCTTTCTGATACATAGTAACCTAATTCCTTCGACCATGAGATCATGCATATCACCTTTACCGGATGGATGCTTTGATGACATCAAACACCACACCGTAACTGGGTGGTTATAAAGGTGGCATTGAGTGTTCGGAAAGTATTGGTTGAGACACATGGATCAAGAGTGGTATTTGTCCATCCATATGACGGATAGATATACTCTGGGCCCTCTCGGTGGAATGTCATCCAATTAGCTTGCAAGCATGTGACTTGGTCACAAGGGATCACATATCACGGGAACGAGAAAATAGTACTTATCAGTAACGAGGTTGAACTAGGTATGCAGAGATACCAACGATCATAACCTCGGATAAGTAACATATCGTGAGACAAAGGGAAATTGGTATCGTATGTAAGTGGTTCATTCGATCGCAAAGTAATCGTAGAAATATGTGGGAGCCATATGAATTTCCAGATTCCTCTATTGGTTATTGTTCGGAGAAGTGTCTCGATCATGTCCGCATAATTCACGAACCGTAGGGAGACACACTTAAGGATTCGACGTTGTTTGAGTAGTTATGGTATTATGAGAAAGAGACCGAATGTTGTTCGGAGTCTCGGATGGGATCCGGGATATCACGAAGTGATCCGGAATGGTCCGGAGAATAAGATTCATATAAGGAAAGTCCCGTTTCGGAGTTGCGGAATGATTCCGGTGTTTTCATCGGGAATGTTCTAGAAGGTTCCGAAATGTCCGGCACTCCGGGGGGGGGGGGGGGGGGGAGGGTACATGAATGTGTTATATAAAAGTTGGTATGATTGCATCATGTACTAAGTGTCATCGCTGTCCGAAATAAAGGGTTAATTCAAATCCTAGTTTGAAAAGTCAAACGACTAGTTTGAAAAGTCAAACTGCCAGTTTTCGGAAAGAGGAGAAGGAGGATTGGTGGAGGCCGAATTGGGGGAGGGTTCCTCCCTTGGCCGGCGCACCACCAAGCCGACTTGGGGAGGGACTCCCCTCCCCTGGCCGCCGGCCCCTCCCATCTATATAAGAAGGGGCAGGGCTCCCCTCCTAGCACACACAAGTTCCTATCTTCTACCTCCGGTTTAGAGCCGTTTGGGTTTAGAGCTTCTAATTGCTTTAGCCTTCGGTTTAGAGCCTTCTAATTGGTTTAGAGCCTTCTAATTGGTGTGTCTAATTACTATACCACTAATAGCCTCTCTCATACTCCACCATACTCCACCATACTCGCACCGGCTTAAGGCGAAGCCCTGCGGGATTTCCCCTCTACTTCCGGTACCACGCCGTTGTGCTGCCGGAATCGCGAGGAGAGTACTACAACCTCCGCTGCCTGCTGGAACAAGGGAGAGGAAGGTCTTCGTCGAGTACCGAACGTGTGACCGACTGTGGGAGCGCTGCCGGAACGCAGCGCCGGAAGGATCGTCTACACGATCTTGAGATCGGAAAGAGTACGACTACATCACCCACGAGAATCCGCTCTCGTTAAACGCTTTGGAATCTTCGAGGGTAAGTTATTCCATCGACTCGTTGCTACAATCTAGTAGATAGATCTTGGCTTGTTTGTTTGTATGCGATAGAAATTTTTTGTTTTCCATGCTACGAACCCCTACAGTGGTATCAGAGCCAGGTCTATATGTAGATCTGTTGCACGAGTAGAACACAATGGTCATTGTGGGTGTTGATGCTTTTATTGTCGATTGCTTCTTGTGTACTTTGCATCTTGCGGTATGTTGGGATGAAGCGGCCCGGGCTAACCTTACATGACATCGTTCATGAGACTTGCTCCACGCTTGACATGCAACTTGTATTGCATAAGTGGCTTTGCGGGTGCCTGTTTCTCCTAGCATAGTTAAGATCCAATTTACAACGGGTGATTAACAATACTAGTATCAATGTTGTGGTTCTTGTTCGTAAGTTAGAACGACACTTATTGAAAGCCCCAAACCACGTAAAATATGCAAAGAAAGTAGAGACGTCTAACTTTGTTTTGCAGGGGTGTGCCGTGATGTGATATGGCCATGATTGTGATTATATTTGATGTATGCAATGTTCCTTATTGTAAGTCGGCAACCGGCAGGAGCCATATGGTTGTCTTTAATTTATGTTAAGACCCGCGTGTCTATTCAAAGTAGTTGTAATAGTTGAAGCCGGTGGACGACAACCATGGAGTAGCGTCATTGACCTTGATGCAATGCCGGTGATGATGGAGATCATGTTCGTGCTTGAAGATGGAGATCGGAAGCACAAAGAAGAAAGGCCATATCATATCACATATATATTGAATTGCATGTGATGTTAATCCTTTATGCATCTTGTATTGCTTAGTAGACGACGGTAGCATTATAAGATGATCCCTCATGCACATGAATTTCAAGTCATAAAGTGTTCACCCTTAGTCAGCACCGTTGCTAAAGCTTGTTGTTTCGAAGCACCACGTGATGATCAGGTGTGTTAGATTCCGCAAGTGTATACAACGTGAGCAAGCCAGATTTGCTCATGCGGAAACTAAGGTTTGATCTTGACGAGACTAGCATGTACAGACATGGTCTCGGAACACGGATCACCGAAAGGTAAAGCATGAATCATATAGTAGATATGATGAACATGACGATTGTTTGCCATTGAAACTATATCAACTCTCGTGATGATCGGTGTTGATGTAGTGGATTTGGTTCGTGTGATCACTAAAACAATGTGAGGGATATTGTTTTGAGTGGGAGTTCACCTAGTTTAATTACATTAATTAATTTGAACTCAATTTGTCATAAACTTAGTCTAAACTATTGCAAATATATTGTAGATCAATGGCAGCCCCTACCATCAATTTTAATGCGTTCCTAGAGAAAGAAAAGTTGAAAAACAATGGAAGCAACTTCGCGGATTGGTTCCGCAATTTGAGGATTGTCCTCACAGCTGGTAATTTGACCTATGTGCTGGATGCACCGCTAGGTGACCCACCTGCAGCTGATGCTCCCGATGAAGTAAAGAATGTTTACCTCGCTCGGAAGAATCAGTACTCCATAGTTCAGTGTGCTATCTTGTATGGTTTGGAATCGGAGCTTCAGAAAAGGTTTGAGGATTCAGACCCATATGATATTGTCGAGGATCTCAAATTGATTTTTGAGACTCATGCGGCAATTGAAAGCTATGAGGCTTCTGAAAAGTTCTTTAACTGCAAGATGGAAGAGGGCAGCTCCTTCAGTGAGCATGTGCTTAAGATGTCTGGGCACGCAAACAAACTTCAAAGCTTGGGTATAGTGATTCCTAATGCTTGGGGGATTTACCGTGTCCTCCAATCACTACCACCAAGTTACAAGAACTTTGTGATGAACTACAACATGCAGAACATGAACAAGACGTTGCCAGAACTCTTTGCCATGTTGAAATCTGCGGAAGTGGAGATCAAGAAAGAGCACCAAGTGTTGTTGGTCAATAAGACCACCAAATTCAAGAAAGGCAAGTCTAAGCCAAAGGGACACTTCAAGAAGGGTGGTAAGAAAGTTACCACGCCGACGAAGAAGACCAAGGCTGGACCTAAGCCTGATACTGAGTGCTTTTACTGCAAGGGAGAAGGTCACTGGAAGCGGAATTGCCCAAAGTACTTGGCGGATTTGAAGAACGGCAACATCAAGAAGAAAGGTATATCTGATATACATGTTATTGATGTGTATCTCACTAGTACTCGTAGTAGTGCCTGGGTATTTGATACTGGTTCGGTTGCTCATATTTGTAACTCGAAACAGGTACTGCAGAATAAACGGAAGCTAGCGAAGAACGAGGTGACGATGCGCGTGGGAAACGGATCAAAGGTTGATGTGATCGCGGTCGGCACGCTACCCCTTTATCTACCATCGGGATTAGTTTTATACTTAAATAATTGTTATTTGGTGCCTGCGTTGAGCATGAACATTATATCGGGATCTTGTTTATTGCGAGACGGTTACTTGTTTAAATCCGAGAATAATGGTTGTTCGATTTATATGAGTAATATGTTTTATGCACATGCACCTTTGATAGATGGTCTATTCTTATTGAATATCGATAGTGGAAATACACATATCAACAACATTGAGGCTAAACGTTTGAAATCAAGCGATAATTCGACCTATATGTGGCACTGTCGTCTTGGTCACATCGGAGTGAAACGTATGAAGAAACTCCATTCCGATGGACTTCTTGAATCAGAAATGCGAAGCATGTCTATGGGTATGATGACTAAGACTCCATGGTAGATGGAGCGAAACTACGGACCTATTGGAGCATTGATGAAGATTGTATAATGGGTGCAACCCAAAGGTTTTTATCGATCCTGAAGATGCTAACAAGGTATGCAAACTTCAACGGTCCATCTATGGATTGAAGCAAGCATCCCGAAGTTGGAATCAACGTTTTGATAAGGTAATCAAAAGTTTAAATTTATAAAAACTTATGGGAGAAGCTTGTATTTACAAGAAAGTGAGTGGGAGCTCTGTAGCATTCTTAATACTATATGTGGATGACATATTGTTGATTGGGAATGATGTAGACCTTCTTAATAGTGTCAAGGAATATTTGAATAATAGTTTTTCAATGAAGGATCTTGGCGAAGCAGCTTACATATTAGGCATAAAGATTTATAGAGATAGATCGAAACGCCAAATATCATTGTCACAGAGTACATATTTGGACAAAGTTCTAAAGAGGTTTGGAATGGAAGAAAGCAAGAAAGGGTTCTTGCCCATGTTGCCCAATACGACCTTGAGTAAAACTCAAAGTCCGACATCGGCAGAAGATAGAGAAAGGATGAGTAAGACTCCCTATGCCTCAGCCATAGGATCTCTAATGTATGCCATGCTATGTACTAGACCAGACATTGCATATGTTGTTAGTTTAACTAGCAGATATCAAAGTGATCCAGGAGTGGATCATTGGACAGCGGTCAAAAACATCCTTAAGTACTTGAGAAGAACTAAGGATATGGTTCTTTCTTATGGAGGTGATGAACAGCTCGTTGTTAATGGTTACACCGATGCTAGTTGGAACACAGATCCGGATGATTCTAAATCACAATCCGGATACGTATTTATTTTGAATGGTGCAGCAGTTAGCTGGAGGAGTGCAAAGCAAAGCGTTGTGGCGAGATCTTCAACTGAATCGGAATACATGGCTGCTTCGGAGGCTTCACAAGAAGCGATATGGATGAAAGAGTTCATTGCAGAGCTGGGTGTGGTTCCTAGTGCGCTGGACCCAATGTCTATCTACTGTGATAACATGGGCGCCATAGCCAATGCGCAAGAACCAAGGTCACACAAGAAGCTGAAGCATATCAAGCTACGTTTTCACGCTATTCGAGAACATATCCAAGATGGGGATATAAAGATTTGCAAAGTACACACAGATCTGAATGTGGCGGATCCGTTGACTAAACCTCTCCCGAGGGCAAAACATGACCAGCACCAAACTGCCATGGGAGTTCGGTATATTACCATGTAATCTAGATTAGATGACTGTTGGAGATATGCCCTAGAGGCAATAATAAATATAGTTATTATTATATCTTTGTGTTTATGATAAATGTTTACATTCATGCTATAATAGTATTAACAAGGAAACATTAATACTTGTGTGATTTGTAAACTTAATTTGAAGTCCCTAGTATAGCCTCTATACTTCACGAGCTTGTTGGTTGATTAATGATTGTGGTTTCCCTATCATGAACATTGAGATGTTATCAACAACAAGATCATATCGTTAGGAGAATGATATGGTGGACATACTCCTATAGATAAGCGTAGCATAAAGATCAAGTCATTTCAATAGTTCAATTGCTATATGCTTTCTGATACATAGTAACCTAATTCCTTCGACCATGAGATCATGCATATCACCTTTAACGGATGGATGCTTTGATGACATCAAACACCACACCGTAACTGGGTGGTTATAAAGGTGGCATTGAGTGTTCGGAAAGTATTGGTTGAGACACATGGATCAAGAGTGGGATTTGTCCATCCATATGACGGATAGATATACTCTGGGCCCTCTCGGTGGAATGTCATCCAATTAGCTTGCAAGCATGTGACTTGGTCACAGGGATCACATATCACGGGAACGAGAAAATAGTACTTATCAGTAACGAGGTTGAACTAGGTATGCAGAGATACCAACGATCATACCCTCGGATAAGTAACATATCGTGAGACAAAGGGAAATTGGTATCGTATGTAAGTGGTTCATTCGATCGCAAAGTAATCGTAGAAATATGTGGGAGCCATATGAATTTCCAGATTCCTCTATTGGTTATTGTTCGGAGAAGTGTCTCGATCATGTCCGCATAATTCACGAACCGTAGGGAGACACACTTAAGGATTCGACGTTGTTTGAGTAGTTATGGTATTATGAGAAAGAGACCGAATGTTGTTCGGAGTCTCGGATGGGATCCGGGATATCACGAGGTGATCCGGAATGGTCCGGAGAATAAGATTCATATAAGGAAAGTCCCGTTTCGGAGTTGCGGAATGATTCCGGTGTTTTCATCGGGAATGTTCTAGAAGGTTCCGAAATGTCCGGCACTCCGGGGGGGGGGGGGGGGAGAGGTACATGAATGTGTTTATATCAATTTGGTATGATTGCATCATGTACTAAGTGTCATCGCTGTCCGAAATAAAGGGTTAATTCAAATCCTAGTTTGAAAAGTCAAACGGCTAGTTTGAAAAGTCAAACTGCCAGTTTTCGGAAAGAGGAGAAGGAGGATTGGTGGAGGCCGAATTGGGGAGGGTTCCCCCTTGGCCGGCGCACCACCAAGCCGACTTGGGGAGGGACTCCCCTCCCCTGGCCGCCGGCCCCTCCCATCTATATAAGGAGGGGCAGGGCTCCCCTCCTAGCACACACAAGTTCCTATCTTCTACCTCCGGTTTAGAGCCGTTTGGGTTTAGAGCTTCTAATTGCTTTAGCCTTCGGTTTAGAGCCTTCTAATTGGTTTAGAGCCTTCTAATTGGTGTGTCTAATTACTATACCACTAATAGCCTCTCTCATACTCCACCATACTCGCACCGGCTTAAGGAGAAGCCCTGCGGGATTTCCCCTCTACTTCCGGTACCACGCCGTTGTGCTGCCGGAATCGCGAGGAGAGTACTACAACCTCCGCTGCCTGCTGGAACAAGGGAGAGGAAGGTCTTCGTCGAGTACCGAACGTGTGACCGACTGCGGGAGCGCTGCCGGAACGCAGCGCCGGAAGGATCGTCTACACGATCTTGAGATCGGAAAGAGTACGACTACATCACCCACGAGAATCCGCTCTCATTAAACGCTTTGGAATCTTCGAGGGTAAGTTATTCCATCGACTCGTTGCTACAATCTAGTAGATAGATCTTGGCTTGTTTGTTTGTATGCGATAGAAATTTTTTGTTTTCCATGCTACGAACCCCTACAGTGGTATCAGAGCCAGGTCTATATGTAGATCTGTTGCACGAGTAGAACACAATGGTCATTGTGGGTGTTGATGCTTTTATTGTCGATTGCTTCTTGTGTACTTTGCATCTTGCGGTATGTTGGGATGAAGCGGCCCGGGCTAACCTTACATGACATCGTTCATGAGACTTGCTCCACGCTTGACATGCAACTTGTATTGCATAAGTGGCTTTGCGGGTGCCTGTTTTCTCCTAGCATAGTTAAGATCCAATTTACAACGGGTGATTAACAATACTAGTATCAATGTTGTGGTTCTTGTTCGTAAGTTAGAACGACACTTATTGAAAGCCCCAAACCACGTAAAATATGCAAAGAAAGTAGAGACGTCTAACTTTGTTTTGCAGGGGTGTGCCGTGATGTGATATGGCCATGATTGTGATTATATTTGATGTATGCAATGTTCCTTATTGTAAGTCGGCAACCGGCAGGAGCCATATGGTTGTCTTTAATTTATGTTAAGACCCGCGTGTCTATTCAAAGTAGTTGTAATAGTTGAAGCCGGTGGACGACAACCATGGAGTAGCGTCATTGACCTTGATGCAATGCCGGTGATGATGGAGATCATGTTCGTGCTTGAAGATGGAGATCGGAAGCACAAAGAAGAAAGGCCATATCATATCACATATATATTGAATTGCATGTGATGTTAATCCTTTATGCATCTTGTATTGCTTAGTAGACGACGGTAGCATTATAAGATGATCCCTCATGCACATGAATTTCAAGTCATAAAGTGTTCACCCTTAGTCAGCACCGTTGCTAAAGCTTGTTGTTTCGAAGCACCACGTGATGATCAGGTGTGTTAGATTCCGCAAGTGTATACAACGTGAGCAAGCCAGATTTGCTCATGCGGAAACTAAGGTTTGATCTTGACGAGACTAGCATGTACAGACATGGTCTCGGAACACGGATCACCGAAAGGTAAAGCATGAATCATATAGTAGATATGATGAACATGACGATTGTTTGCCATTGAAACTATATCAACTCTCGTGATGATCGGTGTTGATGTAGTGGATTTGGTTCGTGTGATCACTAAAACAATGTGAGGGATATTGTTTTGAGTGGGAGTTCACCTAGTTTAATTACATTAATTAATTTGAACTCAATTTGTCATAAACTTAGTCTAAACTATTGCAAATATATTGTAGATCAATGGCAGCCCCTACCATCAATTTTAATGCGTTCCTAGAGAAAGAAAAGTTGAAAAACAATGGAAGCAACTTCGCGGATTGGTTCCGCAATTTGAGGATTGTCCTCACAGCTGGTAATTTGACCTATGTGCTGGATGCACCGCTAGGTGACCCACCTGCAGCTGATGCTCCCGATGAAGTAAAGAATGTTTACCTCGCTCGGAAGAATCAGTACTCCATAGTTCAGTGTGCTATCTTACATGGTTTGGAATCGGAGCTTCAGAAAAGGTTTGAGGATTCAGACCCATATGATATTGTCGAGGATCTCAAATTGATTTTTGAGACTCATGCGGCAATTGAAAGCTATGAGGCTTCTGAAAAGTTCTTTAACTACAAGATGGAAGAGGGCAGCTCCGTCAGTGAGCATGTGCTTAAGATGTCTGGGCACGCAAACAAACTTCAAAGCTTGGGTATAGTGATTCCTAATGCTTGGGGGATTTACCGTGTCCTCCAATCACTACCACCAAGTTACAAGAACTTTGTGATGAACTACAACATGCAGAACATGAACAAGACGTTGCCAGAACTCTTTGCCATGTTGAAATCTGCGGAAGTGGAGATCAAGAAAGAGCACCAAGTGTTGTTGGTCAATAAGACCACCAAATTCAAGAAAGGCAAGTCTAAGCCAAAGGGACACTTCAAGAAGGGTGGTAAGAAAGTTACCACGCCGACGAAGAAGACCAAGGCTGGACCTAAGCCTGATACTGAGTGCTTTTACTGCAAGGGAGAAGGTCACTGGAAGCGGAATTGCCCAAAGTACTTGGCGGATTTGAAGAACGGCAACATCAAGAAGAAAGGTATATCTGATATACATGTTATTGATGTGTATCTCACTAGTACTCGTAGTAGTGCCTGGGTATTTGATACTGGTTCGGTTGCTCATATTTGTAACTCGAAACAGGTACTGCAGAATAAACGGAAGCTAGCGAAGAACGAGGTGACGATGCGCGTGGGAAACGGATCAAAGGTTGATGTGATCGCGGTCGGCACGCTACCCCTTCATCTACCATCGGGATTAGTTTTATACTTAAATAATTGTTATTTGGTGCCTGCGTTGAGCATGAACATTATATCGGGATCTTGTTTATTGCGAGACGGTTACTTGTTTAAATCCGAGAATAATGGTTGTTCGATTTATATGAGTAATATGTTTTATGCACATGCACCTTTGATAGATGGTCTATTCTTATTGAATCTCGATAGTGCAAATACACATATCAACAACATTGAGGCTAAACGTTTGAAATCAAGCGATAATTCGACCTATATGTGGCACTGTCGTCTTGGTCACATCGGAGTGAAACGTATGAAGAAACTCCATTCCGATGGACTTCTTGAATCACTTGATTTTGAATCACTTGAAAGATGCGAAGCATGTCTGATGGGTAAAATGACTAAGACTCCATTTTCTGGTATGATGGAGCGAGCTACGGACTTATTGGAAATCATACATACCGATGTGTGTGGTCCAATGAGTGTAGCATCGCGCGGTGGTTATCGTTATGTTCTTACCTTCACGGATGACTTGAGTAGATATGGGTATATCTATTTCATGAAACATAAGTCCGAAACTTTCGAGAAGTTTAAGGAGTTTCAAAGTGAGGTAGAGAATCAACGTAACAAGAAGATTAAATTTCTACGTTCTGATCGTGGAGGTGAATATCTAAGTTACGAGTTTGGCGAGCATTTGAAGAAATGCGGAATACTTTCACAATTGACACCGCCGGGAACACCACAGCGTAATGGTGTGTCCAAACGTCGTAATCGAACTCTCTTAGATATGGTTCGTTCTATGATGTCACTTACAGATTTACCGCTATCATTTTGGGGTTATGCATTAGAAACAGCCGCATTCACTTTAAATAGGGCACCATCTAAATCCGTTGAAACGACACCGTATGAATTATGGTTTGGGAAGAAACCTAAATTGTCGTTCCTTAAAGTTTGGGGATGCGAAGCCTATGTAAAGAAGTTACAGCCGGACAAGCTTGAACCCAAAGCGGAAAAATGCGTCTTCATAGGATACCCGAAGGAAACTATTGGGTATACCTTCTATCATAGATCCGAAGGCAAAATCTTCGTTGCCAAGAATGGATCCTTTCTACAGAAGGAATTTCTCTCGAAAGAAGTGACTGGAGGGAAAGTAGAACTCGACGAGGTTGTCGAACCTTCTCTCGAAATTGCGAGTAGCGCAGCACCGGAAGAAGTTCCTGTGGTGCCTGCACCAATAAGAGAGGAAGCTAATGATGGTGATCATGAAACTTCGGTTGAAGTTGCTACAGAGCCTCGGAGGTCAACGAGAACTCGTACCACTCCAGATTGGTATGATTCCGTTATGAATGTCATGTTGGTGGACAACACCGATGACCCCGAGACATATGAGGAAGCGATGATGAGCCCAGATTCCAATAAATGGCAAGAAGCCATGAAATCCGAGATTGGATCCATGTACGAAAACCAAGTATGGACTTTGGTGGACTTACCGGATGGCCGGAAGGCTGTCGAGAACAAATGGATTTCTAAGAAGAAAACATATGCTGATGGTAATGTTACTGTCTATAAAGCTCGACTTGTCGCAAAAGGGTTTCGACAAATTCAAGGAGTTGACTACGATGAGACTTTCTCACCGGTAGCGAAGCTAAAGTCTGTGAGGATTATGTTAGCAATCGCTGCATATTATGATTATGAGATATGGCAGATGGATGTCAAAACAACATTCCTCAATGGAGACATTGATGAAGAGTTGTATATGATGCAACCCAAAGGTTTTGTCGATCCTGAAGATGCTAACAAGGTATGCAAACTTCAACGGTCCATCTATGGATTGAAGCAAGCATCCCGAAGTTGGAATCAACGTTTTGATAAGGTAATCAAAAGTTTTTATTTTATAAAAACTTATGGAGAAGCTTGTATTTACAAGAAAGTGAGTGGGAGCTCTGTAGCATTCTTAATACTATATGTGGATGACATATTGTTGATTGGGAATGATGTAGACCTTCTTAATAGTGTCAAGGAATATTTGAATAATAGTTTTTCAATGAAGGATCTTGGCGAAGCAGCTTACATATTAGGCATAAAGATTTATAGAGATAGATCGAAACGCCAAATATCATTGTCACAGAGTACATATTTGGACAAAGTTCTAAAGAGGTTTGGAATGGAAGAAAGCAAGAAAGGGTTCTTGCCCATGTTGCCCAATACGACCTTGAGTAAAACTCAAAGTCCGACATCGGCAGAAGATAGAGAAAGGATGAGTAAGACTCCCTATGCCTCAGCCATAGGATCTCTAATGTATGCCATGCTATGTACTAGACCAGACATTGCATATGTTGTTAGTTTAACTAGCAGATATCAAAGTGATCCAGGAGTGGATCATTGGACAGCGGTCAAAAACATCCTTAAGTACTTGAGAAGAACTAAGGATATGGTTCTTTCTTATGGAGGTGATGAACAGCTCGTTGTTAATGGTTACACCGATGCTAGTTGGAACACAGATCCGGATGATTCTAAATCACAATCCGGATACGTATTTATTTTGAATGGTGCAGCAGTTAGCTGGAGGAGTGCAAAGCAAAGCGTTGTGGCGAGATCTTCAACTGAATCGGAATACATGGCTGCTTCGGAGGCTTCACAAGAAGCGATATGGATGAAAGAGTTCATTGCAGAGCTGGGTGTGGTTCCTAGTGCGCCGGACCCAATGTCTATCTACTGTGATAACATGGGCGCCATAGCCAATGCGCAAGAACCAATCTCACACAAGAAGCTGAAGCATATCAAGCTACGTTTTCACGCTATTCGAGAACATATCCAAGATGGGGATATAAAGATTTGCAAAGTACACACAGATCTGAATGTGGCGGATCCGTTGACTAAACCTCTCCCGAGGGCAAAACATGACCAGCACCAAACTGCCATGGGAGTTCGGTATATTACCATGTAATCTAGATTAGATGACTGTTGGAGATATGCCCTAGAGGCAATAATAAATATAGTTATTATTATATATTTGTGTTTATGATAAATGTTTACATTCATGCTATAATAGTATTAACAAGGAAACATTAATACTTGTGTGATTTGTAAACTTAATTTGAAGTCCCTAGTATAGCCTCTATACTTCACGAGCTTGTTGGTTGATTAATGATTGTGGTTTCCCTATCATGAACATTGAGATGTTATCAACAACAAGATCATATCGTTAGGAGAATGATATGGTGGACATACTCCTATAGATAAGCGTAGCATAAAGATCAAGTCATTTCAATAGTTCAATTGCTATATGCTTTCTGATACATAGTAACCTAATTCCTTCGACCATGAGATCATGCATATCACCTTTACCGGATGGATGCTTTGATGACATCAAACACCACACCGTAACTGGGTGGTTATAAAGGTGGCATTGAGTGTTCGGAAAGTATTGGTTGAGACACATGGATCAAGAGTGGGATTTTTCCATCCATATGACGGATAGATATACTCTGGGCCCTCTCGGTGGAATGTCATCCAATTATCTTGCAAGCATGTGACTTGGTCACAAGGGATCACATATCACGCGAACGAGAAAATAGTACTTATCAGTAAGGAGGTTGAACTAGGTATGCAGAGATACCAACGATCATAACCTCGGATAAGTAACATATCGTGAGACAAAGGGAAATTGGTATCGTATGTAAGTGGTTCATTCGATCGCAAAGTAATCGTAAAAATATGTGGGAGCCATATGAATTTCCAGATTCCTCTATTGGTTATTGTTCGGAGAAGTGTCTCGATCATGTCCGCATAATTCACGAACCGTAGGGAGACACACTTAAGGATTCGACATTGTTTGAGTAGTTATGGTATTATGAGAAAGAGACCGAATGTTGTTCAAAGTCTCGGATGGGATCCGGGATATCACGAGGTGATCCGGAATGGTCCGGAGAATAAGATTCATATAAGGAAAGTCCAGTTTCGGAGTTGCGGAATGATTCCGGTGTTTTCATCGGGAATGTTCTAGAAGGTTCCGGAATGTCCGGCACTCCGGGGGGGGGGAGGGTACATGAATGTGTTATATCAAAGTTGGTATGATTGCATCATGTACTAAGTTTCATCGCTGTCCGAAATAAAGGGTTAATTCAAATCCTAGTTTGAAAAGTCAAACGGCTAGTTTGAAAAGTCAAACTGCCAGTTTTCGGAAAGAGGAGAAGGAGGATTGGTGGAGGCCGAATTGGGGGAGGGTTCCTCCCTTGGCCGGCGCACCACCAAGCCGACTTGGGGAGGGACTCCCCTCCCCTGGCCTCCGGCCCCTCCCATCTATATAAGGAGGGGCAGGGCTCCCCTCCTAGCACACACAAGTTCCTATCTTCTACCTCCGGTTTAGAGCCGTTTGGGTTTAGAGCTTCTAATTGCTTTAGCCTTCGGTTTAGAGCCTTCTAATTGGTGTGTCTAATTACTAGACCACTAATAGCCTCTCTCATACTCCACCATACTCGCACCGGCTTAAGGCGAAGCCCTGCGGGATTTCCCCTCTACTTCCGGTACCACGCCGTTGTGCTGCCGGAATCGCGAGGAGAGTACTACAACCTCCGCTGCCTGCTGGAACAAGGGAGAGGAAGGTCTTCGTCGAGTACCGAACATGTGACCGACTGCGGGAGCGCTGCCGGAACGCAGCGCCGGAAGGATCGTCTACACGATCTTGAGATCGGAAAGAGTACGACTACATCACCCACGAGAATCCGCTCACGTTAAACGCTTTGGAATCTTCGAGGGTAAGTTATTCCATCGACTCGTTGCTACAATCTAGTAGATAGATCTTGGCTTGTTTGTTTGTATGCGATAGAAAATTTTTGTTTTCCATGCTACGAACCCCTACAAGAATCACCTCCTCTTCGGCGCTTTCGACTTCACCGCCCACTCGCTGGATACCATGAAGGATTTCGAGCCCGTAGGCGACGGACTCGAAATCTTGTTCGGGAGCTTCTGCTTCCAGGTGGGACAAACTGGCACCCTCCGCCTCCCTGAGCGGGTGCCCGTGCCATCAATCAGGCCCGCTTCGTGGGCTCCACACCCCGTGCTACGCACGTCACCATCAACAGATGAGTTCTACAGCAGCAGCTGCAACTCCGATCTGTGCGATCCACCTTCGGATGAAGGGACCTACGGTTCCGGATCCGAAAGCTGCGGCAGCATCCAACCAATCTGCAGGCGATATCTGTGCGCCGCAGTCATCCATACCGGCGAGGAAACGCCTAACCCGCCGCCCAACCCCAACCTGCAGGACAGAAACGGCGAAAACGGTGGAAACGGCGAAAACGGGGAAAACAGTGGCCACCTCATCCAACTTAGCAAAGAAGGATGGGTCGAAGCACGTCGCGCCGTCGCAGGCGAAATAGTCCTACGTCTGGACTCCCCGCGTGATCTGCTGAGGGCATACCACTACCTCCTCATCGAGGAGCACAAGAAGCAAGTCAAGATGCAGGAGACGCTCGACAAACGCAAGCAAGCATCCTCTGAGTCCAGTGCGCGACGAGCTGCGCTCTCCGCCATGGGACCCGGCTCTAGCACAAACGGAAATCAGGGAAACAAGCACCGCTCTCGGGTGGAAAACATGGACCCCAAGGAGCGGCGTGACGTGACCCGAACTCTCCATACATCGTTCATGGATATGGACACTGACGGCAACATCATCCCGAAGACGCCACAAGCTGCGATCATGGCAGCCACTGCGTATCTCGCGGCTCACCCACCTCCGGAGGGGCACCCGAAAAGGGCCATGCATAGGTCCGCACTCACCGGACTAGGACTAATTGGAGCTGCGCTCCACGAAGACGCTCCTGCGGAACCGAAGAAGAAAGCTCCGGCCAGGCGCGACCGGAGTCCCACCCCCTCATCCGAAGAGGAAGAGGAGCACGATCTTCCTCGAAGGAAGAAGAGCTCGCACCGCCATAAAAGCGACTACGACGCTAGAGACAAGCTTACACAGCGCAAGATCGATAAAGCACGCGCTAAACGCACATGCTCGTCTGAATCTGAGATGGATGAAGACGAAGGAGAACTCTGCGGGGCTCGATGCTTCAGCAGACCCGTCCGGCGAACACAGATGCCACACAACTTCAAGCTTCCTTCGGATACTCCGAAGTTTAACGGCACGCAAGATCCAAAGTCCTGGCTCAGTGACCATCTGTCATCCGTCAAGCTTCACGGAGGCAACAAAGAAACCGCCATGCAATGCCTTCAGCTGCAGCTAACAGGCGCAGCGCGGGTCTGGCTTAGCAGCCTATCATCAGGATCCATCCGAAGCTGGGAGGAGCTCGCTTACAGCTTCATCCGAAACTTCAAAGGCACCAGCAAGAGGCCCGCCTCAATTGAAGAATTGCGAGCCTGCACTCAGAGAACGGGTGAATCTATTCGCTTGTACATACTACGCTGGTCTACAACCAAGAACTCCGCATCACACATCTCCGAAGAGCGGGCCATCGACGCCTTCAGGGACGGCGTCAAACGCCCAGACTTCAAGGAGAAACTTGGACGTGTAAAGCCCAAGACACTCGACCAGCTCATGGAAATCGCCAACAGTTGGGCAGACGGCGAAGATTGCATCCAGCGGGCGCAATCAGATGAAGAGGACGACTACGGCCGAAGACGCGAACGCCGCAGCAAGAGGAGATCGCGCGTCTACGAGGACCGCGACGGACCCGACATGGTCGCAGCCGGCTACGCCGACCGCCGTAATGACAACAGCCGCAACAGCGGAGGATACCGCAACGAAAACTTCCGCGACAATGGACGACCAACTTAGTCGTGGCAACGCCGCGACCGCGAGAACGGACCCTCAGCATTCGACAAACTTTCGGGTCCATGCACCATCCACTTCTACATCGACAAACAAGATGGCAAAAAGAAAGCTAGCCACATGCTCAAGGACTGCCGCGAGTTCCAGAAACTCAGCGAAGGCATGGTGCAGATGAGGCAACAAGCTCCAATCCCTGCGTTCGGAAACACACCTGCGCCAGGTGAAATAGCACACGGAGCTCCTCCACCGCCGCCTATTGGAGGCCCAAATCAACCAGTCGCACCAGCGCAAAACAACGTCGGGGTCGCATACCCCCCACCAAAAGGAGCACTCAATATGATACAGAAGGGACGCCCCACAAATAGGGTGCAGAAGAAAATCACCCAACAAATCAACTTGGCCGTGGCAACTCCGCCTGCAATCCCTGAGTACCTCAGCGGATCGGAGTCCTACATCACATTCACTCGCGTGGATCACCCTTGCCAGATCCCTCGCCCAGGTCATGCTGCCCTGGTGCTGGAGGCGCAGATCGGAGGCTTCGAGATGAGTCGCGTCTTCATGGACGGCGGCAGCGGCATCAACCTAATGTTCGCAAGCACTCTAGCAGCTATGCGGATACCGCAATGCATCCTGGAACAATCAGACACAACGTTCCACGGCATTGTCCCAGGGAAGGGCATCTTCCCCCTGGGCAAAATAGGGCTCGACGTCATCTTCGGGAAGCCGGAAAACTTTCGGCAGGAGCGCCTAGAATTCGAAGTGGTGGACTGGCCGTCGCAATACCATGCCATCCTGGGACGTGTAGCATTCGCAAGGTTCCTGGCCGTCCCACACTACGCATACCTACTACTCAAGATGCCAGGACCAAGGAGCGTCATCACAGTCCACGGGAGCTTCACCCGATCGAACCAATGCGACAGGGATTTCAACAAAATCTCCCAGTCCTTCGGCATGCAAGACGAGCTCGTAAGGCTCCGCGAGGTGACGGACAATGGGCTACCCCCAGTCACAAGGCAGAACACACCCGACATGTCCTTCGATTCCACCGTCACCACCAATAAAGTGCAGGTCCATCCGACAGACGCCTCCAAGACAGCACTGATCGCCAACGACCTCAGCACCGCATAGGAAGGCGCGCTCGTCGAATTCCTCCGTGAGCGCTGGGAAATATTCGCCTGGTGTCCTGCGGACATGCCAGGAGTTCCCAGGGAATTCGCCGAGCACGCACTCAATGTCTTCCCAGACACCAAGCCAGTCAAGCAGTCTATCCGAAGATCGTCGGAGCCACGAGCCGAAGCTATCGGCAAGGAGATCAACAGATTACTCGCAGCAGACTTCATCCGGGAAATCAAGGAAAGCGAGTGGCTGGCAAATACGGCGATGGTCCCGAAGAAGGACACGGACATCCTGCGGATGTGCGTGGACTTCACGTCACTAAATAAACACTGCCCAAAGGACCACTTCCCTCTACCTCAGATCGACCAGATCATCGATTCGACTGCAGGTTGTGAGAATCTCTCCTTCCTCGATGCCTACTCAGGCTATAACCAGATTCGACTCAAGGTCCAAGATCAAGAGAAAACGGCGTTCATCACACCGTTCGGAGTATTCTGCTACAACACAATGCCCTTCGGGCTAAAGAACGCGGGTGCCACGTACCAGCGATGCATGCAGGCCTGCCTCAAGGACCAGATCGGTCGCAACGTCCAAGTCTATGTCGACGACATAGTCATAAAAACCAAGGAGGCAAGAACACTTATCGACGATCTCCGCGAGACGTTCGACAACCTTGATCGCTACAGGATCAAGCTCAATCCAAAAAAGTGCGCCTTCGGTGTCCCCTCGGGTCAGCTGCTCGGGTACTTCATCTCTCAACGAGGGATCGAAGCGAACCCGAAGAAAATCAAAGCTATCATGACAATGGAGAAGCCGAAAAACCTCAAGGGCGTTCAGCAGCTCGCAGGGCGAGTAGCGGCACTAAGCAGGTTCATCGCCGCATGGGCGAGAAGGCCCTACCATTTTACCAGCTGTTGTGCAAGGCAGACAAGTTCGAGTGGACACCAGAAGCCAACGACGCATTCGAAAGCCTCAAGCGGCTCCTCTCCACCTCGCCCGTTTTGGTCACGCCAAAAGAGCGCGAGCCCCTGTTGCTGTACATAGGAGCCACACACCAGGTGGTCAGTACAGTACTCGTGGTCGAACGACCCGAAGAAGGCAAGACCCACGGGGTACAACGCCCAATTTACTACCTCAGCGAGGTTCTCACTCCAACAAAACAGCGGTACCCGCACTACCAGAAGCTGGCCTACGGCGTGTTCATGACGGCTCGACGATTGATCCACTACTTCCAGGAGCATCAGGTGATGGTCGTAAACGAGGCACCCCTAAACAGCATCCTGAATAACCCAGAGGCCACAGGACGCGTGGCCCTGTGGGGCATTGAACTATCACCCCTGGACATCATCTACGAGAAGCGACACGCAATCAAATCTCAAGTCCTTCCAGACTTCCTGGTACACTGGATGGAGCTGCAGCTGCCTGACACCCCAGATATGTCACAGTCCTGGACAATGCATTTCGATGGCTCCAAGCGCGAAGCAGGAGCAGGGGCAGGAGTCATACTGACCTCCCCGCAAGGTGACAAAATGAAGTACATTCTTCGGATGAAATTCAGAGCCTCCAACAACGAGGCCGAATACGAAGCCCTCATCCATGGCATGAAGATGGCAAAAATATGTGGCGCAACGCGCCTGGTCATCTACGGTGACTCCAACCTTGTCGTACAGCAGACGATGAATGAGTGCGACGCACACGCCGAAAACATGATCGTGTACCGCGCGCTATACAACGCACTCGAAGGAGAATTCGACGGCTGCGAACTTCGGCACGTTGGAAGAGAGAGCAACGAGGAGGCCGATAGACTCGCCAACATTGGCTCCACTTGTGCAAAGGTGCCACCAGGTGTGTTCCTCGAACAGATCTGCGTGCCATCCATCAAGCGAAAATTCCCCAAAGGATCACCCGAAGAAGCAAAACACTCGGGGGCTACGCTACCCGAAGGTCATGAAGGACCCGAAAAGTTGGATACCGAAGTTGCCATGGTCAACCTGATGCAGGTCATGGCAGTTGAAGAAACTTGGACACGTCCATACCTCCAGTTCCTGACAAACGGAGAATTGCCTGACAGCCCGACAGATGCCCGGCGCATATCTCGTCGATCGAAAGCCTTCACCATCATCAACGGCGAGTTGTACAAACGTAGCATTACGGGTGTATTGCAACGGTGCGTCACCATCAACAACGGCAAGGCCATACTCCAAGATATCCATGAAGGCATCTGCGGCCACCATGCAGGCAGTCGCTCCCTCGTCGCCAAAGCTCTGCGAGCAGGATTCTACTGGCCAACGGCCATGAGCGACGCGAAGGACATCGTCCGAAGATGCAACGGGTGCCAACGGTTCGCCGACAAACCGCACGCACCTGGGTCCGAACTTCGACCCATACCCATAGCCTGGACTTTTGCCCAATGGGGCCTCGACATGATCGGCAAACTGCCAAAATCTTCGAAAGGAGGACACGTCTTCCTCCTGGTCATAGTCGACAAATTCACCAAGTGGATCGAGGCCATGCCAGTCACCAACCAGAAGGGCAAAACCGCCGTCAAGTTCTTCGAATCCATTGTCTACAGGTTTGGCGTATCGCACAGCATCATCACCGACAATGGATCAAACTTCATCTCCGAAGAATTCCAGGACTTCTGCGAAGGCCTCAGGATCAATATCACGTATGCCTCAGTGGCACACCCGCAAACAAACGAGCAAGTGGAAAAGGCCAACGACCTAATCGGTGCTGGCATCAAGAAGCGCCTCATGAGCTCACTCGAACACAAAGCTGGAAACTGGACGAAAGAGCTACCGTCTGTCCTGTGGAGCTTACGTACTACGCCAAACAGCTCCATCGGCTACACACCGTTCTTCATGGTGCACAGATCTAAGGCCGTGCTACCAGCCGAAGTACGCCACCAGGCTCCACGAGTCGTCGCTTACAGCGAAGCCGAGTCCACGGCTGCACTCGAAGACGCCGTCGACACACTCGACGAAGCACGGGATATAGCAGCAGCTCGATCAGCGGTGTACCAGCAGAGTCTCCGCAACTATCACAGCCGCCGGCTGCGCCCAAGGTCCTTCGTCGAAGGAGACCTCGTCTTGCGACTCAAGCAAAAGCGATCGAACAAACTTGATTCACCATGGGAAGGACCCTATGTCATCACCGAAGTCATCCCAGGTGGCGCCTATCGCCTCAAGCACGTGGAGTCTGGAGTCGCATACTCCAACCCATGGATCATCTCGCACCTGCGACGATTCTACCCGTAGCAACCTACCCCCTTTTTTACTTTCAATAAGGCTTTCAGCCAAGGCTACTCGGCCAAACCATGTACCTCCTCCATTACGATATAAATAAAGCTAAGTGTCTCCCCCCAACCTTCGGTTGACCATTTTCTGCAACTTTACTACATGCTACATACGCACTTGGGGGCTCCCCCCACCTCACGATTCCATCGACTGAGGACCAAACGTGTACACCTGAGTAGCTCAATCAAACGAAAAGGGCACGTACTCAATCAAAGCACTGCGTGCTCACAAACAAGCAAACCTTTACAACAAAGGGCACATAAACGCCCAGCCGCAATATACAAATTTTACATCTATCTGTTTATTTTCAGGTCCTACCTATTCTGAAGAATAACCTGAGCACGCTGCTCAAACAAATCTACAATTTATTCGGCATACTGCCTTACAGCCGCGTAATGCGGACGCATGTTCCACTCGCCACCATCTGGTCGAGGAGGTGGCCCAGTCGCCACAGCAGCCAAATCTACGTCAGGGCGGTGCACCCTCACAAGAGACAAGGCAGCCTTCACCCCTGCGACGAGCTGCTGCCGCACCAGCTCCTTGACATTGCTGGCACTCCGAAACTTCGTCAGAAGACCTGCAAGGGTCGTTGGCATGGCATCCAATGGAAACACGACGTGCAGCACCGAGGAAAGTGATGTCTGCACCTGGCGGAGCACCCGCGAAACCTGGTAGACACGATCCTGCACCGTCGCCAGAACCATGGCGCGATCACGATCCATCCAGAAGAAGCCGCCGGCCTCCATGTCCTGTTGAGTCAAGCAATTGACTCGAACAGTGATAATCTCATTTTCTTCCCTCGGAGCAAGATTGGCACCTGCGACAACCGCACAAAACAAGAATAAGGCCAGCAGGCTCACCCGAAGAACTGAGCTACAGCCCGAAAGAAGGATCAACTTATATTGCAGCTGCTCGGATAGCCGACCCAGCTCCGCCATCAAATACTCCTCTCTGGCTACACCACGGTCTGCCTTGGATTTCCAAACGGCGGCGCGACCGCATAACCCAAGAAAATCCCTCTCCAAGCTGCGCACGCGATCTCGAAGAAAAGCGAGCTGCGAGGAATCATCCAATGATGGTCACAAGGGCCTTCCGGATGAAGTGTCAACTGGGTCAGCACCCGAAGGATCCTATAGCAGCAGAAAAAAAGAAGGCACACCGACATTCAGCCAAGGATAGAGCACAACTCGGAGGAATTCATTAAAATATATAAGGCCACTACGTGGCATACGGATGGTACTACAAGAGATATTTACAACAAAAGTAGACTACAAACTACCCTACGTCTACTATGCCTAAGGCGGAGGACACTGCGTCGCCTTAGAACCAGACTGCCTAGATTTGGCCTCGCCCTGCTGCCGCAATGCATACTCAGACAACAAGTCAATGAGCTTGGGCCCATATCGTCTGCAGCGAGCGGAGTAGGCGTCGAAGGCTACCTCGGATCCATCCGCAGCCGTAGGCATCCGAGAAGTAATCTGGGGCAGGTCCAGCTCCGCCCCAGCCGCCATGTCCATCGCCAGCCCGACGGACGCGCTGATGCCCTTCTGCTTGCGCTTATACGCTGCAGGCGCTTCGGCTGACGGAGCCTCTGCCAGGGCATCCACATCTTCAAGGGATGCGCCCTTCGGGAAGAGCTCCTGGTAGAAGCGACCAAGGACCTCTTTCGCCTTGGCAAGGGAGTTGACGACGGTTCTGCAGCGGTCTTCGACCGCTACAGTGGCATCATCTAGAGCACTCCCGTGCTCCAGAGCACCGCGGTCGAACTCGATGCCTGCGGCATCTGAGACAAAAAAGAAGAAAACATGAAGAAAGGCAACATAGAATAAGATCCGTAGAAAAAGAAGCAAGTACAAAAGCTAACGCTCACCCGAAATAGCCTTGGCAGCAGCCATGAGCTTCTCCACCACCCCTTTTTCACGAGCAGCCGCAACGGTGGCCAGCTGCTCCTCACGATCTGCGGCCTCCTGCTGCAGACGCTCTTTCGCTTCAGCTGCCTTCGTCAGCTCCAGCTCAAGGCGCTCTCTCGCACCAGCGGCAGCTTCGGCCTTCTGCTCCGATTGGCCAAGGCTCTTCTTCAGAGCATCGACCTCACGGAGAGAGTCGTTATGCTCCTCTGCATTTACAACAAGCAAGTGTCAAAGAACAGGACCAGGATAAGCAAGAGAAGTACTACAAGGCAGACGAATACCTTGAAGCTGCCGCAGTTTCGCCTCCAGCGTCAGGCGTTCCTCCACCAGCCGCTTGGCCTCTTGGAAAAAAGGCTGCAACAACAGGCAATAGTAGTAAGAGCAGGACTTGGGGGCTACGCCCAACAAAAAGAAGCATAAACAACATCGGCATACGAAGACACTCGGGGGCTCCCCCCGTAACATCAAGCAGAAAAACTTACGTGCTCCGAAGGCGAACCCGCAGGCCCGCCTGCGAAATTCTGAGGCGCAACCACCAGCCTCTCCTGCACAGGAGGAACTGGCGCAGCATCACCAGAAGTCGCCACCATCTGAGGAGGAGGCGACGCAATGTTCGACTCCCCCATCATCTCGCGCGCACCATCACTAGAGCCGTCGGAGGATTGCCTGCATACGAACCAATCAACACAGGTGCAAAAATAACAAGGGAACAAAGGACAATAGTGGCAACAAGAAAACTTACGAGCCCAACGCGCTCAGGTCGAAGATAGGAGAAGCCCTTCGGGCCCTCTTCTCCTCCTTCTTTTCTTCCTTCTTCCGCTTTGCTGGCTGGTGCGGAGCAACAGCCCGCACAGGAATGGCAGGAAGGGGAGAGGAAGAACCCCCATGAACATCATCATGACGCTCAAGGCCCAGAGGATTTCTGGGAGTCGGAGGAGTCGAGGCATCTGATGACTCGCTAGAGCTCCGTGATCGCTTGCACGAATGGTCCTCACTCGATTCGTCGGCATCCTCCGCTGGGGATCGTGCTGACGGTAGCTCGGACACGGAATCCACCACTTCATTATCCGGGGCATTCTGATACCTTTCGGGCAACGGTGGTGCCATGCCCGGCACTTTGAAGCTCTGCAAAAGGAAAAGGAACTTTGTTAGCAAACAAAGGAAAAAGTACACAACTGACAAAAACAAAAGGGGAGCACTACGTGCGCAAATCTACACCTTCGGTACGACCAACGTCGAAGAAAAGGGAGAAGTCAGCGACTTCCCCGGGATTTCTTCGTCGGCCTTGAACTTCAACAGCGCGCGAAGAGCCTTGTCAAGTTCCACCTCGGAGATTTTCTCACTCGAAACCCTCGTCGGATCACGGCGCCCAGAGTAAAGAAACATCGGATGCACCCTCGCTTGGAGAGGCTGCACCCGACGCTCAAGAAACGTCCGGATGATGTCGACACCGTTCACCTCCTTCTCAGGAATCAGTTGGAGACCCTCCACCCGACGGTACAGGGCCTCTATCTCCGCCACCTCACCGTCTAAGATTTGGTTTTTCTAGGATCTTTTCTTCTCAATCAATTGGGAGGGGTCAAAAGGAACGAGACCAAAATCTTGCCCAGGCAGTACGGAGTCACGGATGTAAAACCATTTCCTCCGCCAGTACTGGACAGATTCGGACATGGAAAAGGAAAAGAATTGCACATTGGGACTGAGGGAGATGATGAAACCCCCAATGGGATACACACCATCCGAACCAGACTGCCTCTTCACGGAATAAAGCTTCCGGAAGAGGCCAAAGTGTGGCTCAATGCCAAGCCAACACTCGCAAAGCGTGATAAAACACACAATGTGGAGAAGGGAGTTGGGAGACAGATGATGGAGTTGAACACCATAGAAAAAGAGCAGTCCACGAAGGAAGTCATGGACCGGAAAAGAAAACCCGCGAATCATGAAGGCAACAAACATAACCCGATACCCAGATGGGGGACGGGGGATTACCTCATTGCCGGGGAGTCTCACGGCCGTCGTGTCTTGCGGGATCAGGCTCTGCTCGCGCAGTTTGCGGAGATCGCTCTCCCGCGTTTCTGATCGCCGCCAGCCACCGTCGGTGACGCGAGCAGTGGTGGTGCCCTTCTTGCCTCCGGCGGCGCTGGTCCCAACCGCAGATGATGATTTCTTTGTTTTCCCCATGGCGCTAAGGCGGTGGTGGCGTTGCCAACGAAGAAAGACAAAGGAAATGTGGAGGAAACTCTCAGCGCGCAGCCAGAATAGCTCAAGAACGAGGAGGCGGTGAATAGATGAACTGCTGCGGTGAAAAACAAACCACGATTTCACCAGGAATTATAACAGCGAAGACGACGCACGCTGGCCGTCCATCGAGAAGACCTAACGCCAACGGTAGATCTGGCCGTACACGTGTCAGCACCAAAACGAATCGTCGTTACCACGCCGTCCACTACGTGCGGAAATCGAGGAGACGCCGTAATCATCTCCACACCGCGCGTGACCGGTCAATTCAAAGTCAGCAAGTGGGACCCATGCTTCGTCCAGTCAAGTCATCTCTGGCGTAGCAGACGCTTGAGGTCATAGATCGTAAGCACTGACGTCATCAAAAGCTATACTAGCACCACTTCAGCTCCACAGTTAAAAGTACTCACTCGAATCTATGATTCGACTAAATACTTGGGAGCTACTCCTATCAGGAGTGCTGGCCGCGCACCCGACAGACAAATGAGGACAAAATTACTTATCTGAGTCCTACGTCGAGTCTACGACTCCACTACGGACTCGGGGGCTACTCCCATAGGGAGGATGGATTTAAGCATCCGAAAATTTTCGAGTCCTGCGGACCTAATAATTGAAACAATGCTTGAACTGAAAGTCTCCGTTCGAGTCTACGACTCGAACAGACACTTGGGGGCTACTCCCATAGGGAGCGCTGGTCGCGCACCCTATGAAATCTTCGACTGCGATCTTCCGGATCCGCATGCAAAAACTTTTTTGGCAACTCTGCCCCAACAAAACGCTAAGTGAGCAACAATCTCCTTGGCCACCCGAAACACCTCTGAGGTGATAAATGTTCGGATGCTGCGTCTGCGACGCAAAGATAAGACCTACAGATATCATCTGATGGCCTGGCAACGCACCTGACTGCGCTCTGCTAGTATGAATCCGTACCAGCAGGTACGATGAAAAATCCTGACGGACGCGTTGGGTACACCAATTAAAATCACTGGAATTCCACTCCTATAAGTCCTCCGCGGCCTGAGTTGAATTACGCCAGCATATGTTCCAGGCCCGGGTTAAGGGACCCGAACCTGAAGAAGATCGTGTTGTTTCGTCCTAGGACAGTTAACTGACCCTGATCCGTCGGGTGAGTCAGGTACACGCATCAACAATCCCTACACAGATACACTATTAACATATAGCTGCTCCCGAAGGATGGAAGAGTCCTCAGCCGAATCTACGATTCGACTGATCACTCGGGGGCTACTAACATGGTTATACCCTACTGATACGTAACTTCAGCATACCTAGTCCAGCCCAAAGAAGGCCCATGGCAAACATACGCTGGCCCATGAAGATTTTCGGGTGGCCAAGACCCATGACGTCTTCGGATCCTTGGAGAGCAAGACTAGAGGAGATAGGAAATTCAAAGGGGTAAAACCCTAGAACTTCTAACCGACTAGGACTACGCCCGGGACCTGCCTAAGTCTATATAAAGGCCAGGAGGGCACGTCCTAGGGCAACTCGACTCATACTTTCGCACACGCATCCACGCCAGATCGAATCTGCGCACCCTGTAACCTTCGGTTCCGCCGTAATCAAAGAGCACACAAGCAGGAGTAGGGTTTTCCCTCCGGGGACCTGAACCTGGGTAAATCTCGTGTCCCCTGGTTGCTTGTTTGTTAACCGTGCCACGATCTCCAGCATCCCCATCTTCTCCAAAACCCAAGTCCATAACAATGGGCATTGACGAGATTAAACCTCGTCACAAACCAAACTATAAAATAACCTCTCTACCACATATATGAATCCACTAAAAAGGTAAAAGATAAAGATAATGGTGGTGATACCGTGGCACTCCCCCAAGCTTGGAACAAGCCAAGGGGATGCCAAACCTAATTACGAATTACTCCTTCGGTGGTGTGGGTGTTTTCTTGTCATCATAAAACTTCCAAGGCAATGGTTCCCCATCCAAAAAGGATGTCCTTGTCTCTGCAATCCTGAAACTAGCAGTAGAGCTAATGCGATCAAATCTGGCCTCATACTCACAGTTTTGATTCTGTATGTCATAGAGTTGTGCTTGCAATTGATTGGTTGTCTGACAAAGTGAGAAGATCTCTTCTTGGAGCTCAGCAACTTCTCCCTCGTGCTTGGTGATGAGTTCTGAACTTATCTTGTGAATAACATCCACTTCGTGTTCCGCCATCTTCTTGTACCTGAAAACTTCTTGTTCTAGCGCTTCCATCCTATCTTCCAGACTGCCTTCTCCTTTAGGGCCTTGAAATTATTTAATATGTACCTTCCCCTCCTTAAGGATCAACTCTTTGGGATGAGTCCTCAACTCATACATGTACGGGTTGAGGACTTCCGCAGAGGGATCCTCCGTGGGTGTTCCAAAGGAAGACACTGAGGCTCCAAATCTGAGGATTTTCTTGACAGAAACAGATCGAAATGAAAACACGACGAGAACACGATGCAAGAACCTCGGAGAATCTGGGGGGGTTATATATTACGAATATTTAATGCATAAGGAAAGTTTTGACACGTAAACGAAGCGGAGACGGAGTTCGGGGGAGTCAAACCCCCTCTAGGCGCTGCCAGGCTGGGCCCGCGCCTGGGGTGGGTTTGTCCACCCCGGGCTCCATTTCCTCTTCAGTTTCGTCTCGTAACTTCCCTTATGTATTAAAATCATCAAAATAATAAAAATATTGGAGTTTCATGAACCTTCTGTTTTTACCACTTTTACCTATTCAAATACGAACTCTGCAGATTCCTTTCCTCTTTCTCCTGAGAATTTCCTTCATACAAAACTTTTGCACAAACTCAATGACAACATTAGTGTAAGCAAAAACAATAAACCTTTGGTACACACTTCAACTGAAAACCCATCAACACAAAAGCTTCAATAAGAGGCAAATGCAAAAGACGGCAGAAACCTGTCAAAACAGACCAGTAGGTAAAGATTGATTTTTTCGAAGACCTTCTGTTGCCCAAATCAAAAAGTGCAGAACTGATAAAAGTTGGGTAACAACTTTGAGAACAAGCTCAGAAAAATTCAGCTCCAACCGAAGTACTCCCCCCTCCCTCTCTCTCTCCCGTTCTCACTCTCCCTCCCCCTTGAGAGTCTCCTGGGCGTCCTCAGCTCTTCTCCCCCTCGTCTCTGGCGGCTCCGCTGGCCGGAAGGGATGGGGGAGAGGATGCCGGCCTTCTGTAGTTAGGTTTTTTAGTTTTTTGTTGCCCTATGTGGCGTATGGCGCTGATGCCGGGAGTGAGGCGGCGGATCTTGGCCAGATCTGGCGCTGCCCTGCTCTTCTTTGCCTCTTGGTGCTCCGGCGGTCGGAGTTGGAAGGGAGGCAGTGGAGGAGAAAGGATAACTCCATAAATAAGGCTTTCTTTTGCAGATTTGGCTGTCAATCTTGGTGATGGAGAGATTCTTCTGATGCTCGTCGTGGTGGCGAGCTTGGAGGTGTTCCCCTGCATCTCGAGGTCCGGTGGCTGCATCTGCAGCAGGGGAGGTCAACTGCTTCTCCTTGGAGGTTCCCAACGGCGACGAGCTCGTCGGCGTTTATCATGGTCGAAAGGCGACCCCTCCTCCCTCAAGCAGCGGCGACGAATCATGTCCGATGTTTTCAGGTGCATACTAACCTCCAGGCCTGTCTGCCATTTAGGAGGCCCTCTGGCTTCGATGTAGCTTGCTCCCGCCTCCATGCCCCAAGTGGTTTCGTCCCCGGTGACATCGAGGTCGGCTGCATCGAGTCTTTGCGCGGCGGAGTTGGAGCTGGACCTGATTGCTTTTCTTGTGTTCTATCTGAGGTCCTAGGTGCAAAGTGTAAGGGTTGGTCTGTAATATCTTATTTCTTTGAGTCCCTTTTTGTAAGATGTAACTCCTCCGACGGAAATGATTGAAGCTCTAGGTCCTTCGGGACCTACCCCTGTTCAAAAAAAAACCGAAGTACTGAGCTTCCTCACGAATTTTTACAATGCAGCACAAAAATCTGTCCCATGATAGCCACTTTTCACAACTCCTCTACTTCACGAAAGTAGTTGAACTTGACACAAAAACCAAAACAAAAAGGATAAGGAGCAGTTATTACAAAGGTAATAACTTCCAAGACTTGGCAAAACTCTTGGGTTATCTCCCAACAAGTACTTTTCTTTAATGCCTTTAAGTTAGGCTTGAAACTTCCAAAGATGCTCACATAGGATATATATATTTGGAGAGAAAGAGAGCATCAAGAAGAAAATAACCAACACACTTGAGTCTAACCCACTTCCTATGCATGGGGGTATCATAAGAAAATGAATTGTTAAAACAAAAGGCCACAAGCATAGGAAGACAAAACAGATGCAACTTTAAAGCTCTCAACATAAAACAGGGAAACTTAACATCATTGAGATGCATAAAACCATGTTTCGCTCTCTCAAAATAACTTTCAGTAGCACTTTGAATAAAGTTGACAATATAACTGTCACTTGAAACAACTTTATCATCAGAATAAGCATACTTACAGTCATCAAAAAGAGGTCCAAGGTCATAGACTGGATCAATTGAAGCAAGTTGTTCCGTCCTGAAATCTTTATTAGGCAAGCTATTTTCATAAGGAGCTTTAGCAAATTTGGAAAAGTTAAACTCATAAGAATCTCCATCAAACTTAGTTAAAACTTTTTCCTTCTTACAATCAATAATGGCTCTCCAAGTATTCAAGAAAGGTCTACCAAAAATGATAGGACAAGTTTTGCTAGCTGCTGAATTAAGCACTAGAAAATCAGCAAGATATTTAATCTTACCACAGAGAACCTCCACATCTCTTACAATACCAATGGGGCAAATGTTCTCCTTGTTAGCAAGGTGAATAACCACATCAATGTCCTCAAGCTCACAAGGACCAATCCCATGCATAATTTCCCTGTAAAGCTCATAAGGAATAGCACTAGAATTAACACCAATATCACATAAACCATAGTATCAATGATCACCAATTTTAACAGAAAGCACATGAACACTAGCTTTTCTAAATTTACCAGGATGAGAGAAAATATTAGAAGCGCCTTCACAGAAGACAATATGTTCATCCTCTATATTTCTAGCGACAGTGTCTTTCACAATAGCTACCACATTTTCATCACTCAAATGCTTACTAGGCTCCATAGTTTCCATTGTACCCTTGTTATTTGCACTAATAATCATATCATACTCCTTTACCTTAGCTGGGAAAGGCATTTTCTCAACATGGGGTTCAGCCACAATATGATTAGTAGGGCAAACTTGAGTACTTCTAACTGGACCATGATTAACAACATATTTATAAGGAGCATGGTACTCATTCCACTTATTCTTGGGAAATTCTATGTAAGAGGCAAAGGCCTTAAAATAGCTGGCAATACTTTGGAAATCAAGACCAAATTTATTGCTAATATCACGGAAGTTATCAGTACCCATAAAAGATTTAATGCATTCATAATCATAGTTTATACCTAACTTTCTTCCTTTGTCATTCTCCCAAGCCTCAGTGTTATCTTGAATACGGTCTAAGAGATCCCATTTAGCTTCTTCCTTCATACTTGTGAATGATCCAGCACACGAAGCATCTAATAAATCTTTATCATGAAGAGAAATCCTAGCATAAAAGTTATTGAGAATAATATTGTTAGGGAGTTCATGAATAGGACATTTAAGCATTAGTAACTTCAATCTCCCCCAAGCTTGGGTTGTACTCTCTCCATCAAGAGGCCAAAAGTTATATATAAGACTTCTATCCTTATGGATTTCACTGGGAGGATAGAATTTAGAGTAAAAGAGAGATGACATCTCCTCCCATTCCATGGATTGTCCATTCTTCAGCATCTTATACCATGCCTCAGCTCTCCCTTTCAAGGATATGGAGAGTAACTTCCTCTTCACCTGTTCAGTTGTGATACCTGCACACTTAAACAACCCGCATAATTCATGGATAAAAAGCAAGTGATCACCAGGATGGACAGTTCCATCCGCAAAATAATAATTATCCATAACACGATTAACAATACTTGCAGGTATCTTAAAAGGATCGATCTCAACAGGAGGTGGTTCATCTACTACCCAACCAGCGGTAGTAGTTTTCCCAAACAGAAAACCAAGTGGGTTATCCATATTGGAAACAACGTAACAAGCAGTAACAAAAGTAATACTCTCAGTAAAAGTTTCCTTTACCAGTTCCACTCTTCAATAGCACTTCACTCCCCGGCAACGGCACCAGAAAATAGTCTTGATGACCCACAAGTATAGGGGGTGTATCATAGTACTTTCGATAAATAGGAGTGTCGTTACCAACGAGGAGCAGAAGGTGCTGAACAGTGGTATGGAGCAGGAAATCCCTGTGAATACTTAGCAAACGGATTTTTAGTGGTTTTCTGACAAGGCAACAAAACAAAGAGCAAGTAACAGAAGTAACGAACAAACGGAGCAAGTGTCCCAATCCTTTCTTAGCAAAGGAAAAGCCGGTGGAAATACTTATAAGAACCAAACGTTCTCGAGGACACATGGGAATTCTGTCAAGTGCTTTCGCTACAAATAGCTGAGTACTCTTGTTTGGTGTTTGTAAGTGTTGTGTGGGTGAACCTGTGCTAACATACTTCCCTTCCTAGGACTAATACATACTTGTGATTAAACCCCCTGCAAACATCCGTAACTATAGGAAAGTAATTAAGATATAAATCTAACCACAGCCTTCAACTCTGAGATCCTGCGCTCCCTTGTGCAAAGGTGTCCTAACGGGGGATCGGGTTTCTGTCACTCCGGCAACCCCACGATTAGTAGCCAAATACACAATGCATCCCCCTAGGCCCATAAATGGTGAAGTGTCATGTAGTCGACGTTCACATGAAACCACTAGAAGAATAGCACCACAACTTAAATACTAAACCATTGAATAATAACTCATCACAAATTCACTACTAACAACATGACTTCTCCCATGTCCTCAATAACTAAACGAAGTACTCATAATACATCATATGGATCAATATCAAAGATGATATGATAATGGATATCAATCTGAACATAAACAATAATCCAATGGTTCCACTCACAAGCATCAACTACAATAGTAATTAACACCGGGAAAGTTTCCCCTAATGAACTAAGCAATATCCAACACAATTGTTACAGCGGGACGGAGTGGTGATGATGGTGTGGATGATGATGATGATGATCCCGATGAAACCTAGCTTGATGTTGGTGTTGATGGCGACGGTCTCCCCTCTCCGGGAAGGAATTCCCCCAGCAGAAATCTGTCCGCCAGAGAGATCTTTCTCTCTCGATGTTTTCTGCCTCCTAGAGGCGGCGGAAGTCTATCTATGGTCGCCCTCCTGGTATTAGGATTCTGTAGGGAAGATATAGGAAAAGGGGCGGAGTCGGAGGCTGGGCAGGTGGGCCAGACCTGCCCTAGGCGCGGGGTCAGGTGGGCCCATGCCTAGGGGGTGTGGCTCCCCTGAGGCCCAACTCCGTCCCTCCTTTTGGCTTCATTTGTCTTCTGGTAAAATAATATGTTTCCATATTTTTCTGGTATTTTTTTGATCTTCGCGAAATTGCACCAAAACACCTTGTTTTCCATCAGAATTCAGACTCCGGCATGCCCATCCTCCAGGAATCATCCAACATGCATAAACAGATGAAAATCCATAAGTAATACCTCATATTAAGACAAATATCAATGAATAGAGGTAAATTATGATATAGAATGGTGATGCAAATTGGGCGTATCAGAGCTCCACCCACATGAATGTGGAAGAGGTGGGGGCACCCACCATGGCTGCCACGCCATGGCCTTTGGGCTGACCCCCTCTCCCTATAAAAGGCCCCCCTCTCATCTCACACCTTCTCGTGAAGGATCTCTCTCCCCCTCTAGTATTTTCCTCATGGTCTCTAACTAGCGAGATACATGTTCTCGGTGGCTTTTTCTGGAGCGAGGATTTGCTACTTTCGCTGCATTGCTGGAGCGAAGTCACGGAGGTGGTCAGGGTTCCGAACGTGTGTGCGATCACGGATGCATCACTACTTTGCGGTGCTGGACTTGATTGTGCTGGAGCAAAGTCGCGGAGGTGGTCAGAGTTCCGAATGTGTGTGCGATCACGGATGCATCACTACTTTGCGGTGCTGGACTTGATGGTGTTGGACCTGTTAGACCAGATGGACTTCATCACGATCTTGAGATCGACAATAGATCGACTACATCACCAACGAGTTCATACTCGAATTTTTCTTGGTCTTCAAGGGTATGTATTCTATGGATGTATATCCACCCGTTGCGTGTATATAGATAGATGGATCTTGGTGCTTATAGTTCCCATCGTAAGAATTTTTTGTTTTCTATGCTGCGAACCCAATAGTGGTATCAGAGCCGGATCTATGCGTAGATGCTTTGCATGGGTATTACACATATGACTATATGGATGCTGATGGTCATGTTATTGCTTCTTATGTGTATTTTAGATATTGGTGGCATAGTGGGATGAAGCGGCCCAGACAAACTTTACATGTCCTCGCACATGAGACATGCAACTAGTTTTGCATAAGTGGCTTGCGGGTGTCTGTCTCTCCTACTATAGTCAATATCTGATTTACAACGAGTTGCCAATAATTTGATTATCATCGTTGTGGCTCCATGTTTGTAGGTAAGAACGGTTCTATCTTCGAAAGCCCTAAGAAACGTAAAACATGCAAAATATAAATCTGAGGCGTCTAGTGTTTGGTTTTGCCGGGCAAGTACTATGATATGTTAGTGTTATAATTTGTAGTATAGATTGATACTGTTGAAAATTATAATATGACAAAGTGTAAGTTCCATAGACCTTGGCCTTACACATATAGGTATGATAATGATCATTCCACGATGCACAAGATAGTGATCAAGTGCAAGAACCATATCATATCACTGTAGCATATGATGTTTGTTTGCATCTTATATTGTTTGTTTGGCGTTTCAATAGCATTATAAGATGATTTCTCATTTAGATATCAAGATAAAAATGTGTTCTCCCTTAAGTATACACCTATTATGTTTCGTCGCTTCAAGACATCACGTGATGATCGGGTGTACTTGAATCCACGATTATATCTCGGGTGTAAGACAATTTTACACATGCAAAATACTAAGGTTCTTACTTGGTGAGACTAGCATGTACAGACATGTCCTCGGAACACGAACCGAAAGTTAAGCATGAGTCATATGTTTGATATGATGCCCATATAGATGCTCGCCTTTGAAGCTACACCGACTCCCATGATGATCGGACTTGGTGTAGTGGATTTGGTTCATGTAATCACCAAAAGGACACGGGGGATGTTATTTTTGAGTGGGAGTTCGTTTCTAATTTGGATTAGTCGAACTCAATTTATCATAAATTAAATCAAAGTGTATTTGTATAATTTGATGTAGTCATTGGCATTCGTTCACTATCTTATGCTTAGTTTTAATTGAGATAATAAAACTATAGAATTCTAGATATTTGCTTTACGATCCGGTATCGTATTGTTTTAAGTATCAATCTAAAGTTTGAATTCCTATTGCAAACTTTTAGCAAACTCCATGAAATTTAATAATTAGTATTAAATCAAGAGGGACAATTCCAGTGTTAGTATCTAAAGTATCATGTTTGCCTCCATGATTCCTGATATTCAAAAGTTGTTTTAATATCAAGGTTATCTAGGAGCAGAAAGAATTGTTTCAAAAACCATCATGTGTGATAGATATTACAATATCTGAAACAATGTTTTGATTGCAATATGATAGAGTATAATAAATATTCTTATTGGATGAGAATTTATGAAGGTTGGAGATGCTAGACATCCTAATCATCTAAAAAGGTTTTGGAAAGTAACATTATACTCACGATTCGCCTTTATAAGCTAGATTAGCTTGATCATGAAAGTTTCCTTGATAAGGATGAATAGAAGATGTTGGTATCACGACCCATGATTAAAGTTCAATCACTAGTCTCGATTCGTAATACCAACCGAGACTGTTGGTTTCTCTATATAATTCGGCTTTCCCGAGCCCATGGCCATTTTTCCTCCAAGCAAGGCGAGTTTATGCCCATTTTTTCTCCAAGATTTGGTGTCAACCCCTAAATCCAAGGTTTTAAAAGGTTAGTAACTTTATCCTTTCATCTCTCGTTGTTAGTTTAGCTCAATGCTCTAGAAGTAGAGATTGGATGGTATATTCCAAAGATTGCACATATATCATTCATAGATAAATAAATGAGAGCTACAAATAATTTTCACATATGAATAACACTCAAATAAACATAGCAGTGCCTAGAGAAATTCCAAATTGGTTCACACAAATAGTTCTCGGGAGCACATATATTGTTCACACAAACATGTTCAGACAAAATACCCCTACACACACAACACACACACCACACACACAAATTGTTCTCACAAACCCACATGTTGTTCTCACAAGCAGTGGACACACAGTACAAACATAGTTGATTCATAGTAGTTCATAATAATTCCTATAAATTCATAACCACCTTTTTTGATATCTTTCAAGGTGATCTTGTCAATGTTACTTGATGTGAGATAAACATTCATCATTGTGATCTCCTTTCTTGCTCTTGCTGGCCTCCCAGTTGTACAAGTTGCTTCAAATTATGTAGGGGCTGGTCTTGGAGCCTTGAATGCCTATGGTGCCCTTGAAGCGGAAGTTGGACCCGTCTTCTTAGAAGCAGCTGTTGGGAGCAGGCTTCCTACCAGCAGGTGTTGTAGGAGCTGTAGGCCGGTGCTGGAGCTGTTACAGTAGAAGAGTCAGAAAGTTCTGCTATGTTTTTCTAGTTGGAAACGAAATATTGCTTGTATTTCTATAAGTTACATAGAAAGGGAACACATCAAAGTACCGAAAAGGTAAAATTAGTGATACCTAATGTTCGTTTTTTCCTTATCTAAAGAGATTGTTTTAGTGGGGCACCACAACTAGCGTATTTGGGTCGAAGAGTTACATGGTTGCTACAACCGGTGCTTGACGGCGCCACCGAATCTAGTTGTCCAATGGGTGCTCTGCGTAGGGTTCTCCTTCCAGCTCTTCGCCATGTCAATGGGGCCTCTTTTTCTGGCAAAGCTAACTTTGCCGCCGCCGGATTTGAGCTCCCACGACAATACCCTTCCCCGCATAGTCCCAAGCATCATGATTGGATCCCTCACCACCGCCGCCCGAAGATCTACCACCGGGTGAATTCGCCACCGTCAGCCCGTCATCACTTCATTGCACGCACAGAAGAACTGAGATGGACCGGCTCAAACCATGCTAGAACTGATGGTTAGAAACCCCAAGTACGCAGTTAACGGTTGTTCGTCATCTACCGCCACATCAGCATGATAACGGTTGTCTGCCATCTACTAGCACGTAATGCTGATAGCATGGACCGACTCATCGGTCTTGTCATTAGACCATCGTCAAAGAAGTATCAGCGATATATGTTAACTATGAGGTGGTGGTTTTTTAAAACCCTAGTACGATAATATAGTGGTTTTTTTGTGGTAATTTTCTCTCGTCCTGAGAATATGATAGGGATGGCACGAACGGCCAATGAGTACCACCGATCAAACTGAGGGATCGTGTCCTGGAACTTCCACACGACCGAATAAACAGGTGCCGTTAGTTTTTCCCTCATACTGTATGTTCTATGCTGAGTTCCACAGCCTGCTCTGGTGGATTCAACAGCCAGCACAACATCTAAAATTTGCTACAGTAGATAACGTGAATGGAGTCGCTTGCAGCTACTCCTAGCTAGGAAGCGCATATAGCACGCGCCTCTCAAATGCTGATGGGAAATCTTGGTATGACGACTGACTGGTCTTGAAACCTTTGGTTGTCCGGCCACAAATGATTGCCGCGTTGAAGACTGAGCTCGGCGGGCGGCACTGTTGGTAAGTTGGACCTAGAAGGCTGGAACTGAAATAACAAGGGAATGGAAGAAGATGAAGCACACCCGGAGTAGGACTTGGACTCGTCGAGCACATGATGAGTTCCTGCAGTCCTGCTTCCTCTGCCTCTGCAGTCGTCTGCACTCAAGAGACTCCTCAAGTGCAACGGTTTCTGCAGTCCTTCATCAGAGTATATATCCACCCGACTACGTATAGGGCTGCTGAGTGCTGATCAATAATCCCTTCTTCGATCGCCTTGAGAATTGGCCCCGCCCGCTTTCTCTGCCAACAAGGAAAGACTCGCTTTTCATCATCACAGTAACTGAATTCATTCTTCTCGGGGACTTGGGTTAATGCTGTCAGTCAACACGACGTCTGAAAATGTATAACAATGCATACCTACACGAGTTGTCAGTCACGATTGTCTGAAAATGTATAACAATGCGTCAGCCACGGTGCTAGTACAAAGACCAAGGGTGTGTTCAGATGACTACCAATTCCAATCCTACCAAAATATTGGTTAGCCCATGAAATTTGGCTGTTGTTTGGACCGGCGCCAAAAAATTGGCTGACCAACTACCTTGGCCACGCGCCCGTGTATATGGAGCCAACGCTTGGGCGGACCCTGGGCGCGCAAAAGCTATGCCAAAAATTTGGCACCGCGACTTGCCCCTCCTGTCAAGGTGGGTCTCAGGTATTTTATCCCTTTTTATTGTTACTTTAGAGCAGGTGTGCGTTTTGATTCGTTGGATGCTAATTAATCAGTTAGCCCCTATCCCTCGGGCGATGTACATCAATTTTTTATAGGAAGGGCAAGTGCTAGGCGTTCCCCGGACAATGGGGGAGCTTTCATCGTCCTGCTTTCCGTGCTGCCACGTGTCCATTTGCTGTAAAGCATCTCTCTTTTGCTACGTATGTCCCCGCTTTTGCTTTCGAAGAAAAAAAACGATTTGTTTCAGAAATAGAATGTCTCGCCGGAGACCATGCAGCAAAAAAATCGTGCTAATGTAGCAAAACCAACTTCGCCAGATACATCGTCGGAAAAAACTCGCTGGTGATTCTCGCCGGAGACCTTGTAGCAAAAACTTTGCGCAAATGTAGCAAAACCACAAAACGATGGTAGCAAAAAAAATATGCTAATATAGCAAAAAACGACTTCGCCGGAGACTTTTGCCGGGAGACCTCGCCGGAAAACATTGTACCAAACGTTTTATATAATTGTAGCAAAAATACATAACTTATGTAACAAAACATTTTTGCCATTGTAGCAAAAAATGCCCCCTTTTTTGCTGCAAAAAAATCCCACACTGCCACGATGGTGGCCAACCCCTTTGCAACACCGCAGGGAGCAATATGGGTCGCCGTAGGGAGCGACAACTATGTTCCATTGCAGCACCGCCATCTCGCCCCGTGGGTCGTTGGGGCGGAGGTCGTCGGGGTGGAGGTGGGCAGAGGTCGCCAGAGACAGAGACGAAGGTCGCAAAGCGGCACACATGGGAAAGGTAGCGCCTAGCCGACCCTGCCGGCAGCACCGCCTTGCTGCTTGGACATCGAAGGTGTGCTCCATGATTTCAAAATCGAGCAGCCGCATAGACAACAATGGAAGGAGGAAGGAAGGTAGAAGGAGGGGAGGAGGTGGCCACCGCCACCAGAGTGGAGAGCGGCGGGATTTGGTGGCCGCCGGAGCTGCATCATCTCATGACGGAAGGGAAGGGAAGCGGTGGGATTTGGTGGGGAGGGAGCGACGGGAGATGAGAGGATAAGGTAGATACGAGGAAGGAGACGCGTCATAGGTGTGGTCCATGCAAGGGACACGCGTCGCTGCACGCGATGTAGACGATGCGATCCCCCGGGATGTACATCATTTTCCATAGGAAGTGCATGCGGCAAGTAGTCCGTGAGTGTCGCACTCGCAAGTAGTACTACAATTCTTTTTTGGACTGTGCTAACGCGCGGCGCCGCACAACTCCAATCCCGCGCGGCGGTTGTCAGCTCACGTGAAAACAAGGACAGGCCAGCAACATGCACAACATCTACTACTACCCATGACAGCTGACTCCTGGGCCAGCCTAGGACAGTTGTACTGCCAACCCACACTGTCAACCACTAAAACCCATCCCCTCTCCCGGTCTCCCCCATCTCTTGTACTTTGCATTGTCCTTTCCAACAACTCCCATCGGCCACCTCCAACCTTCTTCTCCCTCAAGAATACAGAACCAGATCTGAAGCCATGGATGAGCAAAAAAATTCCTCTGCCTACAGAAAAAACTAATGGAGTAAAAGAATAGGTTTCATCCCCTCTCCCCCATCCCTTCTCCCCATCCCCTATGTTCCTTAATTCCATAAATTTCACCTCTATTGCATAAATCACACATATAACAAGAACATGTAGAAAAATATGAAGATGGATTCTCTCACAAAAGTTTTCATATCAGCAAACAAACAAGATACATGTCCAAGAAAGAGGGCACTAATAGTAGTTTAACAAACTGCAAAAGAAATAAGGATAACATGTATCCAAACAGATCCTAGGGATATCATGACAGAAATATTCCCATGCTTGTGATGTAACCATGTGAACGATAAACTTCAACCTTTGCACATAGAAAATTGCATATGCTTCCATGTGAATGATAAACTTCAACCTTCTATCTACTTAAATGTTGCATCCATGTTGAAAATTCACTTGTCTTTCCTACATTGAAAAAAGAGTAAGCATTATGAATTTGACCAAATTCAAAAACAATTCACTTTGCAGGTACATAGAAGAAAAACCATGGATATAGATCAGATGTTAGCGATGGATGGGTCTAATGGTGATGTGTCATTGACTGTAGCACTGAATAATGAAGGTATATATGTGGTTGACATAGAATAGTAAAAACTCATAAACAAAATGAAAATTGCCAGATTATTTATCAAATGATTGCCAGGTTATACATTCAGAACTGCTAGATTATTTATGAAATGATTACCAAGTTATTAAAAACAGAGATAGAAATTCAAAAAATTGCCAGAATATTTATCAAAATGATTGTCAGGTTATACATGCAGATCTTCCAGATTATTTATGAAATGATTACCAGGTTATTAAAGACAAAGATGGAAATTCAAAAACTACCAGAATATTTATCAAATGATTGTCTGGTTATACATACAGAACTGCCAGATTACTTATGAAATGATTAGCAGATTATTCAGACAAAAAGCTAGAAAAAAACAGAAATGCCAGATTTTTTATGAACCGATTACCAGGTTATACATGTAGAACTACTAGAATTACCAGATTGTTTATGGACTGACTACCAGGTTATGCATGCATAACTACCAGATTGTTTTACCAAAATTAGCTTTCTACATTAGAATTCTATTGTGCTTCATACTAATGTGAAAAAAATATGCAGATATCATACTTTTTGGTGCAAACAATGAAGAAACACTTCCTAGGGGTGGTTCGCTCGGAATTACTGGCCCTGACATGAGTCTACCACAGTCAAGTACTGCTCACACACCTCCGGCAGAACAAAATAGTGGTAATGATGGCATCCCAAAAGTCATTTCTACACCCCAGCTGCCAACTACACACATGAGGTTCGATACATTGGAGGAAGCTGAAAGGCACTACAATATGTATGCGCGGAGGAAGGGATTTGGCATTAGGTACAACTACAGGAAGAAGTCAGAAGTAACGGGAGGGTACATAAGGGCAGCACTTGTTTGTCACAAGGCAGGTCACCAGAAAAAAGAACATGAAGACACTCAAAATCCTAAGCCTACTGTGCTGGAGAGAAATAGGAGTACAAACACAAGAACTAACTGCCAAGCTCGAATGATGATCAAGTTTAGGGATGGCAGCTGGGTTGTGACAGAGTTTTGTGATCAGCACAATCAACCGCTGATTAACAAATGGTCACTAACAGGATTCCTACGGTCACATAGAGAAATCCCGCAGGAGGACCAAGATTTCATCAAAGTTCTTCATTCGGTGAATATGGAAACAAGTAGGATGATGCAAGTTATGGCTACACTCTATGAGTCGCTTGAAGGAGTTTCGTATACACCAAAAGACATGGCAAACTTCAGAGCTTCAATTCGAGCTGAGAACAAGTACACAGATATGCAAGATACATTTACTTACTTTGATGAAATGAAGCAGCGAGATAATGATTTTTATTACAGATTCACGCTTGATGATGAAAACAGGGTTGAGAACTTATTTTGGGTAGATGGAGCTGCTAGAAGAGCATACAAACACTTCAATGATTGCATATCTTTTGATACAACATACTGTACAAACTAGTATAAGATGCCTTTTGCTCCATTTATAGGCATAAACAATCATGGGCAATCTATCCAGCTTGGATGTGGGTTCTTAAGGAATGAGCTCAGTTCTAGTTTTGACTGGCTATTTGAAACTTTTCTAATTTCCATGGATGGTGTAGCTCCAAAAAATATAATTACAGATCAGGATTTTGGAATGAGGTCAGCAATAGATAACAAGTTTCCAAACACTAGGCATAGGAACTGCCGTTGGCATATAGTTGACAAGGCAACAGAAGAGATTGTGCCATTAGTTGCAAGGATTCCTGGCCTACGAGAAGTGATCAATGATTGCCTAAATTGCAGCCTGTCACGAGAGGAATTTGAAGAGAGGTGGAATGACATGATACAAAAGTTTGGTTTGCAAGGACATACTAAGTTTTTGGCACTGTATGAGAAAAGAAGTTACTGGGTCCCTGCATACTTTATGCACTCCTTTTACCCATTCATGCAGACAACCCAACGGAGTGAAGGGTTTAATGCAGTGCTAAAACAATACATTAGTCCTTCAAACTCAGTCCTCGATTTTGTTCAGCAATATGCTGCTATCCAAGAAAAGATAATGAAAGCACAAAACAAAGAAGAAGCAGACTCATCCCTAACTACAGCTAAGACATGGTGCTGGCACCCAATTGAACATCACTTGTCAATAGTGTACACGCGTGGCATATACAACCGTTTTCAGAAAGAAATGTTATACACAATGTCCTACAACATAGTACAGACTGCTGATCGTATTTACACACTTGAATGCATCACAAAGTTTGTGCCCACATAACACAACAGAAACTACCAAGTTTATGCAGACCATGAAAATAGTGAGTACAAATGTCAATGCTGCAAATTTGAGAGGGATGGCATAGTCTGCTGTCACATTCTAAAGGTAAATTAAAAACTTGTTGTCAGTTCCTAGAATAACTATTGCTAGTTACCTGTTAGGAAAATAAATGATTGCCAGGTTTTAAAAAATATAGCAGCTTGCAAAATCATATGAAAAAACTGCCAGATTAAAAATGAACATAGTTAAAAATTTATTTAGTTTTCACATATTATGTTTTTCAGAAACATACTAACTATGCTACCCTACTATTTTTGCTTTTCCACATGAAGACCATGTTCTATATAGGATTGACAGTGATGCCACCGGCATACATTCTTAAAAGGTGGACTTGGAGCGCAGAGGAGAATTTAGTGGAAGAAACACCAGGCAAACCAGCGGAGCTGCCGGAGGATTCAAGGAAGAAGATGTCACTGGCAATAATGTGTAATGAGTTCAAAAGCATGGCACTATATGGAAATCAAACATATGATGGGAAGAAGATAATAAGGATGCATCTAAAAAATATGAAGAAGGATTTGGCTACACTAAAGAGAGAGACGGAAAAAAGAGCAAAAAAAGCTGCTGCTAATTCTGCCCTCCCAACAAATTCTTCACAACATACTACAACCCAGAGAAATCAGCAAGATGCAACTACAACAAGTATGGATGAATAACATAAAAAATCTGGGCCGGAAACACATCCAGCCAAACGCAAGAAGGCTGCTCCAAAGTCATCAACACACACATATGGTCCTAGGGCAACTAATAGTCCTAACTTCACAAGTTCAGAACCAATAATACCTCCAACCACTGCAGCATCTTCGGAAACATCCCATGCTGACATACGTGATCCCCGCAAATCAAACACAAAAGGAAGAAAGAGAAAGTATGCATTCGAGAATGCACTGAACATTGGCAGGAAGGAACTCCGTGTATGCAAACAATGTGGCTCGACGGAACATGATTTAAGAACATGCCCAGAAAGATCGCAGCTACCAAACCATAAATAAAAAAAGCCCTCTGCATTACCACATAAACAATTACTAATGTTCTACATTTTGTTGTTGTTTCATGTTGTAAAAGACATTGCGAATGTATGTTGTTGTTTCATGTTGTAAAAGACATTGCGAATGCATGGTGTATGGAGAATTGTAGTTTTACCGAATGACATTGTTGTTCAAATTTTCCCTCCAGTTGTCCTTTTCCTCATTGAAATCAGCAGTGATCCACTTGTATGGTATAATCCTCCTCAGTTTATAAGCATCACCTTTGCCAATTTGTGGGATGTTCTGCCCATCCCAATACTCGATGTTGTACAGCACATGAAAACCACAATTGAAACTACAAAAGGTGAAAAACAAAAAACACATCAATATTATCTGGAAACAGAAACTGCAACATAAAAAATTCAGAAATCCTAATCTGGAAATAAAAAAGACAGAGGAAAAGTTGACATACATATTTTCCTATAATGGCACATTGACAATTGTAAGTTCCAATCATGTATTTGGACCTTTGAGGTGGCATAATGAATTTGCCATAAAGCCTTGATCTTACTGATTAGAGCGTTTGCATGTTTAGTGAGACTTTCACTACCTTCGCCACGCATGGAGTCAAGTGCTTCAAACCTTTCAGCTTGAAAGTTCATAGACAAGCAATACCAGTGATTGCCTTCCTTAGTTCCTCTGCTAACCTCTTCAAGGACTGGAAAGAAATCTGGACAAAAAAAAGACAAGAGAAAAACAGGTAACTAATGTGAATTAAACAGGCAACTTCTCTGAATTAAAACAGGCAACTTAACATTGGTAATATGGCAATTAACCTGATGAAAACAGGCAACTTAGCACTGCTAATATGGTAATTAAAAGCTTGCTACTAATTTCAGAGTAGATGCTAACCTGTTTCATTACACTGAGGGAGTAATCTGGTCTTCTTTTCAAATAAGAAACACCAACCATCTTCTGAAACTGTCCAATAATCAAAAATTGGAGAGCCGATATGGAATTATCATCTTGCCCTCCACTTTGTTTGTACGGCACAGGTACTCAATACCAACTTCCATGTAATGATTTGACAATTCACCCCTAACGTGTATAGAATCAGCCAAGTCACCTGTTATAACCCAGCTGTCTGTGTATTTTATAATCTGGTACCTAGTTTTAAAAAGAAGGAATGAAAAGAATTAAGCATGAACAACCACCATGTTACAAAGATAAAAAAACAACAGCTACCAGATTAAAAATAAAAAGTTACCACAAAAAAAGAGGAACAACTACCAGATTAAGTTTGAACAGCTACCACCTTAAAAATGTGTTTAGTGGATTGAAGTGCTAACCCGGGGCACCACATAATTTTTCTAGAGTGTGTGCAGAATGACGGCTCGGGTTCCGTACAACGTGTGGCAGCTACCATTAGATTTTCCCTTTAGTGCAATAGCTACCAGATAAATGTGAACAAAACTACCCAATTATATTTGAACAATTACCATATATATTTGAACAACTGTGACAAAAAATAACTGCCATATATATTTGAACTACCAGATTATATAAGAACAACTACCAGATTATATAAGAATAACTATCAGAATATATAAAAAACAACTACTAGAAAACATATATTATGTTTACCTTTTCAAGTTGGATTGAACTGGCCTCGTATGTTTGTTGCTCACCATTATCTTCTGGTATACATTCTCCTGGTCTGAATTGACTTCGATCAAGTTATCAAAAGGAGACACCAGGAAACGGGACGCATTTTGTACCCTCACTTTGTGAGATTGCACCTTTGGTGTTATGCTTTGAACTGTGGTACCATCCATGGTGCTTGCGGGGGCTGCAGCTTTTATCAACTCTCTCCTCCTTTTCGAGAATGCTTTACAATAATCCTCATACTTATTAAGCTCTGCCGCACCTTCCTCACTAAGGTCCTTTGACAGCTTGAATTCTTCAAAATCAGATTCATTGCATGTTTTTTCAACAGGTTTGCTTGCTACTTCTGTGTATAGCAACAAACAAATTATCAAAAACAGTTATCCTATATACACTTGGCTTGCATGTAAAAAAACTTGATCATAGCACACAAATTATGGCAAAAAATGCGGCTACCTAATTAAATAATATTGGCTTCCAGATTATTTAAACTAGGTTACCATATGATTAAACTTTATTCCTATGTTTTACCGAAAGGTGATAACTACCATGTTTTAAACACATAGTTATCAGATGCAAAATTTTGAGAGAAAAAACAAAATTACAAAGGTTTATAATAATCGATATTAGCATAATATTTGCTTTATACAAAGACCATGCATGTTTATTATCATGCTACCAAAATATGTTACCTTGTGGGTTTGCCCAAGATATTGGAGCAACATCTTGCGCAAATACGGGCATCGAATGTTCCTTGGTAGAGATTGTGCAATCCATTGGAGAATCATTACCGGAATCTTCTTGTGAACTAAACCCCAAGTTGAAACGTGGAGGTGTAAACATTCCCACACGGTTATCTCTGTTTGAAATAGTAGATGGACCTCCTGCATCCATATATTTCCTTTTCCTAGAAGTACCTTCTGCTGTGCTTGCATGTGTTTCATCATCCCTAGGCAACACTCCTTTCTTTGTTACTGATTCAGACAAACCTCTAACAAGTTCTTGAATTTTTGGTGGTACTGCAACTGGTTGCCCACTAAGAAAACCAGGAATTCCCAATTGAGCACCAACTAAAGGGGACAACTTCCATGGCCTGTAATAGCTGCTCCAACCTCTAGGGAATGTACCTTGTGCTACCGGTGAAACCACCATGGTTCTGCACATGTTCTCGCTTGCTATAGTTGTTTTTGATTTCAAGTTGTCAACAGTTGGTGATATTTGGATTGCATTGGCCTTGTTTTTCCATCGCCTGAATTAGTTTTTTGGCTGCCAACAGAAAGTGTTGCAGGATTGCTAGCTGATGACATCTTTGTGGCAGCAGGGGAAATTGGGATAGCAGTGTTCATTGACTTTCCATCACGGATCCTCGCAGCAGTGGTATCTTTTTGATTGTTGATAACTGTAGGTGACACCACAAAAGCTGAATTTGAACTCTTCCCATCCTCGATGGTTGGAGATAAGCTAGTAGACTTGCACTTGGCATCAATAACATGATCAGTACTGGGGTTCTTCGTATTTTGAATCTGAGCAAGCCTAGGAGATTTCCTTGAAGGTGTGTTGCTTGACAAACTATGCCGTTTCCTACAGGCAAAAAAAGCAAAAAAGCGAAAAGGGATGTTAGACAAAAAAACTATATATCTTACATACTATAAGGAAAAAAAGTTGATTGCAAAAAATCCCATAAGAGTAAAAAAACCACACCTTTTATTGGTATTCACACTCTCAGATACATGAGAATTTTGTGCTTTATTGCTACCCCCCGGACTGCTCATGAACCTTCTTTGAATCAGCGTTGTAGTATAAAAAAAAGTAAAAACAAGGTTTAATTGCCAGATTAATTATGAACAACTATCATGTAAAAATAACTACACTACCAGGTTTTTATAAACATGGACTTGCAGCAAAAAGGAAAAAAATATTTAATTGCCATATTAAATACTTGCTACTGCCATAAAAAATACATTGGCTTATCAGGTTGCTGCGAGAAAAGTAACAGAAGGTTTAACTGCCATATTCATTCTGAACAATTATCATGTAAGTAGTAATTGAGTAGGAGGTTTCAACAAACATTAAGAAGACATACTTAGATTTAAGAAGACAAAATTGCCAGATTACTTAGATATAACTGCCATGGAATTTACACTAGGTTGCCAGCATAAACAGCTGGACTATCTTACCTCCTTTTTGGATTCTTCAAAACATTCTCTTCACTTTCAGTTGTTGAATTATATGTGCCAATGGGATCTCCTGCTTCAGAACACTTGTTGATAGGGATCCCGAGCTCTTCTGCAACTAAACACTTGATCTTGTTATGCATGTCCAATTCACTGGCTTTTGGTTTAAGTGGCTGCTCTTTCATGGCACTTAGCCTTGCTACAAGACATGCTGCATCTCCCTTTATTTCTTGTTCAGCTTGTTGGGTGCAATCCATTGGGGAATCGACAGAAAAATAAGCATGTCCTTCACTCCTGTCGGAAGCATCAGTGTCACTAAATGATGGAACCTTGATTTGAGAGTGCATAGCAGGAGGAGATGCACTTGTACTAGCCACGGATTTGGATTTTTTTGGTGTTCCGAATGCTTGAAAATTGATTCTAGTGCTTGCACGGTGACTAGGTTCTACATCATCTTCATTTCTCTTATTTTCCTCATCTGAATCTGATGAAGAAGAATAATTTTCTTCATATACATTTGGCTCTTGAGCATCAACATGTGCAGCTTCCTCATTTTCTTCTGTTTCATCTAACTCAGTCAAACCTTGAATAAGGTTGCTCAAAAGATTATTAAGCCCAGATGCAAAAGTTTGCATGAGATTGAAAGCTTTGATCTTTTGCTGCAAAAAAGGTACTAAGTTAGACAACAAAAAAAAGTTTCATACCATGAATTTAATTAACTAGTACGTAATATAAAAATATCAGCACCTTCTCCTTGCATGTAGCATGAATATTAAGATTCATCCAAGCATCAAAAACATATGGCCCCCCAAAAAGACCCGTTCCCCTAGCAAAATCATTTTTGAATTCGTCCCTTAGCTGCAAAAAAATGTGGAGGCGGTGATGTTACATAAACAAATAAAAAAACAGGAACATGTAAAAGAGGCACAAAAAAGGAACAAAAGAAAAGGCAAAACACAAGAATTCCTAACCTTCATGCATCCAAAAACGGTTGAATCAAACTCCTGCGCATCCATTTCACCAAGTACATCGATTGCATCTTTAGTCCAGCAATTAATAGCAAACTGTGAATGCTCAAACCCAAGATCCATATCATCGGTATCGAGAGCAGAAAAGTATCGCAACTTCAAATTTGACAAAAAAATCATAACGTTATGTGGCTACCAGATAAAAATTGGCTTGCCTTAAACAAATAAAAACATGGCTGTCACAAAAAAATTACACTATGATGCCAAGTAAAAAAGTGATACGGCTATCTGGCTATCAGATAAAATTGACTTGACTATCACAAAAAACATATGCCTGCCACAAAATTACAGTAGGATGCCAGGTAAATAAGTAACAAGCTATGAGGCTACCAGATAAAATTGCCTTGGCAAAAAAACACATGACTACCATAAATATTACTATAGGATGCCAGGTATATGAATAGAAACTCTCACCATGCAATACAACAAACACCCTTTTGTGTATTTTTTTGTTGGATAGGTGCTTTTGTAGTTCATCAGCAATAAACTTGCACATATTCATTTCTTGAGCTTGCCCTACATCTCCCTAAATAAAAACATTAGATCACAAGATTAAAAAAATAGGAACATGTATATAGAGATCTATAAAACTCAAAAGAAACATGTAAAAAATGTAACAAATAGTGACGTACCAGCATTGGATAACATTTGTTACTCATTCTAGTATCAGTAGTAGGAGCAACAACTGTCGATGTGATGAACAACATCCAAAGCTCTCTAAATGTTTCATCTGTCTCCTTGTACTCAGCTATCTTCTTGCCAATTTCAGAAACTTTTGGCCTACTACTTTCACCAGGAAAAAGCCTTGCTGCAATCTCAACTTCCAAATCATAATCTACATAGTATTTGACAGCCAACTGTCCACATGGCAGCCCAATCATATCATGGACAGACTCCTCTATCAAAGGGATCACTCCACGACGAGGGATTACAAAAGATCGCCTAGCCGAATCGTAACATTGTGCAAACTAGTAAATGACAGGATTGTGCAACTGCTCACACTTGATATCAAGGAAACTACCATGCCCCATGGATACTATGGCATTGCGTTGATCGTCAATTAAACTCTTGTACAACTTTAAGATAGGTGTCGGCGAGGCCCTGTTCCTTTCTCCAGCGAAAACCTATCAATAAAAGAAAAAAGGTTATTTAAATGCAGCTATCAGATTACTTTGACATAGCTACCAGAATTTTTAAATGCAGCTATCAGATTACTTTCACATAACTAACAGGCTAATTTAAGATCAATTACCAAATTTTCAAATGCAACTACCAGGCTAATTTAGTACACAACTATCATGTTAATTTGCCATAGCTACCAGGTTTTCAAGATAAAAAATGACATAGTATTACATGCAGTGCATCTTAGTAAATTTTTCCTAAACTAAATGCAGATACCAACATAATAAAAAGTAGCTTTAGAAAATAAATTAATATTACAACACATCCAACTTACAATACGCTTCTTTCTTGCAACTTTTCCATGCCGAGAAATCATAGCATCCCTTTGTTTTTCCTTTCTCTGAGCCATACCATCCAGGATATCTGAGCCATACCAGATTATATACAAAAAACTTTCAGATTATATGACTACCAGATTATGCAGGAGAGCCTAACAGATTCATCATAGTTGAACTACCATATTAAATACAAATCTCTACTAACTAAAAAGAATGACATCCAAAATCAGGTTACTTATAAACCAGATTAATTTTAAGTAACTACCAGATTATAGAACAACTAACAGAATATGTGTATACAACTATCAGTTTACTTATAAAACAACTACCAGAATATGTGTATACAACTACCAGTTTATTGTTGAAGGACTACCAGATTATATATGAACAACTAGGAGCTTATTCAACATAGTTTTCCTTATAAAACTACAAGATTTTATAAAACATAAATACCATTTTATTTTAAAAATGACTACCAGATTATTCATACTTGATGAAAAAACAGAAATAATTCATACTTAATAAAAAACAACCACACAAATTCCTCAACCACTTGCTACCTACACACTAATTTCAACCCCCAAAAAACTCCTTATGGCTATTGCATATGAATTGAATCCCCTCTACCACTTGGCTTACCCATTTACACTTGCACTTTACACTTTTGATCCATTCAAAACACAAGAACTAAATGATGTTGTTTCCTGCGATCAAAACTAAATGATGTATCTCTTGCATACTACTTGCACCCACCAAAACAAAATGAAAACCTAGCACTCAAAAACTAATCGGAAACAAAAATGAAGAACCACCCACACAAATCGACCATCTAGAATGCAATATTACAGATCACAACCAGAACCATCCACTAAAAAACTAGCAAACTAGCAAAAACCGTCACCCCGACCATATACTGGTAGTTATGGAGAGGGGGAGGAGATTGGTGAGGGAGAGGGGGATTGGTCAGGGACAGCGGCGGAAACACAACGACGAGCTACCCCCTCCCCACAGGTCACAAAAACGCCACCCAACTACGAGCATCGCCGGCGGCGCGAGCAGAGCGCATCGGCGGCGGCGCCTCCCGCGGACTTAGAGCGCATCGGCGGCGCGAGGAACAGAGCGCATCCGCGGCGGCGCCTCCCGTGGTAGAAGAGCACATCGGCGCGGCGAATCGATGGTACCAAAGCGCATCGCGCGCGGTGGTAGCAGAGCGTACCGACGCGACGCCTCCCGCGGGCTTAGAGCGCATCGGCGGCGCGAGGAAGAGAGCGCATCCGCGGCGGCGCGAACAGAGCACAGCGGTACAGTGACGGTAAAAAAAGGATGCGGGATGAAATCACCACCGGAAGGGCTGCATGGATCTGTCGGTCACCGGCGGCGAGCAGCTAGCGAGCGACGACGAGCGGCGAAAGCGTCGCCGGCAGATTCGCCTCCCCAACTGTGCTCTCACAGACAAAAAAAGACCTGAATAAATTTCTACGGCACACCCCCCAAATTCAAACACACTGCCACAGACAGGTCGATCCCACGTTCGGTTGGTCCCACCTTCTGTGCCACGTAGGCCACGATCACGGAGAGAGTGGCGCCGTTCTGTGCCACGTAGGCCATGACAAGGGAGAGAAGAAACCACCCCGTTCTATGCCGGTCCGTCGTGCACGATTTGGTTGCCTGCGTCACCTGACGTCACCCGCGCACGACTTCCACCCCGCACGGCGCCTCTGGTTAGATTATTCCTTCTTTTTCTCTTTGATTGCATATTAGTATTGTTTCGATGTGTATCCTCTCAAATTTAGATAAAAAATCTACTTCCTCCGACCCATATTAGTTGATGTGTATTTGTCTAGATTCGAATGTATCTAGCACTAAAACATGTCTAGATACATTCGAATCTAGACAAATTCAAGTTAACTAATATAAGTCGGATGGAGTATCAAATATCTCAGGGACGACTAGTATATACTACAGTCTACTGTTGGTTGCAAACCAAACAATAGACTATTTTGTCAAAATATTGGTCAGTGCAGTGGCTGCAATCCAAACATGAACACTTTACCGAAATTTTGGCTAATCTTTTTTAAATACTCCCTCCGATTCATATTACTTGTCATTAAAATGGATGTATCTAGACATGTTTTAGTGCTAGATACATCTATTTCAATGACAAGTAATATGGATCGGAGGGAGTAATACATTTTTTTATTCAATTTTACAAATAATACACGAATTGCGAATGTTGCAAATATAACGGACCGTCGTCCGTTTAAAAGACGAGCCGGCTGCTTCTTTATTCGAAAAGACGACAGCCTGGTCTTCTTTTATCCAAAAGACGACAGCGTTGCCTTCTTTTTCCCAAAATACAATTGCTTGCCTTCTTTTTCCCAAAAGCCGACCGAGCATCACGCTAGGCAACAGGGGGTGCAGCGCGGTTCGTCCATCGAATGGACGAAGGTTGGTTCGTCCATTGAAGGGACGGCGCGCCCCAGCATATAGCCCAGCGTCAGCCCGTCGTCGTCCTCCCCCTCCTCTCTCTCTCGCTGTTCTTCCTCTTTCTCTCTCGCTTGCTCTCGTTTTCACCAGGTGCTGCACCGATTTTTAGCCCATATTTCTATCCAAACTCGCTGCTCTAACACATTAGCAAGCTAGTAGAGTCCCGATCTACTAATGTGATAGCCTGGTGTTGTGATTTGAGTCGTTTTAGTGGAGGGATCTGGTGGTGTTCTTGTTGATCAATGGCCATGGTGGAGGCTGGTGCTGGGACTTGAGGAAGGTGCATGGTGGAGGTGCTGATCCGTTGACCTGAGGCGGCTGCATGACAGGACTTCGCACGCTTCAAGGGTAAACCCTAATTTCTTGCTAATTGCAGTCATGTGTGTATGTTTATAGGTAGCCTTTGATGGGGTCTATTAGATGCAAGATATTTGTAGAGTATTATGTGTCAATGTACGTGTATTTGACTATTTTCGGTATTTTTTAGGTCGAAAATCATGTCAAATAATGTAGTGTTTAGATTCTTCTATGGTGCTGGTTTCGTCAGAACAAACCAGTACGGAGTTAATTTGAGCGAGTTTAATTTTATGGATGAAGTGCTTCAGAATCCTGAAACAGTGCCCGTTACTTAGTTGAAGGATTGGTTATGTGCTTGTTTAGGGCTCCCTCCGACTCATACTGTCAGTGTGCATGCTTTATGGACTAAGTCAAGGCAAACCCCTAATTTTTATTTAAGGCCAATAGAAGCACAACATAAATGGGTCAAACTTTTGCAAGCTTGCCAGAAAAAAGTAGTTAACCCCAGTCTCTTAGTGTTACCTGTGGCGAAAGAGGTTGGGTATGATCATGGCCAGAGTAGTCAGACCGGTCATGCTGAAGGTAGTTATGATCATGGCCAGAGTAGTCAGGGCCAAGAGGGTGGTGGCGGTTATGAATCAGGTCACAGTAGCTATGCACACACCAGGGGTGATGGTTATGTATCGGAGGACGGTGGTGAAGGATTAGGGGAAGACATATTCAGTGGTGAAGCTGATGAGGACGAGATATATGATGGTTTGTTGCAACATCAAATGGAAGCCGAAGACTCATAAGGCTACAATGATACGGCTGATGATTCTGGCGAGTCTGATCAAGAAGAGATCGGCCAACCTATTCCGGCATCATAGAATAATGACAACACAACAGCAATGACTGTGAACGATGGGCATGATTCGGCGTGGCAGTATCACGCGAACAACATCTCTCTAGGTGCATTATATCCTAGCAAGAAACATCAGCAGGAAGCAATTGTTCAGTGGTCAATGTCCATGCAACGGGTCTTGAAAATGAAGGTGTCATCACAACAATATTTGACATTGGTTTGCAAGGAAGCCGGATGTCCTGCAAGGGTGCATGCCCATGTCCCTAGGTATGACACAAACTAGAAGGTCACCGATGTTGTGATGCACACATGTGAACTTGACAGTGTCCTTCAGGACCATTGTAACCTCACGTCAACCCTCCTGGCTAGACTGTTATACACAGAGATAGTGGAGGGCAAAGCCATGGGGGTGAAAGCTATCATTAACAAAGTTTCTGTCAGATTTCGCTACAATATTACATACGGGAAGGCTGGAGGACTAAGAAAAGGGCACTGGAGGCAAGGTTTGGTTCGTTTTGAGACGGGTACGACTGTGTTGTTAGGATGCTCCAGACACTGCAGGCTAGGAATCCAGGGCCCTACGTGGACATCCAACACTTTACATTGCCCAGGAACCTAATTTGAGGGTACTTCATCGAGTGTTCTTCTCATTTGCTATATGCATAGAAGCTTTCACTCACTGTCGACCAGTCATCTGTGTGGATGGTACATTTCTCACTGGCAAGTACATGCGTCAGATATTGACTGCCATAGGTCAAGATGGAAACAATCAAGTTGTTCCACTTGTTTTTGCTTTCGTGGAGAGCGAGAACACCGAGAGTTGGGTATGGTTTTTCAGGCAGCCAAAGATAACAATTGTGAGAGATACACTGAATGTATGCGTCCTTCATGATAGGCATCCAGGTATACTAAGCGCGATAAAGAAGCTCACACATCTCAGTCCTGATGAAGTTAATCCATGGCTGGACATGCAAAGTCGTTGGTGCATGCGGCATCTAGGGGGCAACTTTTTCTCACAGTTCAGGAACAAGTCTCTTATGAACCGATTCAAGAAGCTTTGCAAGCAGAACCAAGAGTGGAAGTACATCAAGTGTCGTGGCTATCTTGATGACTTCACTAAAAAACATGTGACTCAGAGGAGAGCATCTAGAGCAGCAGCGGTCGCGGCTCATGCAGCGGCGTTAGCTGCACATGTAACAACAGGAGCAGCACCACCGGAGGAAGAACTCATTGCCCTTTCTGACTTGCCAGGATTTGACCAACCCGGTACTAGGAGAAGGTTTGGCAGAAGGATTAAAAAATTTCAGGAATAGATACAACACGAGCCTGTAGAGAGGTGGTCTCTGCTACATGACACTCATGGTGCTAGGTTTGGCGTCATGACTACAAATCTGACTGAAACTTACAACTTTGTCTTGAGAGGAAGCAGGGATCTGCCATTAACATCCATTGTGGAGTGTATTTTCACTGGAACTCTAAAGTATTTCAGAGACAGACTCCAAATGGCTCAGATGCATATCATGAACAACCCAAACACGAGGTATTGCTCAAAGATCATGCATTACATGGATGCCAAGATGGAGAAGGCTCGGTCCTTGCATGTCGACGAAGAGCAAATTGACTTGCCTATATTTGGCACTCACTGGACCCGTCGCAAAGTCAGTGTAATGTCTTAATAAATTGCACTTCTGGTACTACAATATGAAAGTTACTAACAACTATTTTGTCATGCAGTGTCGTTTCGCGGGAGAGCAAGTCGTTAGATGCTATCCATCGTTCAGCGAGCAGTTCGACAGACTGAAAGAGGATGTCGTGATTTGGGAGCCGTACACCCTGCAAACACGACACAGACACGAGAGATCGAGAGTATTGGCTGACTAAATCCAAGATCATCTTCGATTGCCTAGTTGAGGAGATGTCTCAACAGAGGGTCATGCGGCAGTTCGGTCTTTGCCAGATGGAAGATCCCCCGCGTTCGGATGTTCCCCTTCCAGATGTCGTGCACGCGTAAGTAAATATATCTACATAAGGAATATGTCTCATACTTCATCTATGTTCTTTAATGACGGTCTAACAAATTTTAAAGACAGGTACTCTCGGAAAACTAACAAGACCGCCACTCAATGGATCCAACAGGTGGGGATTTACGTCAACGAGTGGCAGAATGCACCAACACAAGTGTGACACGCTGGCCTGTTTGATATGGAGCTATTCCACGGATATTTACAGAGGTACATGTCGATGACACGGATACGTCTCATTCCACACGCACATGACGATGAGATATACCCTAGCCAGTCAACACTGGAGTCCTGACAATCAGCGATAAGTACTTTATTTAGAGCATAATCAACATGAGTGCCTATGTAGTGCATACTTAACTATGAGACAAATGAAGGCCGACATGTGTTGGAGATATGCCCTAGAGGCAATAATAAATATAGTTATTATTATATCTTTGTGTTTATGATAAATGTTTACATTCATGCTATAATAGTATTAGGAAACATTGATACTTGTGTGATTTGTAAACTTAATTTGAAGTCCCTAGTATAGCCTCTATACATCACTAGCTTGTTGGTTGATAACTGATTGTGGTTTCCCTATCATGAACATTGAGATGTTATCAACAAGAAGATCATATCGTTAGGAGAATGATATGGTGGACATACTCCTATAGATAAGCGTAGCATAAAGATCAAGTCATTTCAATAGTTCAATTGATATATGCTTTCTGATACATAGTAACCTAATTCCTTCGACCATGAGATCATGCATATCACCTTTACCAGATGGATGCTTTGATGACATCAAACACCACACCATAACTAGGTGGCTATAAAGTTGGCATTGAGTGTTCGGAAAGTATTGGTTGAGACAGATGGATCAAGAGTGGGATTTGTCCATCCATATGACGGATAGATATACTCTAGGCCCTCTCGGTGGAATGTCATCCAATTAGCTTGCAAGCATGTGACTAGCTCACAAGGGATCACATATCATGGGAACGAGAAAAGAGTACTTATCGGTAACGAGGTTGAACTAGGTATGTAGAGATACCGACGATCATAACCTCGGATAAGTAAACTATCGTGAGACAAAGGGAAATTGGTATCGTATGTAAGTGGTTCATTCGATCGCAAAGTAATCGTAGAAATATGTGGGAGCCATATGAATTTCCAGATTCCTCTATTGGTTATTGTTCGGAGAAGTGTCTCGATCATGTCCGCATAATTCACGAACCGTAGGGAGACACACTTAAGGATTCGACGTTGTTTGAGTAGTTATGGAATGAATGAGAAAGAGACCAAATGTTGTTCGGAGTCTCGGATGGGATCCGGGATATCACGAGGAGATCCGGAATGGTCTGGAGAATAAGATTCATATAAGGAAAGTCCCGTTTCGGAGTTGGGGAATGATTCCGGTGTTTTCATTGGGAATGTTCTAGAAGGTTCCGGAATGCCCGGCACTCCAGAGGGGAAGGAGTACATGAATGTGTCATTGCAAGTTGGAATGATTGCATCATGTACTAAGTGTCTTCGCTCTCCAAAATAAAGGGTTTATTCAAATCCTAAATTGAAAAGTCAAACGGCTAGTTTGAAAGTCAAACGGCAAGTTTTGGAAAGAGGAGGAGGAGGTTGAAACCGAGTTGGGGAGGGAGTCCCTCCTCCCCAAGCCGGCGCACCACCCAAGCCGAGTTGGGGAGGGACTCCACTCCCTTCCCTTGGCCGCCGGCCCCTCCACCTATATAAGGAGGAGCAGGGCTCCCTCCTAGGACACACAAGTCCCTCACCTCAAACCCTGGAAGCTGCAGCCCACCATAGCCGCCGCCGCCCCCTAGGGTTTTGCCCTAGCCGCCGACTTGGGGGTCCCCGGAACCTAGCCTCCGGCTCTAGCACTTCCTCCTTGGTGTGTCTAAACCCTAGAACACCGAGGAGCTCTCTCATACTCCACCATACTCGCTCCGGCTTAAGGCGAAGCCCTGCAAGATCTCCCCTCTACTTCCGGTACCACGTCGTTGTGCTGCCGGAATCACGAGGAGAGTGCTACAACCTCCACTGCCTGCTGGAACAAGGGAGAGGAAGGTCTTCGTCGAGTACCGAACGTGTGACCGACTGCGGGAGCGCTGCCGGAATGCAGCGCCGGAAGGATCGTCTACGCGATCTTGAGATCGGGAAGAGTACGACTACATCACCCACGAGAATCCGCTCTCGTTAAACACTTTGGAATCTTCGAGGGTAAGTTATTCCATCGACTCATTGCTACAATCTAGTAGATAGATCTTGGCTTGTTTGTTTGTATGCGATAGAAATTTTTTGTTTTCCATGCTACGAGACCCTACAGTGGTATCAGAGCCGTGTCTATATGTAGATCTGTTGCACGAGTAGAACACAATGGTCATTATGGGCGTTGATGCTTTTATTGTCGATTGCTTCTTGTGTACTTTGCATCTTGCGGTATGTTGGGATGAAGCGGCCTGGGCTAACCTTACATGACATCGTTCATGAGACTTGCTCCACGCTTGACATGCAACTTGTATTGCATAAGTGGCTTTGCGGGTGCCTGTTTCTCCTTGCATAGTTAAGATCCAATTTACAACGGGTGATCAACAATACTAGTATCAATGTTGTGGTTCTTGTTCGTAAGTTAGAACGACACTTATTGAAAGCCCCAAACCACGTAAAATATGCAAAGAAAGTAGAGGCGTCTAACTTTGTTTTGCAGGGGTGTGCAGTGATGTGATATGGCCATGATTGTGATTATATTTGATGTATGCAATGTTCCTTATTGTAAGTTGGCAACCGGCAGGAGCCATATGGTTGTCTTTAATTTATGTTAAGACCCGAGTGTCTATTCAAAGTAGTTGTAATAGTTGAAGCCGGTGGACGACAACCATGGAGAGGCGTCATTGACCTTGATGCAATGCCGGTGGTGATGGAGATCATGTTCGTGCTTGAAGATGGAGATCCGAAGCACAAAGAAGAAAGGCCATATCATATCACATATTATGAATTGCATGTGATGTTAATCCTTTATGCATCTTGTATTGCTTAGTAGACGACGGTAGCATTATAAGATGATCCCTCATGCACATGAATTTCAAGTCATAAAGTGTTCACCCTTAGTTAGCACCGTTGCTAAAGCTTGTTGTTTCGAAGCACCACGTGATGATCGGGTGTGTTAGATTCTGCAAGTGTATACAACGTGAGCAAGCCAGATTTTCTCATGCGGAAACTAAGGTTTGATCTTGACGAGCCTAGCATGTACAGACATGGTCTCGGAACACGGATCACCAAAAGGTAAAGCATGAATCATATAGTAGATATGATGAACATGACGATTGTTCGCCATTGAAACTATATCAAATCTCGTGATGATCGGTGTTGATGTAGTGGATTTGGTTCGTGTGATCACTAAAACAATGTGAGGGATATTGTTTTGAGTGGGAGTTCACCTAGGTTAATTTTATTAATTTGAACTCAATTTGTCATAAACTTAGTCTAAACTATTGCAAATATGTTGTAGATCAATGGCAGCCCCTACCATCGGTTTTAATGCGTTCCTAGAGAAAGAAAAGTTGAAAAACAATGGAAGCAACTTTGCGTATTGGTTACACAATTTGAGGATTGTCCTCACAGCTGGTAATTTGACCTATGTGCTGGATGCACCGCTGGGTGAACCACCTGCAGCTGATGCTTCCGATGAAGTAAAGAATGTTTACCTCGCTCGCAAGAATCAGTACTCCATAGTTCAGTGTGCTATCTTGTATGGTTTGGAATCGGAGCTTCAGAAAAGGTTTGAGAATTCAGACCCATATGATATTGTCGAGGATCTCAAATTGATCTTTGAGACTCATGCGGCAATTGAAAGTTATGAGGCTTCTGAAAAGTTCTTTAACTGCAAGATGGAAGAGGGCAGCTCCGTCAGTGAGCATGTGCTTAAGATGTCTGGGCACGCAAACAAACTTCAAAGCTTGGGTATAGTGATTCCTAATGCTTTGGGGATTTACTGTGTCCTACAATCAGTACCACCAAGTTACAAGAACTTTGTGATGAACTACAACATGCAGAACATGAACAAGCAGTTGCCAGAATTGTTTGCTATGTTGAAGTCTGCAGAAGTGGAGATCAAGAAAGAGCACCAAGTGTTGTTGGTCAATAAGACCACCAAATTCAAGAAAGGCAAGTCTAAGCAGAAGGGACACTTCAAGAAGGGTGGTAAGAAAGTTACCACGCCGGCGAAGAAGACCAAGGCTGGACCTAAGCCTGAAACTGAGTGCTTTTACTGCAAGGGAGAAGGTCACTGGAAGCGGAATTGCCCAAAGTACTTGGCGGATTTGAAGAACGGCAACATCAAGAAGAAAGGTATATCTGATATAAATGTTATTGATGTGTATCTCACTAGTACTCGTAGTAGTGCCTGGGTATTTGATACTGGTTCGGTTGCTCATATTTGTAACTCGAAACAGGTGCTGCAGAATAAACGGAAGCTAGCGAAGAACGAGGTGACGATGCGCGTGGGAAACGGATCAAAGGTTGATGTGATCGCGGTCGGCACGCTACCCCTTCATCTACCATCGGGATTAGTTTTATACTTAAATAATTGTTATTTAGTGTCTGCGTTGAGCATGAACATTATATCGGGATCTTGTTTATTGCGAGACGGTTACTTGTTTAAGTCCGAGAATAATGGTTGTTTGATTTATATGAGTAATATGTTTTATGCACATGCACCTTTGATAGATGGTCTATTCTTATTGAATCTCGATAGTGGAAATACACATATCAACAACATTGAGGCTAAACGTTTGAAATCAAACGATAATTCGACCTATATGTGGCACTGTCGTCTTGGTCACATTGGAGTGAAGCGTATGAAGAAACTCCATTCCGATGGACTTCTTGAATCACTTGATTTCGAATCACTTGAAAGATGCGAAGCATGTCTGATGGGAAAAATGACTAAGACTCCATTTTCTGGTATGATGGAGCGAGCTACGGACTTATTGGAAATCATACATACCGATGTGTGTGGTCCAATGAGTGTAGCATCGCGCGGTGGTTATCGTTATGTTCTTACCTTCACGGATGACTTGAGTAGATATGGGTATATCTATTTCATGAAACATAAGTCCGAGACTTTCGAGAAGTTTAAGGAGTTTCAAAGTGAGGTAGAGAATCAACGTAACAAGAAGATTAAATTTCTACGTTCTGATCGTGGAGGTGAATATCTAAGTTACGAGTTTGGCGAGCATTTGAAGAAATGCGGAATACTTTCACAATTGACACCGCCGGGAACACCACAGCGTAATGGTGTGTCCGAACGTCGTAATCGAACTCTCTTAGATATGGTTCGTTCTATGATGTCACTTACAGATTTACCGCTATCATTTTGGGGTTATGCATTAGAAACAGCCGCATTCACTTTAAATAGGGCACCGTCTAAATCCGTTGAAATGACACCATATGAATTATGGTTTGGGAAGAAACCTAGATTGTCGTTCCTTAAAGTTTGGGGATGCGAAGCCTATGTAAAGAAGTTACAGCCGGACAAGCTTGAACCCAAAGCGGAAAAATGCGTCTTCATAGGATACCCGAAGGAAACTATTGGGTATACCTTCTATCACAGATCCGAAGGCAAAATCTTCGTTGCCAAGAATGGATCCTTTCTAGAGAAGGAATTTCTCTCGAAAGAAGTGACTGGAAGGAAAGTAGAACTCGACGAGGTTGTCGAACCTTCTCTCGAAATTGCGAGTAGCGCAGCACCGGAAGAAGTTCCTATGGTGCCTGCACCAATTAGAGAGGAAGCTAATGATGATGATCATGAAACTTTGGTTGAAGTTGCTACAGAGCCTCGGAGTTCAACGAGAACTCGTACCACTCCACATTGGTATGATCCCGTTATGAGTGTCATGTTGGTGGACAACACCGATGACCCTGAGACATATGCGGAAGCGATGATGAGCCCAGATTCCAATAAATGGCAAGAAGCCATGAAATCTGAGATTGGATCCATGTACGAAAACCAAGTATGGACTTTGGTGGACTTACCGGATGGCCGGAAGGCTGTCGAGAACAAATGGATTTTCAAGAAGAAAACAGATGCTGATGGTAATGTTACTGTCTATAAAGCTCGACTTGTCGCAAAAGGGTTTCGACAAATTCAAGGAGTTGACTACGATGATACTTTCTCACCAATAGCGAAACTAAAGTCTGTGAGGATTATGTTAGCAATCGCTGCATATTATGATTATGAGATTTGGCAGATGGATGTCAAAACAGCATTCCTCAATGGAGACATTGATGAAGAGTTGTATATGATGCAACCCAAAGGTTTTGTCGATCCTAAAGATGCTAACAAGGTATGCAAACTTCAACGGTCCATCTATGGATTGAAGCAAGCATCCCGAAGTTGGAATCAACGTTTTGATAAGGTGATCAAAAGTTTTGGTTTTATACAAACTTATGGAGAAGCTTGTATTTACAAGAAAGTGAGTGGGAGCTCTGTAGCATTCTTAATACTATATGTGGATGACATATTGTTGATTGGGAATGATGTAGACCTTCTTAATAGTGTCAAGGAATATTTGAATAATAGTTTTTCAATGAAGGATCTTGGCGAAGCAGCTTACATATTAGGCATAAAGATTTACAGAGATAGATCGAAACGCCAAATATCATTGTCACAGAGTACATATTTGGACAAAGTTCTAAAGAGATTTGGAATGGAAGATAGCAAGAAAGGGTTCTTGCCCATGTTGCCCAATACGACCTTGAGTAAAACTCAAAGTCCGACATCGGCAGAAGATAGAGAAAGGATGAGTAAGACTCTCTATGCCTCAGCCATAGGATTTCTAATGTATGCCATGCTATGTACTAGACCCGACATTGCATATGCTGTTAGTTTAACTAGCAGATATCAAAGTGATCCAGGAGTGGATCATTGGACAGCGGTCAAAAACATCCTTAAGTACTTGAGAAGAACTAAGGATATGGTTCTTTCTTATGGAGGTGATGAACAGCTCGTTGTTAATGGTTACACCGATGCTAGTTGGAACACCGATCCGAATGATTCTAAATCACAATATGGATACGTATTTATTTTGAATGGTGCAGCAGTTAGCTGGAGGAGTGCAAAGCAAAGCGTTGTGGCGAGATCTTCAACTGAATCGGAATACATGGCTGCTTCGGAGGCTTCACAAGAAGCGATATGGATGAAAGAGTTCATTACAGAGCTGGGTGTGGTTCCTAGTGCGCTAGACCCAATGTCTATCTACTGTGATAACATGGGCGCCATAGCCAATGCGCAAGAACCAAGGTCACACAAGAAGCTAAAGCACATCAAGCTACGTTTTCACGCTATTCGAGAACATATACAAGATGGGGATATAAAGATTTGCAAAGTACACACAGATCTGAATGTGGCGGATCCGTTGACTAAACCTCTCCCGAGGGCAAAACATGACCAGCACCAAACTGCCATGGGAGTTCGGTATATTACCATGTAATCTAGATTAGATGACTGTTGGAGATATGCCCTAGAGGCAATAATAAATATAGTTATTATTATATCTTTGTGTTTATGATAAATGTTTACATTCATGCTATAATAGTATTAACAAGGAAACATTGATACTTGTGTGATTTGTAAACTTAATTTGAAGTCCCTAGTATAGCCTCTATACATCACTAGCTTGTTGGTTGATAAATGATTGTGGTTTCCCTATCATGAACATTGAGATGTTATCAACAACAAGATCATATCGTTAGGAGAATGATATGGTGGACATACTCCTATAGATAAGCGTAGCATAAAGATCAAGTCATTTCAATAGTTCAATTGCTATATGCTTTCTGATACATAGTAACCTAATTCCTTCGACCATGAGATCATGCATATCACCTTTACCGGATGGATTCTTTGATGACATCAAACACCACACCGTAACTGGGTGGCTATAAAGGTGGCATTGAGTGTTCGGAAAGTATTGGTTGAGACACATGGATCAAGAGTGGGATTTGTCCATCCATATGACGGATAGATATACTCTGGGCCCTCTCGGTGGAATGTCATCCAATTAGCTTGCAAGCATGTGACTAGCTCACAAGGGATCACATATCATGGGAACGAGAAAAGAGTACTTATCGGTAACGAGGTTGAACTAGGTATGTAGAGATACCGACGATCATAACCTCGGATAAGTAAACTATCGTGAGACAAAGGGAAATTGGTATCGTATGTAAGTGGTTCATTCGATCGCAAAGTAATCGTAGAAATATGTGGGAGCCATATGAATTTCCAGATTCCTCTATTGGTTATTGTTCGGAGAAGTGTCTCGATCATGTCCGCATAATTCACGAACCGTAGGGAGACACACTTAAGGATTCGACGTTGTTTGAGTAGTTATGGAATGAATGAGAAAGAGACCGAATGTTGTTCGGAGTCTCGGATGGGATCCGGGATATCACGAGGAGATCCGGAATGGTCCGGAGAATAAGATTCATATAAGGAAAGTCTCGTTTCGGAGTTGGGGAATGATTCCGGTGTTTTCATCGGGAATGTTCTAGAAGGTTCCGGAATGTCCGGCACTCCGGAGGGGAAGGAGTACATGAATGTGTCATTGCAAGTTGGAATGATTGCATCATGTACTAAGTGTCTTCGCTGTCCAAAATAAAGGGTTTATTCAAATCCTAAATTGAAAAGTCAAACGGCTAGTTTGAAAGTCAAACGGCAAGTTTTGGAAAGAGGAGGAGGAGGTTGAAACCGAGATGGGGAGGGAGTCCCTCCTCCCCAAGCCGGCGCACCACCCAAGCCAAGTTGGGGAGGGACTCCACTCCCTTCCCTTGGCCGCCGGCCCCTCCACCTATATAAGGAGGGGCAGGGCTCCCTCCTAGGACACACAAGTCCCTCACCTCAAACCCTGGAAGCTGCAGCCCACCATAGCCGCCGCCGCCCCCTAGGGTTTTGCCCTAGCCACCGACTTGGGGGGTCCCCGGAACCCTAGCCGCCGGCTCTAGCACTTCCTCCTTGGTGTGTCTAAACCCTAGAACACCGAGGACCTCTTTCATACTCCACCATACTCGCTCCGACTTAAGGCGAAGCCCTGCGAGATCTCCCCTCTACTTCCGGTACCACGCCGTTGTGCTGCCGGAATCACGAGGAGAGTGCTACAACCTCCGCTGCCTGCTGGAACAAGGGAGAGGAAGGTCTTCGTCGAGTACCGAACGTGTGACCTACTGCGGGAGCGCTGCCGGAACGCAGCGCCGGAAGGATCGTCTACGCGATCTTGAGATCGGGAAGAGTACGACTACATCACCCACGAGAATCCGCTCTCGTTAAACACTTTGGAATCTTCGAAGGTAAGTTATTCCATCGACTCATTGCTACAATCTAGTAGATAGATCTTGGCTTGTTTGTTTGTATGCGATAGAAATTTTTTGTTTTCCATGCTACGAAACCCTACAACATGATGTGGGAGCTACAGACTGAGGTGGCTAAGTACGGACGATCGCTTTCGACTGTTCCTCTTGTGCCCCGTCAGCAGGCTCAGTCCTTTGCCCGGCGGGTCGAGGAGAAGCTGCGGCGTATCTACGCGGCCATCAGTGCACCAGCGTCTCAGACGTCGTTCAACACTGAGCAGCACAGCGTCCACCGCGTCACTCGGTGGAGGAGCGCGCCCCATGTTGCTCCACGCAGCAACGCCCACCGCGTCGATCCATGGAGGAGCGCGCCCAACGTCCACCCATGCAGCAGCCACCTTCTCCAGAACAGGCTGGAGGCTCGGGATGGCACGAGGAGCATATTTCTCCTCCACTCTGCCACGGGCCTCGTCCATGACTCTCACAGCAGGCGCCGCCGAGAGCACCACCTACAGACCAGGCTGGAGGCTCGGGGTGGCAGCAATCACAGTTTACTTCTGACCCATGGCAGCAATCGCAGTTTAATATCGACCAGTGGCAGCAGAACCAGATTACTTTCGAACAATGGCAGCAGCAGCAGATCCCCTACATGGACTTCGCTTATCGACCACAATCTCATCCTCATGGTAAGCTTGTCCCTTTCTACTATTGTTAGATGTAGTATGACATTGTTCAGTACTTAATTTCTTGTACACTAGCAGGAGACTCCGTTTCATGGGACACTAGTGACGACCATGATCAGCAGACACATCACGAGCAGGTAGACTGGTTTGGCCAGTATCATCCAGGTACTCCACCACCTATCCCCACACAGGATACACAGGATCAAGGTGAAGGGTCAACTGCACCTCGGCGTGATGTGATGTCACCCCACAGATATGGATGGAGTACACCGAGGCCTCTGCCACCTCGTCGTCGACACCAGTGATATCTACTTATGTATCAGATATTTATCTATCTATGTATGAGATATATATCTACCTATATATGAGACATCATTCTATTATTTCACGATTTTATTCGACAAACTACTCAACATAGCTTGCAACACAGTTCAACATAACTTGCGGTACATAAATAAGAGTCCTATCTATCCCTAGCATGATGCCTTTCCCTTTCCCTTTGACGATCCCTCGCACTTGCTCTTCTTGGCCTGCGCTTTCTTCTTCTCCTGCCTCTTGTCCCACTCAGCTCTCGCCTTGCTTTCAACGGGTGGCGGCATGAAGATATCATCCTCATCTTCACTCTCTTCTATCCAGGCCCTAGGTGCCACAACCTGCTCCATCATGTCAGCTTGACTCTTCTTGGCTTGCGCTTTCTTCTTCTCCTGCCTCTTGTCCCACTCAGCTCTTGCCTTGCTTCCAACGGGTGGCGGCATGAAGATATCATCCTCATCTTCGCTCTCTTCTATCTAGGACCAAGGTGCATCAGCCCGCTCCATCATGCGAGCTTCACTCTTGAAGTTGAGCTTGTCCCACCTTGCCTGGATCCTGATAAGCTTTGCTCGTACCTGATTTGGGGTCTTCAGTTTCCACCCTCTCCGATGAAGTTCCTTACCAAGCATAATGAGAGCATCATAGTTCCTTACCACCGTCTCCCATTGGGCTGGTTCATCGCCTATCATAACACTTCTGGCTTCTTGGAAAAGCTCAATGGACATCTGTGCCGGCCAGGGAAACGCGTCGGTCATAGTGGAGAGGGGTGGGGGGAAATGCGAGAGCAAGAGGAGAGGAGAGGAGGGAAATGAGAGAGTAAGAGGAGAAAGAGATGAACTAGGAGAAAAGATACATCTCGTTGCCCGCATTTATAGAGGCACTGAACCGAATAGACGGGAAAAAAGAGCGGGAAGTATTGGCGGGAAAAATCGGCTGGAAGGACTGGCGGGAAAAATCAGCAGGAAGGAGTGTCGAGAAAAATCGGCGGGAAGAGACGGCGGGAGAAACGACGCGAAACAATAGTTCGAAACCTAAAACGTATTTGGACGGGTACGTAGCTTGCATGATCAATGCGCCCGTCTTCATTTCGACAGACGAAACAATCCTTCGTCTTTCGAAGAGACGAACAACATCTTCGTCTTTCTAACAGACGACCGTCTGAGGCACTCGTCCTTTCAAAAGAAGAACCACTGCGTCGTCTTTTCAAAAGAAGAACCACCCCCGTCGTGTTTTGAACGGACGACGGTCCGTTAGATTTGCAACATTTGCAATTATTTGTGAAACTGAATAAAAAAATGTATTATTTAAAAAAAATTAGCCACACCCCAAATGCACCAAGGGATCGGCGATCTGGCAGCCGCTGCTCTGCCGGCCACGCCACACACTCCACGGGACGCCCATGAGTTCCCCCGCCGCCCTCCAACATTTCCCTCGCACCGCACGCCCGCCCACCTCGACGGCGAGAGGACGGACAGGTAGGCCTCTCTGTTCCCTCCCATATTTTCTTCTTCTTTTGTACGGAGTATACCCCTGTCCAATCTTTTTTGCGCCCCCGGCCCGCTTCTTTTGAACCAGTTTAAAAGCCACCCATCCACACGCACCGCCCACACATCCCCGCACGCTCTCGCGGCCAGCTCGTCTCTGCCCCCAAAATGCAGATCCTCCGGCTCCTGGCTAAGCGCCGAGCAGCTTCGGCCCTCACATCACCGACGTCCGAGCGCAGGGACAGTACCAGCGATGACGACCAAGGGCCATTCTTCGACCTTGACTTCTCCTCCTGCTCCGTCCGCGCCTCCTCCTCCGGCTCGTCGGGGTCCGACTCCGATTCCGACGAGTCGTGCGCGGAGCTCGACTTCATCATCTCCCTGCAGCGGAGCCACTCCGCCTTGCCGCTCAAGTTCTGCGCCTCGGAGCCGCCGGCCAGAGCCAGCAGCTTGCAGTCGCAGCAGCACTGCGCACGCAAGCGCGGCTTCCGCAGCCTACGGACCATGAGTTTCGGTGCCAGGAGGTCTGCGCCGCTCTACGGCGGTGGCCGCCACAGCTTCGCCCGGAGCAGCTTCAGCAGCACGGGCTCGCTCGGGCTGTCCATGGACTCGCCGCCCCGCGCGATGGCAGACGACGAGCACCACGCCACGGCGCAAACCTGCAGGCGCACGCCGTCCCGGGACATCATCCGGAGGTGCCTGGCCAAGATCTCGCGCCGGCTCCGCACCGAGGCGAGAGGGATCCGTCGCATGCGCAAGTGCCGATCGGCCTCGTCCGCGGCGCCTAGGCCTATCTCGGTGACACGGCCTGACGACTCCGCTGCGGAGAAGCAGGACGGCATCGCCGGCGCCATCGCGCACTGCAAGGAGTCCCTCCACCGAGCGTCCACGTCTCCTCTGCTACGGTCAAGGAGTGAACCTGGGAAGGAAATGTGAGTCTGCGTAGGCCCGCCGTAGCATGCTCGCTCCACCAACGATCCCCATTGTGGAAGCTTCTGCGCTGAACTTCAGTAAACAAGAAAGCAAGTGAAGAAGTAAACTAGTAATACTGCAAGCAAATCATCCAAGTGGCAGGCCAGGGACCTGGAGATCTCTGGTTAGAGTTAATTTGTTTAGGGGTGTTGTGTGTTTAGATTTTTGGTTAGTTGGAACTAATAGCGTGGGGAAAGGCCTTCTTTTTCAGGCTTTCACAATCAGCCAATCACAATCCCTCATAATGTGGGAGCGTGGATTGTACTAGCTGCTTGCGCGCGTCGTTTTGGTGTTATTTTAACTTATTGAAAGATAATTAGACTGAAATCACGGCTTTTCGATCTCGTTGCAAAGTTGGCGAGCCGCCGTACGTACGAGTTCATGGATGGTTGGGAAAAGCTCATGGCGTACGTCGTAGCGCCATGATGGCGACGAGAGGGCGGAACTGAGAAAAACCGCGGTTCGCTCGATCGGTGGCGCCCGCGATTCCGATGAGAGAGCTGCATGGCCTCCTGCACCGTGCGCCCCGCCAATTTTCTTTCGGCTCGCCGCCGCCGGCCGCCGCAGCTTTTGCTTTTGCCTGCGTGCTCTCCGTGGACTCCCTTCCGTTTACTATCGCGTCTCGTCTCTGGCAGAAGAGAAGATGAGAAAAGGTTGGCTGGCTGATTGATTGAGTGGAAATCGGGACCCAGGTTTATGTAGAGTTGATACATGTAATCAACAGGAAGTTGGATATATAACTCGTCCGTACATGTAACTCAGTGGTCTCGTTCATTTTTAACTTTAGACCTACTCCAACAGCCGCGCTGTATTTACTGCGCGTTAAAAATAACTGCTAAAATAGCGCGCATGGTCATTTTTCCTCCTCTAGTGGCGGCGTGCGTGCCGTAAATTTTTTTCCGCACGCGGCATTTTGCGATCAGCGACGTCGCAAATTTGACGTTCCTTGTCTAGCGCGCGCTATCTCTCTCGTTCAAGTGCCAACACCCAACCGCCCGGAAATTTCCACGCGCCGCGCCCTCGTTTGCCCTCGCGTCCATGCACTCGCCGGCGACTTTCAGATGATGGAGCCCTCCGACCCTTCTCTGACCCCTCCCTACTCCGTCCCCGCCAGCGTTAGCACCGACGCAACAGTTTCACCGCCGCCAAACCCTAACCCTACGGCCACCGCCACCGAGGGTTCCAGCGCCCGCGCCCTCTTCGTCGCGCCACGCCCGAACTCGGCTTTGGGCACCGCCCTGCCTGCGCCGGCGCCTGCGCCGGCGCCCGCGCCGAAAGGAAGGGCTGCAGCTGCTAAGCGCCCGGTCGCGGCCGCGCCTAGGGGCGGCAAAAGGCCGGCCAAGAAGGTCAAGAACAACTCCAACCCTCACCACCCTCCTGCACTGGCGCGTCCGAACATGCCCGTGAGCGGGCCACAACACCCGCCACCACCACCGGCGCCATCGACCGGGGGGAAGTTCAACGCGCGCCAAGTGCTCGACGATTTGACAACAAGGTTAAAAATTCGTCTTTGTGATGTTGTGTGATGAAGATAGATAGACATATGGGTTCTCATATGTGAACATTCAATTGCATTTCGTTTCCCATTTACCCATGGCAAGACCGAGTTCCTCCTCTGCAGAACCTTTCGAGTGCGTGTGCAGTACGTTACGAGGATGATCTACCCTTACCTTGCAGACCAAAGGGCCCTGCCATGAACCTCCCGGTGAAAAGAAAAGTTGAAGAAAAACCTGAAGAGTGCTGCGGCGGGTAATACCAAAAATGACTGATCCAAGGCCAACAGGCGGTGCCCAGATGCAGAGTACATGCAGTTTCACTATCACCGTGCGCGGCAAGCCGACCGAAGCGCCATGTATCTCGAGTCATCTTCCATTTGGCCTACGGTTAACTGCGCCCCTGATTCCTTGCAGCGGCCGGAGGACACGGCGGCTGCATGCAGCTTGTTGGCGAAACAAGAGCATTACTGCTACTTCAGCATGTTCAGATCATTCAGAACCAGAGGTGCATGAACCCTACATTTGCCCCCCATTGGGACTGTGCCAAGGAATTTTCTTAAGAACTTCACGTTACATGCAGTCGTCAAGGGGCTACGGTCGGGGACAGCAAGCGATCGATTCTGGTGACAGGAGATCTAATCTTGATCGTCCCCGATCGAGGTCTCACGCTTAATTCTGTCGCACGATCTGCACTCTGCAGTACTACAATGTACAATTAACACATGCATTGGGCACTTCGCAAAATTTAGCACCCAAATTCATTGTATTTATGCTACTAATACTCCCTCCGTTTCAAAATATAAGATGTTTCAGGTTTGTGGAGAGAATGTACCTAGACTTGTTTTAGTATGTAGGTTCACTCATGTTTGGAATGAATTTAGACACTAAAACAAGTCTAGATACATTTGCTTTACAAAACTAAAACATCTTATATTTTGAAACGGAGGGAGTACATACAGAGGGCGAAGAGGCGAAACATCCGGGTTTACCCTTTTTTTTTCTTATTTTTCTTACCTCTGCGTTGTTGGGTAAGGAAAAGAGGATTTTTTTCTATGCTTTTGCTTTTCCAAAGGGCGCTGTTAATTTTTCGACGAGCCTGTTCCATTTCCGAGAAAGGTCGCACAGTGCATGCATGGCGGGGGATTTTATAATTTGTCACACTGTATTTTTTAGTTTTATTATTTGCCACAATATATGTCACTCACATGCGGTGATCAGTGTGGCAAATAATAAATTTCTGAAGTAAAGTGTTGCAAATGATAAAATATTCTCATGCATGCATGCATGGCTATGGCGTGTTTTCTTCTTCTTTTGGGTACTACACTGTGACCTGTACTGGTCCTATCTTTTGTAGGCGGTCATCAACTACTGCTCCCGCTGATCTGTGCTCATCTAAAATATGTTTGTGCCCATCGAAAATATGTTGGAGACCGTGGGTCATTGTGATTTCGGCCAGTTACTATCTCGAAACATTGCCCAGCTTTATAAATAAAGCACACAGGTGAGACCGCTGCTGGGCCAGACAGCACAACGCCCAAACACAACACGAAACACGATGCTGGGGCAGCAGCACACAAACACCCACACACGCTCGAACTAAAACAGGAAAAGGAAAAACAAAGAGGAATGGAGACGGAGACGGATCGACAAGACGATGAAGACCGCAACCGCTGCGCCCGCCGAAGAATGCCCACCACACTCCTAGCCCCGACTCGTCAAGCACCAAGCAGCACCCTCAAGAGGGAACGCGACCGCCACTACCCGGACTAGATTGGTCCTAGGGTTTCCCCCGGCACACTGAGGGGAGTGGATGGAGGGTAGCCACAACGCCCTCCAGGAAGGAAGATGCCACCCGCGGGCGGCATCGTGTCGGAGTCGATCGAGCCGACAAGGATTTCTCCCGAAAACCCTATCCACCACCCTCGGACGAGCCGTTGCATAGAAGACCCGCGAGGGCGAGGCCTCGCCACCACCAACCTTTGCCACCCACTAGCCTGCGCCACACCGGTCCTGAATCCACCATCATCGTCTCCCCGAGTAAGCCGACACGAGGTCTGCAACATCCTGGGACAGGTAGAACTAAAAGAGAGCCCACGGTACCGCGGCCGCGCGGGAGGGAACTTCCTCCACCGCCGGAGGCGGTAGTCGACCGGACGCGGCCGCAAACACACCGGTCCTCCATAGATCCGGCCGGACCCAAAGGGTCCGTAAAGCCTCCGCGGAGGCATACCAGTTCCATGGTGGTCCGGCCGGGCCCCGACGGGCCCGTAAAGTCTGCAACCGCGCTGCAACAGGCCGGCCAAGGATGCCACGGGTCTCTTCCTTCCTACCCGCCAAGATCTGCAGAGCAGCCAAAACAGAGTCAGCCATCCCGCCTTACCCAGATATGGGCCCAAAAGGGCCCGATCTGGGCCGCCATGGCAGCCCTCCTCAAGCTCTGCCTCCCGCGGCTATGCAGCGCTGCCCCTCCGCCAACCACCGCACCGCCGCCCCAGCTCACCCCCGGCTGACGCCGGACCTCCGCCGCCCCCAGCGAGCCGCCGCCGAGGACCGACGCCACGCCATGCCGCAGCAGCAACCGCTGCCGAGGGCCACAGCAGCAAACCGCCGATGACGCGCGCCCCCACCACCGCGAAGCCACCACGCCGCCGGAGAGCCGCGCCACCAGGCCCCGTGCGCAGCCTGGCGCCCCCACCGGCCACCTCAGCCCGCGCCGAAGCCTCCAGTGAGAGGAAGAAACGGCCCCGCCGCCGCCCGCGCCCGGGCTTCGCCCGGCGGCGCCCTCCGGCGGCGGCGAGGGAGGAGAGAGGAGGAGGGGAGGACGGGGGCGGCGGCGGAGGGGAGGGTTCGCCTGCCGCTCGCGGGAGCGGGCAGGACGAACCGGTCGTTTTTCTTGGTTTTGTTTACAAGCTCCCGGCCAGTTACTATCACGTGGAGATCTCCCATTGACCGGAGAATAAGAATTTTAATACATACTGTATGTGTCTACAGTTTGGGATACAAGGGGCGAGAGGAAATCTAATCTCCTTGAAGACGAGATTGTTCACAAGTCTCGCGGTTCCGTTGCATGAATCTAGTGGCGGTAGCAATGTACTCTCACAGCGTTGGATACGATTCATGATCGTGCAAGATTCGCAAAATCCATGGTGTATCTTGCAAGAAACCATAGGCGGAAAACACACTTGGCATTATTGTTCTATTCCTATTATTAATTACGAGTAGGCGTAGTATTACGGTACAACGAAAACATTATTGCCAAATAAAAAATATATAACAGGTCACACTAAAAATAGTGATTACTTAGCTAGTTAATTAATCGTGCGTACATGTGGGCCCACGTTAGACGGTCGGCCCTACAATCTTTCGTAGTACTTTTTTACGGTCCACGAAACCTAGTCGATTTGTTAAACTGAACATGTGTGTCTCATGAAGGCCGATATTTTTTTTGTTTTGTTTCCACCAGCTTTTTTACCTCCACGTGTGCAGTCGGTGCCTGTTGCCTAACTCCACTTGCAGATCTCCCTCTATGAGGCTGGTCTTAGTGCTAGTATCATAAGGTGTATTATGCATGCCAACTTGGCAAAAGGGCGTCATAATTAATGAAGAGAGAGGTGGTTAGTGTATCATAGGTAGATACCGTATCATAGCACGTAAATCTAGAAATTATAATAACAAGTAAATCTTGTACACATTTTACATAGAGATTCTACAAATCAATATATATCACTACTATGATACTACTATATGATACAACGCACTAAAGACATAGTATCATACACTAGTATCATATGCATGATACTAGTATTATGATACTCCCACTAGGACCAGCCTGATATCGTTATAAGCCATTTGTCAATCTCGTTTTCAGTTATGCATGCACCACAAAATCCGCTCAACCACGTGCATGCAGTGTGTGAAACCATCAAATATAGTGTAGTGCACCAAATTTGCAGTTGTGGCCATTTGTTTCAGCTGGGCCCTACGGTGGATGCTGCTCTATAAGAAAGTGCTTCTCCGTGGATTACGATGTTGTCCCTATATCGGAGAAGGGCTAGAACTAGAAATTGATCTCAGGTCGACCTTGATTGAACAAGCGTGGTCGCCGCTAGGGACAACGGAAAGAAACCACAGGAGGAAAACACACTTGGCATTATTGTTCTATTCCTATTATTAATTAGGAGTAGGCGTAGTATTACGGTAATTTTTCCATCGAACGATTTGCATTGCCTTTACATTTCGCCCACTTTGGTTTATCGGGTTTTATTTTCAACTAGCGAACAACATCCGAACTAAAGGTGGAAACATATCGGAAGTTGGTGAGATAATGCACTTTCCAATTCCATTTCCTATTTTAAAACGAATATGGATTATAATATGGATGTTATCGAATATGAATCAGATGTTACTTGAATCTGGAGATGGGTAGTTTACAATTTAGCCACATGACACGGAATAATTCAACCATATAGTAGTAGGCCGATAAATTACATTACCATACAACATAATATTTTATATATAGTTTCAATCAAACAAAATAGGCGCGACCTCTTCTTAGGATCTTATGTGTTAATTGGCATACATGGCTACAATTGTGGCAGGTGGATACAATGATCTAATCCAAATAAATATATATCCAATTTCACACCTATATTTGATTTAAAGTCCAAAATCCCAATGTATTTATATTTTCACATTCAAATTTTATTTTACTACTATCGCGGATATTTGTTCATCCATTTTCACTTTTTCAAATATGAATATCGAATAAATCAAAGCATCCACTACTAACGCCACCCCCTTCCAAATGGCAAGAGCCATTTTGACTAAGAAACAAGTACGTGATGTACTCTAGAAGCCTCTACCAAATTACTTGTTAACATTATACACCTTAATAAAACTACCAACTTCGGAGATGTTTAAGGATATCAAATATGAATGTGCTATAACATATTAAAAAGCATAAATTAATTTCTATAGTAATGTAATAATTTTGTCTTGCTTAGATTCATGATCATTTCGCTTTAAGATAAAAGCTCGAGCATCGGAAACTAAATTATTATAATAAACATTTAACAAAATAAACATAATTCTTTTTTAACAACAAATAGTTATAATGGCAAAATTTGAAGTTCATATAATGAGTATATCTTAATGTATGTTCACGTGAATAAGATGTTAGTTCTATTAGTTATGTTTAAAAACTAGTATTTAAACTACTACATCAAATGATATATTAATAAAGATGTCATACATGATTAGTTATGTGAAGTAAAAATGTTGAGTATAAATTGGTGAAATGAGTAAACCTAACTTGCCTTGAAGAATTCTGTCCATAGCACTATATAGGTATAGTATTTGCTACAACATATCCGGCTGGCGCAACACTTTAGTATCATATATGCCTATACACCGGATTCTTTAAATTAGTATGGATACCTTGAAAACAATTCGGAGCATGATTCACAATAATTATTATGTTTGTTCACATCCCTAGAATTTCTATTTTCTCTTTTTTTACCAAATATTGTGCTTCTATATATAATAATAGTTCTATTTGAGAATTTCTTTATTGTGTTGACTAATGTTATAATATTTAGCTATTTTGTATATTGTGGTAGAATTTCTATGTCCGAGACATGAAATAACGTCAAGATATGAAGATAGAATGTACATGCATTCATTCTCCGTATCATTCCAATTTTATTGGATGTGTCCGAAGGGACACAGACATAAATTCATTCTGAAAAACCATGACAAAACTTTCATTTTCATTTAGAATTTATCTTGTTGACATTCATCTTAGTTGTTTTGATCTATAAAAATAATTAGAAAATTTTGTTATAAAAGAAGGTGTGCAAATGTGAAGTTCTCCACACTTTAGAAAATAGTACTCTATAAATCAATTAGTATTTTTTGGCAAAAAAATCAATTTAGCAATTTATAGGGTACACAGTGTCTTGGGAGTTTCCCCCTATGGTATCTTGGTAAACAAATATTGTAGGGTTGCTTGCATTTTCCCTCGCATGCCAAGTCTCGTCCAAAGTGCATTCCTTCGCCATATATCTCTTGACCGATCAAATTTTGGGAGTTGACGTTCCGCCCGGTTGACAGTGGTTGTATTTCTCCGATGTGTATGTGCAATGGTATGACGTCAGCCATCACATATAGTTGTCACGTTGATTTTGTTCTTAGTTAGATGAGAGAAATAAAAATAGATGGTTTTTCTTCCCGTATATAAGAGACGTTGTCTTGGAAAATAGAAAAATGCTATACTTTAAATTCTATCATATGTCTTTCTTTAGCAACATATTTTGATACTACCTCCAATCCAAATCATTCGTCGCATGTTCAAAGAACATAGGAAGATTGTAGGCAATATTTTGCGCTTAGTCGAGATATGTAACTAGGGTCGGAGGAGTAATAAAATTTAACTCGTTCACCTTAATTGATAAGGATGAAGATACACGATTTTCTCAATGTTAATAGCATACATATATGGATTATCAAAAAATTAATTAGGATTTTATCAATGTTAATAGCATCGTACAACTTATATTTATCGCCTTCTCTAGATCTACCATTGTACATGTCTTGAGGTACTACTCCCTCGGTTTTAAAATATAAGATGTTTCAGCTTTGTGAATGAAATGTATCTAGACTTGTTTTTGTGTGTAGGTTCATTCAAGTTTAGAGTGAATCTACACACCAAAACAAGTCTAGATACATTTGCTTCACAAAGCTAAAACATCTTATATTTTGAAACAGATGGAGTACTTTAGAAACAAAAACATGTCTTAAACCGTGATCTCTCACTTTCATCATATAGGAGCATATCACATTACCTAATCATTTACATGTGTTGCTAAATCCTAGCCAAGGAATTTAAATCTAAGCATCGAAAAAGCTTTTTGGCCGTGTGGATTAGCGTGGTGCTTCGGGGAAAGTCGTATCTTATACCCTAAAAAACCCTTACTGACAGTACACAGATGGCTATGCCAGTCTCCACTGCTCACCTACAGACCTGCTGTTGCGTTAAACACTGCTCCGTTGTACGCTCGCGGCTCGTTCGTGCGTTTGGTCATGGCTGGTAGCGCGAGGTGGTGGTACTGAATATGTGGAACAACTGAAAACACAGCGCAAGGAAAGTCAGATATGTGTACCGACATCGTCCTGAGGACGTACGACAGGGCCGGCACGCACGATTAGCAGACAAAAAGAACTCGGCGTGTACTACGTTGAAATTTATCTCAAGAAGCAGGTGTAGTGTAGTAGTACGCCCCGTGTGTGTCCCCCCAGTTTTTCCGGGCAAAAATCACTGTTTCGACCTAATTAACGTTTGATCTCACAAATTGACCTATTTTTTCGAAGATATCCCGATCTGACCTGTTTTTATGGCGCTTTACCAAAAGGCGTCATGGTCAGTAGCACGGCGCCCTCTACAAAAACGCCATGCTACCATGACGCTCCCCAAGAAACGCCATGGCCCCGTCCGACGTGGCGGCCGCCGTGGCACAGGCGGGCCCGTTTTAATGGTTGGCACTTTCCGCGGGGGCGCCATGCTACTAGGCATGACGCTTTTGCGGAAAGCGCCATGGTCCTATACCTAGAAAACGGCTCGGGCGCCCTTCCAGGCCATACCTTTTCATTTCTCCCAGCTCCTCTCTCTCTCTCTCTCTCTCTCTCTCTCTCTCTCTCTCGCCCCAAGCTCTTTCCCTACTCGAATCCCTTCGAATCGGTTGCTTTTCTCCGTGGATTTGGACTTCCCCTTGCTTCAAGAGGTAATCTCCCCCTAACCCCTTGGTTTTGTCCAAATAGATTTGTGAAATTTGGTTCTATGTTGGTAAAGAATGTAGAACCCTAACCCTAACCCTAGCTATATCTTGGCTTGATGTTGTTGCTTCTAGTTATTAGATTGGTAGTTTATGGCTAGGATTTGTATGTTAGAATTAGCAAAGTGGCATGACTTGTTTTAGTTGGTAGCTACGGTTGGTGGTGGTAATATAGTTGTGTTTGAAGCGTAATGGTTGGTGTCATTGTTTTTTAGATGGCAAGAATCGTTAATGTTTATCATGTGGACAAGGCCGCATTCTTGAAAGGCAATACCGAGTGTGACCCGGAGGAGGTAGTCATGGTGTTTGGCACAAGTCCTACATATGCCGAGGTTGTGGAAAGAGTGAGGAATGATTTGAAATGGATGGAACCTAGTGATGTGTATGAGTTGGTTGGAAGGTATAACGCCGGGTTTGGCCATCACAATAGATTGAAGATAATGCCTATCAACTCCGAGTTGAATTGGAGTGCGTATAAGGAGATGGTGGCGGAATCTGAAGATAAGTCTCTTGAGATATTTGCCACAAGAAAGGTTGCGGCTCGGTTGCACATTGACTTGAACCGGCATGCTTCCATGAGCCCGGCTCGAGGTGAGCCACATGTGTATGACACAACAATGAGCCAACCTCCATTGAGCCCGGTTCGGGTAGAGCCAACCTACGACGATACAACAACGAGGCAACCTTCCATGAGCCCTTTTCACAATGACAACTATGAAGCACCTCAAATGGAGGATGATGACTTTGAGGGTGATGAGGTTGAATATGGGCTTCGTGACAATGAAGTAGGAGATGTGGAGGCAAATTGCCATGAGGAGGACATGGACCATGATCTCCCGTATTTGAGGTGTCATGCATCGGACTCCGAGGATGAAGGACCGGATGAAGATGTGGATGAGGATGGTCTAACGGTTAAATTCGCCGAAGCTCACAAAAAAGTAGTAGGTCGGGATCATCGACCTTCATTGTTCCGTGATGTTAGTCTTGCGGATGAGGCCCAAGTTGACCGTGGAATTAGTCGAGTGCTCGAGGCACGAGCACCTTCTAAAAAGGACCTGAAGCCGAAAAAATACGGGATAAATCCCGGGGTGAAGTTTGATAGCTTGTTGGAATTTCATATGTGGATCAAGGACTATGCGGTGAAGTACCACCGACCGTACAAGGTGGCTCACTCGGACACTAAGGTGCGTTACACAGTCAAGTGTGAGAAGCAAGGATGTCCATGGGTTGTTCGCGTACGACCACTGAGGGGCGGGCCACAATGGATCATTGTAAGTTGTCAGTCCATTCATATGTGTGATGACAAGTTTATCAAGGATGCCAAAGTTGTGAAGGAGGACCATCGGTAGCTCACCTCCGATTTCATCGCGTATAGAGTTGCAAATAACATAAGGTCTCTCCCAACATATACTATTAAGGGTGTCATAGATTTGGTTAAAGAAGTATTTGGTTATAAAGTGAAGTATGGTAAGGCGTGGAAGGCCAAACAAGCCGCATTTAAGATGTTGTATGGTGATTGGGAAGAAGCATACAACCGCCTCCCTAGGTTGTTGGGAGCAATGGCCACAAGGAACCCAGGAATGTATTATGTGGTGGAGCCTCTTGGGTCGGTGACTAGGTTGTACAATGGTGCCACTGTCTGGGTATTTGGCCGTGCATTTTGGACATTTGGACCATGCATCAGGGGATTCAAACATTGTCGGCCTATTATGTCCGTGGATGGCACCTTTTTAACCGGCAAGTTCAAGGGCACACTATTAACTGCCATATGCCACGACGCAAACAACCGGGTTTTACCTTTGGCTGTTGCCTTGGTTTCGGTGGAGAACAACGACAACTGGGAGTGGTTTTTCGATATATTGAGGACCAAGGTTATAGAACCTGATAGAGAGGTTTGCATCATCTCGGATCGCCATCAAGGAATACTAAATGCAGTCGAGAAGGACATTCCTGGGTGTGCTCATATCCACCATCGATGGTGCATGAGGCATTTTGTGTCCAACTTCTATAGATCTTGTGGCAACAAGGAACGTGCCGGTGATCTACAAGATTGTTGTCTTGCCTTCACCGCTCGGTATTTTCAAAAACTATATGATAGATTGTATTGTCTCACAGATGATGGTGGGGAAGAGTTTCTCAGAAGGCATCTTAATGAACAGACAAAGTGGGCAAGGGCTTATGATTATGGAGGCAAGAGATACGGTGATTCCACCAGTAACATGGCTGAATGCTTCAATAAAGTACTTAAAGGTGTACGTCAATTGCCTGTGACTGCTATAGCGGAGTACACATTTCAGAAGTTGAATGAATACTTTCTAAAGTATAGTGATGAAACGGATAAGCAAATCGCTGGGGATAACAAGAAAAAAAAGAAGTATGAGTACCCACCATTGGTTGATAATTGGCTGGAATATCAATCAAAGAAAGGGGATACACAAACGGTTGAATGTTTCGACAACCAAGAACTGATTTACCAAGTGAATGAGCATGTAGGCAACACAAGGGAAGGTGTGCAACATGGGGGACTGTCCTATAAGATGTGGCTACGCAATGGTTATTGCTCCTGCGAGAGGCCGACATTGTACCATCTCCCTTGCTCACACGTGATGAAGGCGGCATCTGAACGAATGGTGGGTCTTAATCACCCGGATACGGTTAGGTTGGATGAGCATTCCATCCAAGCGGTGAAGAACACATGGGCGGGTAGATTTCAACCTTATCTTGACCAATCTCAATGGCCAGAATATCATGGTGTTCAACTTTGGCCTGATCCGTCAACGAAGGTTGTTGGTCGGGGAAGAAGACAAACCAAACGTTTCCGAGGTGACATGGACGATTGGGCTGGTGGATACCGACGGGAATGGGGGAGCGAGTATTTCGCGGAGCCTCGTGACAAAACCCGTTGTGGAGAATGCAATGCTGAGGGCCATAATAAAACATCATGTAGCAAAAGGAGAAAATCAAAGGAGGCCAACACCCCTATTGGCAGCACAAGCCAAGGAGGTGGTGATGGTGGTACAAACACAAGCCAAGGAGGTGGTGATGGTGGTACAAACACAAGACAAGGAGGTGGTGATGGTGGTAGAGGTCGTGGTGGTAGAGGTCGTGGCGGCGGTAGAGGTCGTGGTGGCGGTAGAGGTCGTGGCGGTAGTATGTTTACGTATCTTCAAGGAGAATTTCCGTATGTGTTTTCTTGATGATTTTAATAATTTTTATTGTGCATTTAAGTGTATTTCTATTTACTAACTATTAGGTTGCATTCTTGTTATAGGTATGTCGACCCAACCAACCAAGGAGAACAATGATGGGAACGGTATGAGCTACTCCAAAGTGCGGGCAGAGGCTTTGAGGAGGGTGAAGGAGAGGGAAGATGAAGTAGCTCAGTTGATCAAGAAAAGGGAAGAGGAAAGGAGGGAGGCTGAAGAAGAACGTCGGTGGGAAGAAGATTTCAACAGGAGATTGCGTGAGGCAAGCATCAAGAAAGCAAAGAAAGAACGTGAGAGGAAGGAAAAAGAAGCAAAACATGAAAGAGACATGTACTTGAAGAGCTTGAGGAATCATCGTCGGTTTGAGTTGGTGTCTGAAGAGGCTAGCCTCATAATGGAGGAAGAGGAGATCAAGAAGAAAGAGGAGAGTAGACGCTAATTCGAGGCGCAGTTCAACTCTGTTGTCCAGCTAGCACGCGACTTGAGGGAAAAGGAAGAGGCAGAGGAAGAGAGGAAAAGGAAGGCGAAGGGGAAGGAGCCTAGCGCGACACAGTAGAGTTGTCACCATGCTATGATCTATGTTATGGACTCCACTATGTGGAATTTATCTTGAACATTGTCATGCCGAATTTGTCGTATGTAAAACCCCTTAAGGGCGCAACGCCATGTATTTCGTAAACATTCACTGCACTTGCCTATAATGTTTCTTGTGTACTGTAAAATTTATGGAATGTTGCCACTAGCATAGAAACTAGCTCCAACTTATGTGAATGCAGGCGCATGGCGCCCTAGCCAAAAGCGCCATCCTCAGTTGCATGTCGTTTTCCTGGAGGGCGCCATGCTACCATGGCGCTTTCCTGGAGTGCGCCATGCTACCATGGCGCTTTGATCCAGCTCTGGCGCGCTGGGACACAGTGACCGTGCGCGCTCGAAGGAAAACCGAGTGTGAAAAACTGCTAAGTCAGGAGCATGGCGCCCTAGCCAAAAGCGCCATCCTCAGTTGCATGGCGTTTTCCTGGAGGGCGCCATGCTACCATGGCGCTTTGATCCAGCTCTGGAGCGCTGGGACATAGTGACCGTGCGCGCTCGAAGGAAAACCGAGTGTGAAAAACTGCTAAGTCAGGAGCATGGCGCTGGCGCCCTAGCGAAAAGCGCCATCCTAGGCATCATGGCGTTTTCCTGGAGGGCGCCATGCTCAGTTGCATGGCGCTTTTCTGAAAAACGCCATATTTTTTAGCACATTCAGTTTTTAACACATCAAGACACCAAACATCAACATTCAGTTTTTTACATATCCAAACATCAACATTCAGTTTTTTACATATCCAAACATCAACAGATACAAACATCAACATCAACAGATCAAGTTTTCCTCACAACAACAGATTCAAACATCAACAAGCATCCAGTTTTTTAGCACATCAACACACAAACAAGTTCAAAACGACGAAACCAAACAACAAGTTTAGCTTACAAGTTCATAATGACCACAAGCACTAGTTCAAGCTACGAGTTCACTTTCTCCCTTTCCCCCTTTTGGCCACTCGATCCTCATTCGCCTTGCTCCGTCCCTCCTGCCTCCTAACCCTCCGTGGAGGATCGGAGTCTTCCCCCTCATCCTCCTCCTCACGGCGTGACACATGTGCCCGACGCTTGTTCTCCCATTCACTTGGCGTGTATGGATTCCTCCTTAGCCTCCTCCTCCTCACCCGCGACCGTTGACTAGACTGCGGGGCGTCGTGTAATTGAGACATGCCTATCTCCTCCTGTTCATCCTCGTCCTCACCATCTTCCTCCTCATCCTCATCCTGGCCAGCTTCCTCCTCCTCGTACTCGCCCTCTTCCTCCTGTTCATCTTGTGCATCATTTTCTAGGCCGGAAGACCTAACTGGCGATGCGGCATCGACGGTGCGGCAACCAAGCAAGACACCTAATCCACGTTCCCAACGCTTGGTACGCTATGACATTGAGGAATATGTTAGAACATTTCAACACCCATAAAAATACAATAGAACTAGGAACGGTATGAACACATACCTCCACAAATGCTCGAAGGGATGACTCAGACTCCTTGCCAGGAGGATGTTTAAGTGCTTCCTCAGCCTCGTCCACGTGTTTCGAGATCTCCTCGCGCTATCAAAAGAACAAAAAGTCAATTTTATGTCGCTATAATCGCATATACTTACTTCTCTGGACAATGCTTACCGCAAAGCGGACAACCCCCGCGGAATTTGCACCCCTGCCGCCTCGGACAAGTCTGTTGTACTCTAGCTGGCTCAGATCATCAAAAGCAGGATAAGGATCCTCCACTATGTCATGAGATGCAAACGAAGCTGACTGCAGGTACAAACGAGACACCTTCCCAAGCCACACAAGGTACCGATTGAACGCTGCAGCATCATGCGGCGCCTCAGGATGAGAGACCGCATTCGGGTTTTCGATCTCCTCAATCCTTGCATAGAACTTCTGAACATACTTGTGATGATATGCAGCCCAATCTTTTTCCCTCTTCTGCTTGATCTTGTCCAATATACAATCAAATTCATCGACTTAGCAAGTATCATGAGACGCCCAAGAAAATTAGATACTGGGTGTAGAAGGATCACTCACCCGTGAAGAGCTATGCTAGTGTCCTTGTATGGCGGCGGGGTCTCCTGAAATAATCCAAATTGCCTCATCACCCGTTGTGGAAGGTGGAACTCAACAGCGTAGACACAAATCAACGGGGCACGAATCCTCCAGAGATGTGCTTCTTGCATACATTTGCGATTCAAGTCCGCCTGGAACCAAACACCCGTACCCACATTCCCTCTAGTTCCGTATGGCTCCCATTCCACCTGAGCGAGGAACACAATATTTGCATGTCGACTCGAAGTATATATGGTGGAAAAGATGAGTTCTTGAGAACAATCAAATTATTACCTTCTCCGGGGTTAGCAAGTCGATTTGGTTAGTGTAACGCAAGTAGCATTCCTCAGATTCACCGTGGAATACTTCGGTATTATCCCACAAGTACGCCCATGTAGGACCGCGGAGACGGCTATTGCCATGATCATCCCACCGTTTTTCCTTCATCGGAATGGGTCGACCAACTGGTATGCGCAACCAGGACCATATGGTCAGTAGCACCATAGGTCCACCAATACTTGCTCCTTTTCCAGTTCTACAACACGCCTCGTCCAGCTGCACATACAACAAGCATACATAAGTATCCGGTCGATCAAGCATATGTACTCCTACCATGCAATATATATAGTTTATTACCTGTCGATACAAGTAAGCAAGTTCCGCCGAACCCCAGCTGTGCATATAGCCCCATTCCGCAAATAGAGTGAGCCACATGAATGAAGCATTCCTTCCCGTGCCATCTGAGAAAAGTGTCCTACTAACGGCATACCATAAGTATGCACGGGCATACATCTGGATCACCTCCTCATCGGCGTCCTCGGGGCACTTGCTGAAATTTTGTTGTATCTATTTGTAAGTAGCACCGGCAGACATCTTCTCTTGCGTTGTCGCCATACCAATTAAGCCAATCATCACTTCACGCCACTTACCCGAATCTGAGCTCATACACACGGGCTGTCCTTTGATGGGAAGCGCAAAAATCATGGAGACGTCCTGCAGAGTGGCCGTCATCTCACCACAAGGGAGGTGGAAACTGTGTGTCTCCGGTCTCCATCTATCAACAAGCGCTGTGATCAAACAAGGGTTCATATGCGGCGTCGATAGCGAGACAAGCTGGATGAAAGGGAGAAGTCCAGTCCGCTCAACATATGGAGTGTAGCGCTCATCATATGGCATCTTCTTGCTATGCACCTCCTTGGACCTTAGGTGCAACCACTTGAAGACATGCTTATTCTCCGCGATGTACCGCCCACGGTGCCGTTGATCATAATGCCCATTCAAAATAGATTGTCCTTCCATCCTACAAGGTTGAAAAAAAGTGAATACACCATACACCACAATATGCATACATGAATACATATGTGAGTACATTCATGAATACACCATGCATTCCATATCAACAATAGCCCAACAATATATTATCCTATAAGCCACATATGCCAACAATAGCCCAACAATAATTCATATATTAATACATTCATTCCATATCATCTACACAAAGCCATATATGCAAACAATAGCCCATCTAATTTGTTCAAACAAAATAGACATTCTACCACACTAATTTCTAGGGTTAGGAGGAAGAGGATCATGTGATGATTTCTAGGGTTAGGATTAGACATTCTACCACACTATCATTCTACCACACTAATTTCTAGGGTAAACAAATTACACATTGCACAATATACATGCATCATTACACAAGGACTAGGGTTAGGAGGAAGAGGACCATGTGATGATTTCAACCAATAAAACAAGCAAAATTGAAGGGGAATACCTCAAGTGGGGGGAGAGGAAGAAATTCCACCAGAAATCGGTTCAAATAAGAGGGGGAAGCATGTGGATTTGAGGGGGATTAGGGGGAGGAGCCGCCGCCGCCGCGTCTGTCTGCTGGGAGGGTATGACGCGGGGGTATGACGCTGGGAGGGGTGGGGGAGGGCGCCCGAGCCGTTTTCTAGGTATAGGACCATGGCGCTTTCCGCAAAAGCGTCATGCCTAGTAGCATGGCGCCCCCGCGGAAAGCGCCAACCATTAAAACGGGTCCGTCTGTGCCACGACGGCCGCCACGTCGGACGGGACCATGGCGTTTTCTTGGGGAGCGTCATGGTAGCATGGCGCTTTTGGTGAGGGCGCCGTGCTACTGACCATGGCGCCTTCTGGCAAAGCGCCATGAAAATAGGATATGTTCCAAAAAGTAGGTCAATTTGTAAGATCAAACGTTAATTAGGTCAAAACAGTGATTTTTTTGCCGTTTTTCCCCGTTTGTTTGGCCGAGTTCCACAGCCAGCCTGCTCAAGTGGATTTTTCCGACTAGCATGCATGCATGCACGTGAACATTCATGCGTCCATCGATCCTGTCATAAGAACAAATTAGCCAGCCAGCAGAACAGCTACTCCTAGGAAGTGCAGCAAAAGCTGGTCCTAGGAAATTTTGGTACGACCGGTCTTGAATGCACCGGCCGAAAATGATTGCAGCGTTGAAGACTGAGCTCGGCGGCACTGTTGGTAGTAGGTTGGACTCTGAATCTGAAGCTGCAGAGGAAGAAGATGAAGCGTGTCCTGAGAAAACCTGTGGAAAAGCGCGAGACATGGACTTGGACCCATCGAGTGCATCGGTTTCTCTGCAGTCTGTTCGTCTCTGCACTGTGAAGTGCAACAGTTCCTGAGATGACGAGTCCCTTCCTCGCCTAGAGAATTGGCCCCTGCTCGCTTTCTCTGCCAACGAGGAAAGACTCTTTTCGTCATCACACTCACGGTTACCTGGGCTAGCTGGCCGTTTCCTGTGTTTTGTGCATGGCAGCTGAGCTTACATTGTGTAGTACACAAATAAAAATCGATCGGGTTAATGGACTTACCGGTAGGTTTCTTCCAGACCCTCTCGAGGAACTTTCAACCGGTCATCATAACCCATGTTTCAGGAGTTCTTCACCGGGACCCTCGTGAGGTGTTATTAGTCTGATCCCTACAGTTATAGGGCCTCGGATATTCGCCAATTCAGGCCTATTAGGTCCTCAACGTCATTCAACGGATTTTTGCGAAGGTTTGCGCGTCCTAGCTTGCATCGGTCATGGAGCGTCTCACCCACCAGTACAAATTTGCCTTCCTTAAAGGCAGATTCATGCATGATGTGATCCTCGCCCTCCACGAGATTATCCACGAGATCAAGTCCAGAAAGTCGAAAGGCATCTTCTTGAAGCTAGACTTCCAGAAGGCAACGACCGTCTAGACTAGCGCTTCCTTCGTTAGGTCCTCATTAGGCGATGATTTGATGAGCGCCTGATCTCCTGGTTAATGCAGTTCGTCATGACCGGGAGCACCGCGATTAGCATCAACGGCGTGATTGGACCTTACTTCCGTCCCTCCTGTGGTGTAAGATAGGGGGACCCCCTTTCCCCCCTTCTGTAACACCCTCAGAATCGACCCTATGCAAGTTTTAGCGATTCCCGCCAAACCCGCATAGAAACGATTCAAAGGTGCCCACCAGGCACTTTCGTGCGGGTGGAAAACAAAGTAATAACATTGCACAACAGTCCTCGATGGGACCCACAGAACAGATATATATACAACACGACTCCATGAGTCAAGAATACAGATATAATATACAACGATCCAAATCACCTTGAAAATGATAGAGCGTCCGACTACGGACAAGATGCAAATGGGGCTAAGAGCCCTGAAGAATAACCAATGGCGTCCATAACCCTGCCCAGGCCAAGCCGGAAGGGTAACCTGCTAACGACGTCGAAACCTGCTAAAACAAAAGGGGTGCCGACAAAGGGCAAAGGAAAAAGAGGAGCGTCAGTACTGAGGCCAGTACACGGCGAGGCTAGAATTCAGCGGTTCTCGCCTACATAGGTATGGTGGACTGAAGCGGCAGCGCAGCATGCACTAAACACCCTATAGAGACTCGATACAACTAGCGGCTATCAGAGGGGGGTAAGAAAGACCTATTCGGAACCAACCTGATACTACCACCAAACATACCCATCCTGGTGTTTCCCCCTCGAGACCAAACGAGGAAGTCAACCGAGGAACTCACACCGTTGGCAGTTTTATTTATTCAGTTATCGTTGCAGCGATTACTAGTCAGGTATAGATAGTCATCCTGATAAAATAAGTAGTGGGCACTTTTAGTTAACCATTCCGTTGTAGTTGCAACACTTACTAGTCAGAAACGAATAGCATAAGATATCCCCAAACCCAGCAGTTGTTGGTACTTTTATTTAGCCATTCCGTTGCAGTGAAGCTGATTACTAGTCAGATCGGATACAAGTCAAATTATAACAGTAAACTTTAGTTATAGTTGTCTATGATCAAGCACTGTGCTCCAAGTCGTCCATAACCGCGGACACGGCTTCTCGAAAAGATTTAACCCTGCAGGGGTGCACCAAAGTATCCACACGCACTTCGACCCTTTTTGCCAGATCAATTAACATACGCCCATCGGTATGTCGGCGGGGCCTAAGTCATGACGTTTCCCAGACCCAAAGCAAGCACGGGGGGCCACCCCACTAAGTCTACCCGCAACGAAGTCGGCCGGTCTCCGAGACGGACTCAGGGTTTGCGCCAGTGGCTGTAAACGACGGGGAACCCAAAACTGGGATTGTCGATACCGCGAAAACACTCCGCTTTCCTAAACAGTACAGGTGCTATCCATCGCACAATTTAAATAAAGCAGTAAAGCATGGCATAAGTACAGAATAGTAATAAAGCCCCAAACTACTTGTGGCCCCCAGTACAGTACTTTGAAATCATGTACTAAATCGATGGGGTGCCCATACATCCCACATGTGGTTAGCGCGCTCGATCTCGGAACAGGTGTCAAGAACTCGGGGTCCTACGGGACACCAGTGAGCGGTCGGAAACCAAATATTATCTATCACCCACCGGTGCCTCTGCATTTAGCTACTTCAATTTTAGTTGTTAAATAGTAATTAAAGTAAACGATAATTAAAGCCACAATCATCTCCAACACTAAACATGCGGCAAGACTCCAACAACTGTGGTACTTGGCGACACACAACAGCACTAGAGCAAGCGACTACGACACGCAAGTCCAACTATCTACCAATCAACAGGTAATAGGATGTGTCTAAGGCAATATAAGGCTGCAAGGGATATCACGGGTACGAAAACTAGAGCATCGCAACACAGAGAGCAATAGATCAACAGGAGGGAATAAATACTATAAAAGTAAGATAGGTAGAAAGGGGAAGATGCTCGCCTAAAAATGTTGCCGAAGGTTCAACCGAAGATCGGGTCGACACTCGCATCAACTCAACGGCCTTATCCGCGAAGAACCAAAACACTAGAATAAACACCGGATGCAATATTTAATACTACGGCAAAAGATCGGGCATGATGCATGAATGATGTATGACATGGCAAGGCTGCGATGCGATTAGGCCATATTAAGCAGAACCGGGGTCCCGACAATTAAATATATGGTTCTAGTTGTTTAGATACCCGCCAATTAAAATGTTGTCTTAACAAGGCAAGATTATATCATCGGTTCACTACACAAATTTAGATGGGACCAATATAAGACTGGATTTGTCCGCATATGGAGCCCATATTTAATTATATGGTGAATCGACATAATGCCCCCAAACCCACATGATATGTGCGCAAATATGAACATTTTAATATGAACAAGTTTAGATATTATTATAAAATAGGGCTCGAGAAGGGAATCACACATTAGGGGGTCGGTGATCTTGGTTCCGGGGGGTTCGAGGTTTGTCTCAGGGTTCAGGGGAAACGTTGGAGTTCGGACTCGCGATGGCGAACTTGAGTAGATCGGTACCGGGGTCTTCGGATCTGGGAAGTAGATCTTGTCGCACGGGCGTCAATGCTTTCGGGAAGGAGAACTTGGCGATCCCGAGGGTCTTGGTGTTCGACGGGGTTCGGGCGCGTCGGGATCGGTCTTCGGACCCGTGTAGATGGTCTTGGCGTTTCGGGGATCTTCGAGTCGGGGGTCTTGGACCGTGTCGGCATTCTCATGGTCATTCATCGCCGCTCCGTTGATGTACTTGTCCGCAAATGTAGCTGACGAACTTGATAGGGTACTTGTTCGTGTTGTGTTCTTGTCGATGGAACATTACAACAACGGTGTTGCATCATGTGGAGGAATCACTTAACCTATACATCACATAGCAGTGCCATAAACTCAAATGTTCATCCCCACCGAACATGACTTCACCAAACAGAGCACACACGAGGCAAAACACTTAGTGCCGGGCTTGGCAGATGCGGTTGGGAGGTGCGCAACACAGGAGAGGGGCGACAGAAGCTAGCGCGACCAGAAGGTCGAAGACGACCTTGGAGCCAACGAACTCGAGAAGCAGCACCGCCGCAGCATGGAGCAGAGCTCGGCCGGAGCAAGCCATCAACAGAGCACCTCGGGTACCCTGCTGGCTGCCGACGAAGGGCAGGGGCGCGGGATAAGTCTGCGCAGCCGGGAGCAGCAGACGATGGTGGCGGCATGCGAGCGATGGTGGCCGCGGGATGGGGAGACGTGGCTGCGTCGGACGATAGGGCGCTCGCTGGGAAGGCGGTGGAGGAGAGGAGGTGGAGCTCTGGCCGGCACGGAGGAGGCCGCAGGCTTGGTGAGGAGGCGACGGCTCGATGCAGACAGGGCCGCAGGAGAGGAAACCCGCGGGGCGGCGGTGCAGGACGGGCTGGCCCTGCTCCGGTGAGACGGCCGAAGGCGGTTGGGGACAGAGGAATGCGGCGGAGGAACGAGGATGGGGCACGGGGAGACAGGAGGAGGCCGAAGGGGTCGCCGTGGCTCCGGCGGCAGCGCCACGGGGATCGAGCGGGCCTCTCCCTGGCGACGGGGACGGCACGGGGCAGCGGCTGGGCGTGGCGCGCCGCACGGTTGCGGATCCCGGCGGCGGGCGGCTGAGGATGAAGGAGGACGGGGGAGAGAGAGAGGGGTCTGGTGGGGAGGCTTGATGCGGGGGAGGAGGAGAACGAGGGAGGCGGCGCGCTGGTTGGGGGAAGGAGGAGCCCTGGCGGCGGGGCAGAGGGAGGCGATGGCGTTGGGGGCGGGGAGAGGAAGGGGATCGCGGGCACCGCGGGGTGGGTCTCGCGGTCGGTGGGCCAGGGGAGCGAGAGGAGTGTGCAGCGGGAGCGTGTATCGCGTGGGGTGGGTGTCGCGTGCGTGCGTGTGTGGGTGGGTGAGAGGGAGGGAGCGGGCCCGGGGTTCCAGGGAGAGTGGGATCAGGTGGCGGGGTGGAGAGTTGTGTGCGTGGTGTGGGTCTGGTTCGAGTGGGTGAGGGAAGGTGGGACCAGGAGGAGAGAGGTAGTGGGGTTAGAGAGGTGGCTGGGGTGACGTGGCGCGCCGTGGTTGGCTGCAGGATTGGCCAGGGTGAGGTGGCGACTCGTGATAGGAGGGGGTGATGTGGCTGGTTGGTGGTTAGAATAGGATTAGGTAGAATAGGACTGGGTTTAGTTTAGGTGGACCGGATTGTAGGTAGTCTGGTCCGATTGGGCCTCTGGCCTGACCGGTCGGACTGCCTCTCCGGACAAAATATTTTATTGTTTTAATTTTTATTTGTAAAACATTTTTGTAAATACTTTTTAGACAAATAAAAGATTTGATCAGACCGATGTTTTAATTTGAAATAAAGACGGGGGTTATTTAGAAAACAAAACTAGGCGTTTCGAAATAGTTTCAGACAAACAATGCATGATGATGACGATGCAATGCACAAAAACAACGCGATTTTCTAGTAGTGGTTTTTGCGGGATGCCACAATTCGACACCACTAACAATGGATCTCGCCCTCGAGATCCGCCTCACGGTACCGGAAAGAGGGTCGGTGATCTGCATCTTCTCGCTTCGTGTAGATCTTCGCGACACCACTAACAATGGTTCATTCTCCATCTTGAAATCGGCGACACCACCAACAAAGGGTCGTTGTTCACGTTCGTCAAGAGAACGCTCCGGATAAACAACGGACGAAGTTAAAGGTAAGGCCACCTCTAACTTCCATGGAAGGAGTAGAATTGCATCGATCCACCATTCAATATACAAAGCAAATGATAAGAGTAGTGGTATGATCGCGACTCCATCCCGCACTCAAAGCATTACTATGTACACGAATAGAAAGATTATGCAACCAACCCTCAGGATTTAGACTGAAGATCTCGACAAACGAGGTTTGAAAGCTTCGGATATAAAAGGGTGATGCAAGCTCTTCATCGGATCGGATTGCATATGATGTTGCGTCGGAAAACACCGGAAGGCACGAGAAGGAACAAAGAGAAGTCCACCAGACGAAGGATTCCTCGGATAGCATGAAGACCAGATGTAGTAACACCGTTACCAAAGAAGGAAGCGAAACCCCGAAGGTACGACGGAACCCAACCACGAGAAATCCTGGACTCGAAGAGAGAGAAGAGAGCGGATTCAAAACACGCAGAGGTGAGAGGAGAGCAGCAGAGGGGTAAGGAGTAAAATCAGACCTAATCAGAACTATCCAACCGATTTTTCAAAAATAGTTTTGACACTCTACTTCTGCCGTTAGCTAGGTTATCCTACAGGCTGGACTTGTGGGGTATCGCAACAGCTGAGCTCTGATACCACTCTGTAACACCCTCAGAATCGACCCTATGCAAGTTTCAGCGATTCCCGCCAAACCCGCATAGAAACGATTCAAAGGTCCCCACCAGGAACTTTCGTGCGGGTGGAAAACGAAGTAATAACATTGCACAACAGTCCTCGATGGGACCCACAGAACAGATATATATACAACACGACTCCATGAGTCAAGAATACAGATATAATATACAACGATCCAAATCACCTTGAAAATGATAGAGCGTCCGACTACGGACATGATGCAAATGGGGCTAAGAGCCCTAAAGAATAACCAATGGCATCCATAACCCTGCCCAGGCCAAGCCGGAAGGGTAACCTGCTAACGACGTCGAAACCTGCTAAAACAAAAGGGGTGTCGACAAAGGGCAAAGGAAAAAGAGGAGCGTCAGTACTGAGGCCAGTACACGGCGAGGCTAGAATTCGGTGGTCCTCGCCTACATAGGTATGGTGGACTGAAGCGGCAGCGCAGCATGCACTAAACACCCTATAGAGACTCGATACAACTAGCGGCTATCAGAGGGGGGTAAGAAAGACCTATTCGGAACCAACCTGATACTACCACCAAACATACCCATCCTGGTGTTTCCCCCTCGAGACCAAACGAGGAAGTCAACCGAGGAACTCACACCGTTGGCAGTTTTATTTATTCAGTTATCGTTGCAGCGATTACTAGTCAGGTATAGATAGTCATCCTGATAAAATAAGTAGTGGGCACTTTTAGTTAACCATTCCGTTGTAGTTGCAACACTTATTAGTCAGAAACGAATAGCATGAGATATCCCCAAACCCAGCAGTTGTTGGTACTTTTATTTAGCCATTCCGTTGCAGTGAAGCTGATTACTAGTCAGATCGGATACAAGTCAAATTATAACAGTAAACTTTAGTTATAGTTGTCTATGATCAAGCACTGTGCTCCAAGTCGTCCATAACCGCGGACACGGCTTCTCGAAAAGATTTAACCCTGCAGGGGTGCACCAAAGTATCCACACGCACTTCGACCCTTTTTGCCAGATCAATTAACATACGCCCATCGGTATGTCGGCGAGGCCTAAGTCATGACGTTTCCCAGACCCAAAGCAAGCACGGGGGGGGGGCACCCCACTAAGTATACCCGCAACGAAGTCGGCCGGTCTCCGAGACGGACTCAGGGTTTGCGCCAGTGGCTGTAAACGACGGGGAACCCAAAACTGGGATTGTCGATACCGCGAAAACACTCCGCTTTCCTAAACAGTACAGGTGCTATCCATCGCACAATTTAAATAAAGCAGTAAAGCATGGCATAAGTACAAAATAGTAATAAAGCCCCAAACTACTTGTGGCCCCCAGTACAGTACTTTGAAATCAGGTACTAAATCGATGGGGTGCCCATACATCCCACATGTGGTTAGCGCGCTCGATCTCGGAACAGGTGTCAAGAACTCGGGGTCCTACGGGACACCAGTGAGCGGTCGGAAACCAAATATTATGTATCACCACCGGTGCCTCTGCATTTAGCTACTTCAATTTTAGTTGTTAAACAGTAATTAAAGTAAACGATAATTAAAGCCACAATCATCTCCAACACTAAACATGCGGCAAGACTCTAACAACTGTGGTACTTGGCGACACACAACAGCACTTGAGCAAGCGACTACGACACGCAAGTCCAACTATCTACCAATCAACAGGTAATAGGATGTGTCCAAGGCAATATAAGGCTGCAAGGGATATCACGGGTACGAAAACTAGAGCATCGCAACACAGAGAGCAATATATCAACAGGAGGGAATAAATACTATAAAAGTAAGATAGGTAGAAAGGGGAAGATGCTCGCCTGAAAACGTTGCCGAAGGTTCAACCGAAGATCGGGGTCGACACTTGCATCAACTCAACGGCCTTATCCGCGAAGAACCAAAACACTAAAATAAACACCCGATGCAATATTTAATACTACGGCAAAAGATCGGGCATGATGCATGAATGATGTATGACATGGCAAGGCTGCGATGCGATTAGGCCATATTAAGCGGAACCGGGGTCCCGACAATTAAATATATGGTTCTAGTTGTTTAGATACCCGCCAATTAAAATGTTGTCTTAACAAGGCAAGATTATATCATCGGTTCACTACACAAATTTAGATGGGACCAATATAAGACTGGATTTGTCCGCATATGCAGCCCATATTTAATTATATGGTGAATCGGCATAATGCCCCCAAACCCACATGATATTTGCGCAAATATGAACATTTTAATATGCAACAAGTTTAGATATTATTATAAAATAGGGCTCGAGAAGGGAATCACACATTAGGGGGTCGGTGATCTTGGTTCCGGGGGGTTCGAGGTTTGTCTCAGGGTTCAGGGGAAACGTTGGAGTTCGGACTCGCGATGGCGAACTTGAGTAGATCGGTACCGGGGTCTTCGGATCTGGGAAGTAGATCTTGTCGCACGGGCGTCAATGCTTCCGGGAAGGAGAACTTGGCGATCCCGAGGGTCTTGGTGTTCGACGGGGTTCGGGCTCGCCGGGATCGGTCTTCGGACCCGTGTAGATGGTCTTGGCGTTCCGGGGATCTTCGAGTCGGGGGTCTTGGACCGTGTCGGCATTCTCATGGTCATTCATCGCCGCTCCGTTGATGTACTTGTCCGCAAATGTAGCTGACGAACTTGATAGGGTACTTGTCCGTGTTGTGTTCTTGTCGATGGAACATTACAACAACGGTGTTGCATCATGTGGACGAAGCACTTAACCTATACATCACATAGCAGTGCCATCAACTCAAATGTTCATCCCCACCGAACATGACTTCACCAAACAGAGCACACACGAGGCAAAACACTTAGTGCCGGGCTTGGCAGATGCGGTTGGGAGGTGCGCAACACAGGAGAGGGGCGACAGAAGCTAGCGCGACCAGAAGGTCGAAGACGACCTTGGAGCCAACGAACTCGAGAAGCAGCACCGCCGCAGCATGGAGCAGAGCTCGGCCGGAGCAAGCCATCAACAGAGCACCTCGGGTACCCTGCTGGCTGCCGACGAAGGGCAGAGGCGCGGGATAAGTCTGCGCGGCCGAGAGCAGCAGACGATGGTGGCGGCAGGCGAGCGATGGTGGCCGCGGGATGGGGAGACGTGGCTGCGTCGGACGATAGGGCGCTCGCTGGGAAGGCGGTGGAGGAGAGGAGGTGGAGCTCCTGCCGGCACGGAGGAGGCCACAGGCTTGGTGAGGAGGCGACGGCTCGATGCGGACGGGGCCGCATGAGAGGAAACCCGCGGGGCGGCGACGCAGGACGGGCCGGTCCTGCTCCGGCGAGACGGCCGCAGGCGGTTGGGGACAGAGGAAGGCGGCGGAGGAACGAGGATGGGGCACGGGGAGACAGGAGGAGGCCGAAGGGGTCGCCGTGGCTCCGGCGGCGGCGCCACGGGGATCGAGCGGGCCTCTCCCTGGCGACGGGGACGGCACGGGGCAGCGGCCGGGCACGGCGCGCCGCGCGGTTGCGGATCTCGGCGGCGGGCGGCTGAGGATGAAGGAGGACGGGGAGAGAGAGAGAGACGGGTCTGGTGGGGGAGTCTTGATGCGGGGGAGGAGGAGAACGAGGGAGGCGGCGCGCTGGTTGGGGGAAGGAGGAGCCCTGGCGGCGGGGCAGAGGGAGGCGATGGCGTTGGGGGCGGGGAGAGGAAGGGGATCGCGGGCACCACGGGGTGGGTCTCGCGGTCGGTGGGCCAGGGGAGCGAGAGGAGTGTGCAGCGGGAGCGTGTACCGCGTGGGGTGGGTGTCGCGTGCGTGTGTGGGTGGGTGAGAGGGAGGGAGCGGGCCCGGGGTTCCAGGGAGAGTGGGATCAGGTGGCGGGGTGGAGAGTTGTGTGCGTGGTGTGGGTCTGGTTCGAGTGGGTGAGGGAAGGTGGGACCAGGAGGAGAGAGGTAGTGGGGTTAGAGAGGTGGCTGGGGTGACGTGGCGCGCCGTGGTTGGCTGCAGGATTGGCCAGGGTGAGGTGGCGACTCGTGATAGGAGGGGGTGATGTGGCTGGTTGGTGGTTAGAATAGGATTAGGTAGAATAGGACTGGGTTTAGTTTAGGTGGACCGGATTGTAGGTAGTCTGGTCCGATTGGGCCTCTGGCCTGACCGGTCGGACTGCCTCTCCGGACAAAATATTTTATTGTTTTAATTTTTATTTATAAAACATTTTTGTAAATACTTTTTAGACAAATAAAAGATCTGATCAGACCGATGTTTTAATTTGAAATAAAGACGGGGGTTATTTAGAAAACAAAACTAGGCGTTTCGAAATAGTTTCAGACAAACAATGCATGATGATGACGATGCAATGCACAAAAACAACGCGATTTTCTAGTAGTGGTTTTTGCGGGATGCCACACCTTCTCTTCAACGCGGCGGTGGATGCCCTCGCGGAAATGCTTGAGAAAGCCAAGGGAGCAGACCACATTTTTGGTGTGGTTGGCCACCTTATTCCCGGGGGGGGGGGGGGGGTCTCACTCAGCTCCAGTACGCGGACGACACCCTGATTATGATTGAGGGCTTAGACTTGGACATTGCGAACCTCCAGTTCCTCCTGTTGTGCTTTCAGGAAATGCCGAGGTTGCGGGTTAACTTCGACAAAAGCGAGATCATTGCGCTGGGGTTCTCTCAGGATGAACAACAGAGGATAGCGGACAACTTCAACTGTCGGCTCTCCTCCTTCCCCATCACTTATCTTGGGATGCCGGTCCGCGACACCAGGATCACGAACCTGGATCCGCTCGTGGACAGGGTGCGATCGAGGTCCGAACCCTGGTGTGGGAGGTTCACGTCTAAAGGTAGCAAGACTGTCCTGATTGACTCCTGCCTGTCCAGTTTGCTCATGTACATGATGAGTTTGTACCTCCTCCCCGAGGGGGTACATGGCTCTTTCGACAAAGAGCTCTCACGTTTCTTCTGGCAGGACCCCTTGGGGCGCCAGAAGTATCACATGGTCAAGTGGGCAGACATTTGCGCCCCCAAGGAGTTTGGGGGCATAGGTATCATATCCTCTCACCTTTTCAATAACGCCCTGTTGTTGCGCTGGGTTTGGCGGATCCTCCATGAGGATGGGGGCCTATGGCTCAAGCTCATCAAGGCCAAGTACCTTTGGGGCCGGCCTCTCCTGGACTGCGACCGACGTGACGGATCCCAGTTTTGGCACTCCATCCAGGAGATAAAGAAAGAGATCCGACTTGGGGCCACGATCGCTATTGGGAACGGGGAGGGAACCATGTTCTGGCTGGATTCCTGGCTTAGGGAACGCCCCCTACGGGAGGTGTACCCACGCCTCTTCGCTATTTGTTCCGACCCATCGCTGCGAGTATCCGCCGCGGCGCTAGAGGGGACATGGCACATCTCGTTCCGTCGCACCTTTGGCCCGGAGGAAACTGAAGCATGGAGGGAACTGAGGGCAGAACTCCCGGTTACCTTGGTAGCCACCCCAGACGTGGTGTCGTGGAGCCTTTCTCCGTCCGAAGCCTTCTCGGTTAGCTCGTCCTACCGGGACCTCTTTGGCCGTGCGGCTCTCCCCTGGACTAAGGCCCTCTGGAAGGCTCCCCTTCCGCTGAAGAGTAAGATCTTTGTTTGGCAGTTACTTCGCGATAGGCTACCCTTAGGGGTAGAGGTGTCCAAGCGACATGGGCCGGGGGACGGATTGTGTCCATTGTGTGGGATCCCAGAAACGGGCGCCCACATAATGTTCGCCTGTCCCGCTGCCCGGTTTCTGTGGAACTTCACGCGAGAGGCATTGGGCCCAGACTGGCAGGCCCATGATCTCGGTGAATTCCTAGAAGCCCAAGCGAACCGAGCCGGAAAAGGCCGCCGCCTCTTCTGGATAGTGTTTGCAGCGATGTCATGGTCACTCTAGAACATCCGGAATAAGATGTTTATTGAGAAGATTCTTCCTAGGCGTGCATCTGACTCGGTTTTTCCTTTTTTGGCCTCTCTGCAGCTCTGGTACCCGTTGTGTAGGCAGCGGGACAAGGCGAGGTTGGACGCTACTCTTCAACGACTCTTGGAGGCGGCTCGGCGGCTCCCCCCTAGTCCAGCTTAGCGTGCTCTTATTTTCGGTTATGTACTCGCGTGGCGAGGTGGTCTTTTCTGTTTTGGTTGTCTTGTGCTGTGGCCCCAGCTTATGTTGTGTGTGGGATCTCGTACTTTGTTGCCTGTTGTGGATAGTTGCTTTATTTATAAAGCGGGACGAAAGCCTATTTCGAGAGAATGGACTTGACGTGGACGGTAGGAAGGTGTCATTCAGGCTCCATCGAGTGTCAATTCTGAGAAATGGTATATGTTTCACAAGGTATGATCCCCAGCAGGAGCACCGTCACCGTGCATTCAGGGTGCCGACCACGCCACCCACTCCACAAAACGCCTCTGACCTGCTTGCTTCGCGCACCACAATCACAAGGGCAAATAGTACACAACATAAAAAAAGGAAGGCCCTTTTTGGCATCCAAAGTATTTTTAAAGTATTGAGGAAATACTTTGGTTTCTAAAAAAACTGAAGTATTAAATACTTTGAGGTGTTTGGATCTAACAAATAGTATGGTTTTAAAACTGAAGTATTCTTCAAACTATGGTTTTTTGAAGTATTTGAGAAAGAGACTAGACCCTCTTTTTTTTAAACTTAGAAAAGGGAAAAACTGAAGTATTGCTTTGCTTGGCACTAAAATACTATGATATTGATATACTTTAGTTTTAGAAAAACTTTGTTGCCAAACCAGGCCGAAATCATTTGTTTATCCATGTCTTTCTTTTCGCGCCCCGGCTTCCTTTTGAACCAGTTTAAAATCCGCCACCACATCCCCGTGTCGCACTCTCGCATGCAGCTAGCCACACGCTTCACCAGAAATGCAGATCCTCCGGCTCCTGGCCGCGCGGCGCGCCACCTCGACCATCAACGGTGCAACGACGTCAGCAGAGCGTCGGGACGCCGTCTAGGACGACCAGGGGCCCTTCTTCGACTTCGACTTCTCCTCAAGCTCCGTCCGCGCCTCCTGAGATAGACCCCATAAGACCACGATGAACTAATGACGACATGCGAGAGTCAAAAAGGTGACCAAGATGATGATGCCACTGCTGAAAGGAGCTGGTAGTAGAGGCGAAGACCGGAGAAGAACTGGCAGATGAAGTGGCAGCGGAAGGAACATGAAGCCAGTCTAACTCCCAAAGTCCTAAAGAGTCATAGATGCGAGGTCCAGCTCCAACCAGGGCCTGTGTGCGATGGTCCTGAACAACACAAGAATCAGCATCAAGAATGACGCGACAACCAGAGTCAGTAAGCTGGCTAGCAGAGAACAGATTCATCTTAAGAAGAGGGACATGGGAAATATCAGGAACAGAAAAAGAAGAAGTAGAAAGGGTGCCCCGACTAGAAACAGGAAGAGAGGTACCATCAGCCGTGAAAACACGAACATGAGAAGGGAGAGAACGAAGAGCAGATAGAAAAGAAGACTCAGAAGTCATATGAAAGGAAGCTCCAGAATCTAGATACCACGAGGACGTACCTGACTGTGTAGAAGGTGGTGGTCGCGCAGTGCCTGAAGAATCAGTCACAGAACCAGTAGTGCCTGTTGAAGAAGAGCCTGTAGCAGCAAGCAGACCGCGAAGACTCCTGATAATGTCCTGATCAGAGAGAGCAACTGCTGAAGATCCGAAAGGAGCCGACTGCCCACGAGCCTGGTGTTGCTGACGTAAACTGGGATCCCGTGTATAACAGGTGGCCCAAGTGTGGCCATCCTTGTAACAGTAAGAGCAGTGACGAAGAAAACCACGGCGACACTAACCACGAGCCTGCTGGTGCTGACTCGGACCCTAAGACTGCTGGTGCTGACTCTGACCCTGACCTGGAGGAGTGGGTAGTATCAGCGGCGGCACAGAGGACCGTGGCTGAGTCGAGGGAGCAGACGGCATAGGAGGACCACGAGTAGAAAGCACAGATGGAACCGCAAGAAGACCAGCACCACGGAGATGGCTCTCCTCAGCTCGAAGCTCAGACAACACCTCAGAGAGCGGAACACGACCACGAGCATTCAGCTGAGCACGCCGAGGCTCAAACTCCTGACGGAGCCAAGACAGAAACTCATAGATGCGGTGAAACTCCAAATCCGAGCGCACAATCTGGCAGCACGAGCATGTGCCACAAACAGCAGTACGGAGAGAATCAAGCTGACGCCAGATAGCAGCATTTTGAGTATAGAACTCATCAATAGTGGAATCACCCTTTGCCAGGCCATGGTCGTCTGCTTCCCAAGTTCCTGTCCCGATCGGATCTGTCAACCCTAGTGGTCATCTGCTTCCCAGATTCCTGTCCCGATCGGATCTGCCAAAGAAATCTACACACCACCTCGTGTCTCCCTGCCACCTACCGATCGGCCCCGCCACCTCCTGCTGCGATCGATCGACCCCGCCAGGCTTCGCCACCTGCTACCTATCGGTCCCACTACGATCGGCCCCGCCTCCTGCAATCGATCGCCCCGCCACCTCCTGCTACCGATCGGCCCTGCCACGATCGGTCCCGCCACCTCCTACTATCGATTGCCCCGCTAGGCCCCGCCACCTGCTATGGATCGGCTCCGCGTCTGCACGCGCTCGCCACAGGAGCGACCGCCTGCCACAGACAGGAGCGCCCCATCCTTCTACCGAACGGGCCCTCCTGCACCGCCGCGTCTGCACGCGCCCACAGGAGCGTCTGTCCCGCCACAGGAGTCTCTGCACGCGCCCGCCACTCTCCAGATATCCTCCAGATTGCCGGATCTCCGCCGCCGGCCGTCATCACTGCCGGGAATCGATCCCCGACGGCTTGAATTGCTCTTCCCCGCCCCTTAGGCGCCGCCTTTCCTCCCGATTGGACGGAATTTGGCCGGCGTCTGCCTGCAGCTGCCGTTGACCAGATTTCCTTCAAAAACGAGAGAGAGAGAGATGTCTTCTGCATCGGGTTATGTTGCGATTCCTCGCTGCCCGGTGATCTTCGATGGCGCGAATTACCCTGATTTCGCTGCCTTTATGCGTGTTCACATGTGTGGTCTCTGTCTTTGGGGTATGCTCTCCGGCGAGGTCTCCTTTCCGCCGTGCCCCCTGCTCCTGTGGATCCTCTTCCGCCGACGCCGATTATTCTCGGCACTGATGCTTCTCAGGAGGCCAAGGATGCTGCTCAGAGTGCCGATGATAGTGTCGTTGCTATTTATGATCTGAAGTTCAAGCAGTACTATTCTGACCTTGAGGCCTATCGTCACGTTTTGAATGCCTACACTCAGTGGGTCGATGAGGGTGCTCGTGCTGCTGCTGTTCTCACCTCCAGTGTTCTGTCCCAGTATGCCGCTGAGTTCATGAGCCTCCCTACTGTTTTCTGTTCAGAGGGCACATCTTCGTCAGCGCTATCAGCCGTCTGGGGATGCTCTTTACTTGTCTGTGGTTCGCCAGGATCATGCTCTTCAGCAGAGTGATTCCACTATTGATGAGTTGTATACTCAGAGTGCTGCTATCTGGCGTCAGCTTGATTCTCTCCGTACTACTGTTTGTGGCACATGCTCGTGCTGCCAGATTGTGCGCTCGGATTTGGAGTTTCACCGCATCTATGAGTTTCTGTCTCGGCTCTGTCAGGAGTTTGAGCCCCGGCGTGCTCAGCTGAATGCTCGTGGTCGTGTTCCGCTCTCTGAGGTGTTGTATGAGCTTTGGGCTGAGGAGAGCCGTCTCTGTGGTGCTGGTCTTCTTGCGGTTCCATATGTGCTTGCTACTCGTGGTCCTCCTATGCCGTATGCTCCCTTGACTCAGCCACGGTCCTCTGTGCCGCCGCCGATACTACCCACTCCTCCAGGTCAGGGTCAGAGTTAGCACCAGCAGTCTCAGGGTCCGAGTCAGCACCAGCAGGCTCGTGGTCAGTGTCGTCGTGGTTCTCTTCGTCACTGCTCTTACTGTAACAAGGATGGTCACACTTGGGCCACCTGTTATACACGAGATCCCAGTTTACGTCAGCAACACCACGCTCGTGGGCAGTCGGCTCTTTTCGGATCTTCAGCAGTTGCTCTCTCCGATCAGGACATTATCAGGAGTCTTCGCGGTCTGCTTGCTGCTACAGGGTCTTCTTCGACAGACACTGCTGGTTCTGTGATTGATTCTTCAGGCACTGCGCGACCACCACCTTCTATATAGTCAGTTACGTCCCCGTGGTATTTGGATTCTGGAGCTTCCTTTCATATGACTTCTGAGTCTTCTTTTCTATCCGCTCTTCGTTCTCTCCCTTCTCATGTTCGTGTTTTTACGGCTGATGGTACCTCTCTTCCTGTTTCTAGTCGGGGCACCCTTTCTACTTCTTATTTTTCTGTTCCTGATATTTCTCATGTCCCTCTTCTTAAGATGAATCTGTTCTCTGCTAGCCAGCTTAATGACTCTGGTTGTCGCGTCATTCTTGATGCTGATTCTTGTGTTGTTCAGGACCGTTGCACATAGGCCCTGGTTGGAGCTGACCCTCGCATCCGTGATTCTTCAGGACTTTGGGAGTTAGACTGCCTTCGTGTTCCTTCCGCTGCCACTTCATCTGCCAGTTCTTCTCCGGTCGTCGCCTCTACTACCAGCTCCTTTTAGCAGTGGCATCATCGTCTTGGTCACCTTTGTGACTCTCGCCTGTCGTCATTAGTTCATCGTGGTCTTCTGGGGTCTGTCTCAAGAGATGGGTCTTTACATTGTCAGGGTTGTAGGTTGGGTAAACATATTCAGCTTCCCTATCCTACTAGTGTGTCTGTATCTCAGCGACCATTTGATTTAGTTCATTCCGATGTTTGGGGTCCGGCTCCTTTCGCTTCGAAAGGGGGCCATCGCTACTATATTTTATTCATCGATGATTTTTCTCGGTACACTTGGTTATATTTTATGCGTTCTCACAGTGAATTACTCTCCATATATCAGCGTTTTGCGGCCATGGTCCGTACTCAATATTCTACCCCCATTCTTGTGTTTCGTGCTGATTCTGCTGGTGAGTATATCTCACAGATGTTGCGAGGTGTTCTTGCTGAGCAGGGCACCCTTGCTCAGTTCTCCTGTCCTGGTGCACATGCCCAGAATGGAGTTGCTGAGCGTAAGCATCGCCATATTCTTGAGACCACTCGTGCCATGATGATTGCTTCTTCTCTTCCGCCGCATTTCCGGGCTGAGGCTGTCGCTACCTCAGCTTACCTCATCAATATTCATCCTTCTGCCGCTCTGCAGAGTGGTATCCCACTTGAGCGCCTATCTGGACAGTCTCCAGACTACTCCATGCATCGCTTGTTTGGTTGTGTTTGCTATGTTCCTCTTGCTCCTCGTGAACGCACCAAACTGACCGCTCAGTCTGTTGAGTGTGTCTTTCTTGGATACAGTGATGAGCATAACGGCTATCACTGTTGGGACCCCGTTGGTTGTCGGATGCGTATCTTTCGTGATGTTATTTTTGATGAGACGCGTCCTTTCTATCCTCGTCCCACCACTGGTACCTACCCGGTGGAAGATATATCTTTTCTTCTTTTTTCTGACACACCTCCTTCTCCTCCTATTGTGTCTTCTTCAGGATCTCCTCCCCTTGATGTCTCTTCTTCGACCCCATCCTCCTCTGCTCCGTCTAGTTCTCTTAGTTCTCCTCGTTCTCCAGAGTCTTCCCCTGCTATTCCTTCTTCTTCCTCGTCGCCTCCTGAGTCGTATTCCTCTGATGAGCTTCCCTCTACTCGTCCTATTCGTCAGCGTCGTGCCCCCAACCTTTACTCTCCTAGTCAGTATGGTCTTTCTATTTCCTCCGAGCCGACTTCTTATCGGGATGCTGAGCATCATCCTAAATGGCAGCTGACCATGGATGAGGAGATTGCTGCGCTTGAGCGCACTAGCACCTGGGATCTTGTTTTTCCTCCTCCCGGTGTTCGTCCTATCACGTGTAAGTGGGCCTATAAGATTAAGACCCGCTCTGATGGATCTCTTGAGCGCTATAAAGCGCGTCTTGTGGCTCGTGGTTTTTAGCAGGAGCATGGTCGTGACTATGATGAGACCTTTGCTCCTGTGGCTCATATGACCACTGTGCGTACTCTTCTTGTTGTTGCTTCTGTTCGTCACTGGTCTGTGTCCCAGCTTGATGTTTAGAACGCCTTTCTCAATGGTGAGTTGAGTGAGGAGGTTTATATGCAGCCACCTCCTGGGTATTCTGTTCTTGAGGGGATGGTTTGTCGTCTTTGACGTTCTCTTTATGTCAAACAGGCCCCTCGTGCCTGGTTTGAGCGCTTTGCTTCTGTAGTGACTGCTGCTGGTTTCTTCCCTAGTGCTCATGATCCAGCGCTGTTTGTTCACACTTCTCCTCGTGGACGCACTCTTCTTCTCTATGTTGATGATATGATCATTACTGGTGATGATTCTGAGTATATCGCCTTTGTTAAGGCTCGTCTTCGTGACCAGTTTCTTATGACTGATCTTGGTCCTCTTCGATATTTTCTTGGGATTGAGGTTTCCTCCACTTCTGATGGCTTTTATATCTCTCGGGAAAAGTATATTCAGGATCTTCTTGCTTGTGCTGCTCTTGGGGATGAGCGCACTGTTGATACCCCTATGGAGCTTAATGTTAAGCTTCAACCTACTGATGGTGATCCTCTTCCTGATCCGACGCGTTATCGTCATCTTGTTGGGAGTCTTCTTTATCTTGCGGTCACTCGTCCTAACATCTCTTATCCTGTTCATATTCTGAGTCAGTTTGTTTTTGCTCCTACCACTGTTCACCATAGTCATCTTCTCCGTGTTCTTCGTTATCTTCGTGGTACGATCACTCGTCGTCTTTTCTTTCCTCATTCCAGCTCTCTCCAGCTCCAGTGCTATTCGGAAGCTACGTGGGCGAGTGATACTTCGGATCACCGTTCACTTTCTGCTTACTGTGTGTTTCTTGGTGGTTCGCTCTATTGCTTGGAAGACGAAGAAACAGACAGCGGTTTTCCGTTCGAGTGTTGAGGCTGAGTTGCGTGCTATGGCCTTGTTGACTGCTGAGGTGACCTGGTTACGGTGGTTACTTGCGGATTTTGGGGTCTCTATTATCACATCCACTCTGGTTTTGTCAGATAGTACAGGTGATATTAGTGTTGCACGTGATCCGGTCAAGCATGAGCTTACCAAGCATATTGGTGTCGATGCTTTCTATACACGTGCTCAGGTGCAGGCTCAGGTTGTTGCGCTTCAGTATGTGCCTTCAGATTTACAGTTGACGAATTTCTTTACGAAGGCACAGACCAGAGCGCAGCATGATTTCTTACTCTCCAAACTCAGTGTTGTGAATCCACCATGAGTTTGAGGGGGGTGGTGGTGGTTAGATGCAGTGGCGGATCTAGGATTTTAGCACAGGGTATGCCATATTAAAATTTAACCTGCAATTATAATTTCTCCACTACAGCTTTTGAGTGTGCTCCTCTGCTACAGTCTCAACAGATAAGGAGGTTTGAAGTAGCTTCTCTGTTCTTCCGTAGTTTTTTGCTTGACTCTCCTAGTTTTTTGCTCTTTTAGGCACGTTTTAGAAATTTAGGGTTTCTCAACTAGTCAAAAGCATATCGGCTAGTTGGATTTAGTTGGACTCTGTTTTCAAAATATATTTTGTACTTCCTCTGTCTCGAATTAGATATCGGAGATCTGTCTAAATTTGCATGTATTCATATACTAAATACACGTATAGATACATGAGAATCTAGATAAATCTTTAACATCTAATTCGGACACTAAAACATATATAGATACATGTGAATTTAGATAAATCTTTGACATCTAATTCGAAAATGAAGGAGTACTAATTTATTCAACGTGTACATGAGATATATGCATCCATGTTCAAAAAATGCATGCATTTGTATATATCCTGCGAGTTGGTATACTAACTGATGGGCTAACATACACTTCGTACCCCTGTAGCACTGCACCTGCCCGCGTGCTTATGGTCTGCGAGGGAATAATCGGTACAGAGGTTGCCTAACTTGCAGCGAGTGCTCCTGCAAGCGATGGATCAGCGAGAATGAGAGATCGAAGTTCCAGATCATAGGTAAGGAAGCCGTACATGCAGGCATCGCGGGGTACGCCGTGGCCCACCCATCCGCCACTGGTTAGATATATATATTTGTATATTGTAGTTTCCTCATATGTTAGGGGACTTGCTGCATATTTACACCTGTACCTGTACTATATATTGTGGCTTTTGTCCTCTAGAGAAATACAACTTATCCTTCTCGAAACAGGCATACGCCCAGCTATATTAATATAGCGATAACATGAGACCGCTGTTGGGCCAGACAACACAACGCCCAAAGGAAACAACAGAGAAAAAGAGAAAAGAAAAGGAAGACGAAAAAGAAGAGAAAATAAAGCCGTCAACAGTGGCTCGACGAAAACGATGATGACCCGCAACCGTTGCGCCCGCCGAAGAATTCCCACCACGCTCCTAGCGCTCCGAAGCATCGCGTACTAAGCAGCACCTTCAAGAAGGAAAGCGACGACAACGACGCTGCTGCTCGGACTGGTCCTAGAGTTTCCCCTGATACGCAACAAGAGGTGGGGAAGAGATACTCCCGACGCCCTTCAGGAAGGTCGGCGACACCCACAGGCGTCACCATGTCGGTGCCGGAACGACAAGGATTTCTCCCGATCCCTCAAAAAACCAAGCTCTTGGACGCTTCGGATGGCTCCACCCTGCTCGCCGCCCACCTGTACGCGCCACCACGGTCTTGCAGTCGCAATCGCCGTCTCACCGCGACCCACAATGCGAGACTGGAACGACCGAAAAGAAGGGAACCTCGGCGATGGTCGGCGGCAAAGTAACTCGCGGGAGGGAACTACCTCCACCGCCTGGGGCGATAGCCGACCGGATGCAACAAGGGCAAACCAGACCCACCTGGCCCGGCCGAGCCTCAAAGGACTCGTGAAGCCCTGTCGCCACACTGCAGCAAGGGTGTCACCGTCGCCGCCAACCCTAGCACAAGCCCCTACTCTTCCGTCACCCAGTGGATCCACCACCACCGCGGATCCTCGCCGCCAAGCAGTAGCGACATCGCTACCGTGTTCACCCGGGCCAATCGGACTGTCGTCGGTCTGAGAAGAACCCCAGTCATAGCCCCTGTGTCCCTTTCACCGCGGACGAGGGAGGACATCACAAGACCCGGCGCACCTGGCTCCGATCTCCCCGGCACACGGGGACTGCCCTGTGACCACTGGAATTTGGCCCTCCTACCCCAACTCCGACGCCCCGGCCAAGTAGCCAGGGGGTAGGCACCCGAGCCCCGTTGCCCGAGACCCATAGGTTCGGCCCGGAGCACCCAGATCGGGCCCGAACGGGCCAAGATCTGGGCCGCCTCGCCCAACACCATGACCAACCGCCACCGCTGCCGCCCAAGTGCCGCGTCCGCACCCACCGCCTCGCCGCCAGCGCCTCCAGAGCGACCACCCTGCACACACCCTTTCCTGGCCATGGCAGGCCCGCCTGGCCCGCATCAGCCCAGATCGGGCGGTTCCATGCGTCGCCGGGAGGAGCAACGAGAGGGGAGGGAAGATGCGCACGGCGCCGCCGCGTCCAGCAGTCCGGAGCCGCCGTGCTGCAACCAGAAGACCACGCCGGAGTGGGGAAGGACCGCCGTGGAACCGCCGCGAGCCGAGCCAACCCCGCGCTGGCCCCCTTACGCACGGACGAGAGGAGACCCGCCGCCACCGGCACCGCGCGGGCTTTGCCCGACGGCGCACGCCGGCGGCGGCGGGGCGGGGGAGGAGGAGAAGGAGGGTCTAGGGCGGGGCTAGGGTTAGAGCGCCCGGTCGCCCGCGGGGGGCAACTTGAGCGCTGTTTTTTTTTTTTCGGGGCTCCGGAATACAACTTATCTATTCCTAACAATGTGTACTATGTACATGTTACTTGTAATAAGTTGTAACACGTACTACTAGTACAACATATTAGTGCTGCACATTCTTTGCATTTGACTTGTAATACTAGCTACTGGCTTAAGCTTGGCTCTAAACACATTACTTTGAGCCCAACTCCTACGTTCATGCGTTCAGCTAGCTTCATCTGGCAGCATTTTAATTTGCGATATGCGTTCAGCTAGGTTCGTCTGGAAACTGCCCAACTGAGAAATGATGGGGCTGCGTCTCCCCAGCCCCAGATCCTCTTCTTCTCGCTCAAACAAAGGTAGAAAAAAGACACTGGATTTTCCTGGCGACGAACGCCGCGGCGACAAACGCCTGTATCTTGGCCTATTATTTCACTGAACTTCAAACTTCGGCACTGAACCAAACGATTACATCGGCTTATATAGCCCAGCAAGTACACTGTCTAAACCAACTAACCTGGCCATGTTTTCAGCGCGCGCACGCAGTCTAACCACTTCTGCATGAGCCACACTCCTGCACTACGAGATACACGCGCACGGCGCACCCACACGTATGATCCGCAAGAAGCGGTCTAGCAAGATGACCACGGACTGGCTTCATGCATGGAACTCCTAGCTGGACTACTAATGCCTCATATTAACAAAACAAGATTATTCCTAGCAAGTCAGGATTAGTGCTAACAGGCACGGTGCCATCCGCGCGTGATTCTGACGAGTATCGCCTCGTCTGGTCTCGTCTCCTCTCCTCTCCTCTCAGGCAAAAGAGCAGCAGAAAAGGTTGGCCGCGTGGTGCGTGCCATGTCCATGCTATCACCCAAGCAGCTTGGCTTTGGCGACGGCAAAAAAATTCGGAAAAGCTCTTGTTTCGTCAGACTGACTGACTGACTGACTGACCATTGTGCGGGTTGCTTTGCCCTCGCTAGTGGCATCACACTCCCTTCTCTTACCTCGCCTAATTCTACCCGAAAGGCACCGCATCCGCACGCCGTGATTAAGCAAAGCGGCAACCAAAGGTTCTTGGCCGGCCGGCTGCTAATCATTGCGGCTCAAGATTTTACGGCGCAGTGATTGTGGAATGGACCAATGCTTCAGTACTCAGTCCAGGCTTCAGCACCGCATGATATGCTGCAGAAGGGATGATTGCCATGTTGCCCTTGTTGACAGCATTTCCATTCCCATTTACCGATGACAAGACCGGCGCATTTCTCGGTGACGATGATGATCCATCGTTACCGCGCAGAGCTAGCCATGGGTCCTGCCATGCCATGAACCTCCCAGCTGAAAAAGAGCAACCAGAAGAGTGTTGCCGGTGCCCAGATGCCAGATGCACCGCGCGTGGCAAGCCGGTCGAAGCGCCATGGATCTCGAGTCATCTGCCCTTTGGCCTACCGTTAGCTGTGCCTCTGATTCCATGCAGCGGCCGGGGGACACGGGGGCTGCATGCAGCTTGTTGGCGAAACAAGAGCATGCATCACTCCCTCCCTTGGATACATACTACTACTTCGGAATGTTCAGATCCATCCATTGTTCACCCTTTCAGTTTCGGGGATTCAGAACCAGATCAAGGTGCATGAACCAACACTTGGCCCCCATGTGGACTGTGCCCAAGAATTTTCTAAAGAACTTTACGTTACATGCTACGGTCAGGGACAACAAGCTGAGAGATCCACTCTCACTTCTCACGGCTAACTCTGTTGCGTGATCTGCAGGAGTACAATGTACTAGCGCGCGTGCATTGGATACTTCACAAAATTCAGCACCCAGTTTCATTGCATCTCTGCTCCATACAAAGGGAGAAGAAGAAGAACCATCCGGGTTTACTTGTTTTTTTTATACTTTTCTTATCTCTGCGGCGTTGGGTCGAGAAAAAAAAGGATTTGTGCCCATCTAAAAAGGATTTGTCCTAGCCATTGTAGGCGGCCAACTACTACTCCCCCGGATTTGTGCTCATCTAAAATATGTTGGAGACCGCGAGTTGTTGGGGTTTTTCAGCCAGTTGCTATCACGTGGACATCTCTCATGTGCCGGAGAATAAGAATTTTCCATGTGTGTCTACGGTTTGGGACACAAGGGGGCAAAAGGAAATCTAATCTCCCCAAAGACGAGGGATTGTTCACAGGTCTCGCGGTTCCGTTGCATGAATCTAGTGGTGGTAACAATATTAATGTACTCTTGCAGCATTTGATACGATTCACGATTATGCCAGATTCACTAAATCCATGGTTCATCTTGATCTTCTTTATTATGCCTTTGGGGCGTTATACCAATGAAAGATTTTATCATGGATCCATCTTCTATTTTCTGGAGAAAGGCACCATGCAATGCGTAGTTTTCTGGTGTGGGTAGTCAACTGAAGATTTTATCATCCTGAACTCCGGCATCATGATGCATACAACCAAAACATTATCGCAGGGTTTATTATTATAATTGATGGAAACCTTGTGAAATAAAGAAGTATTAACAGGTCTCGCTAAAAATTTTGAGCACTAGGAAGCCTAAGAGCACACGATCCAAACCGAGACAAGCCGTCAAACCACTAGAATCTCTTGGAGGCAAAACTCCATTTACTCCTGGTTTTTTGAATGTTATATATTATTCCGCGCCCATAGTTAGCTAATACAGAAGAGCAAAACCCGCAGAAGTGAAGTCTCCTTTTTTTTTGTAAAAACAAGATAATTCCAACATAAAACTAATAATAGACCAAAAAGACTTTGTTTTTTCATAAACTAAGTGAATGAAAAGACCGCAAGAGAGTAATTCCGTAATAAACAACATGTGACACACAATCACATGAGTTATTGGTGAACTATCAACTTATTCGTTCTAGAAAGCCGAATAAGTCGCTGATGGTGGAAAATTTCATATTCCTGGTGGTGGAGAGCCGGATGGTGAATTGCGTAAAAAACAACTCAATAAACTTATAGCCTCGATGGCCGTTAAAAGCATCAATTTTGAAAGTTTTATAGTAAATATTTTTACTATTTGTTTTTGTGTAACCTTTTCTATTGTAAGTAACAGAATTAGAATTTTAATGTGATGATCAATATTATGATAGAATGTTCCATCTTAAAATTCATAGGTGTATCATTACAAATACGCTTGGTAGAAAATTTAATATTTTATAGCTTCCCAAGCATTTCGTTTTGAATTTATTTCAAGACACTTCCCATTAAGAAACATGACTTCAGATCTCAAAATATCAAAACAAGATAAGAAAATTCATTACTCAGTGGGATAAATTATTCATCTAACATTGCTATGGAGTATTTAGATGTGATCATTTATGTTCTGATATATTTTTTATAACTTACTAAATAGATCTAGGGTGTACATACCTAACAAAATTGTTCTGGGAGAGGTAGCGTCGGTTTATGTTTGTCAATCAGAGATTTATATTCTTCGTAATCCAAATATAACTAGAAAAAAGTAGCCATCTATCACGAAATGGACCTCCGACTATGGTAGAAGGTGCACCATCTACCACAAATATTTTTGTTTCCCATGGTAGATAAACATATTTTTTCATTTTGGCGATCCCTCTTTTTCCACGCATTGGAAAAAACGTGGTAGATGCTTGGCCGATGCATGGTAGATGTCATTTTTTTTGGGTTCCGCATGCGATTTTGTTTCTGATTAATACCACCATGGTGTTTCCAAACTTTTGGGGCTGCGATGTTTGTGTCTCTGTAAGGGTATATTTTCCCTAAGTGTGGTTTTGGTAATTAATGAGAATCACTATGGACCGCTGTTTCATTGAGTTTTATATGAAGGAATCTTCCATAGTTAATGCATGAAGTCCATGTGTTGGATTCGAGGTTGGATGCTATGAAAATAATTATATATCTTGAGTATTGCCATCAAGATCATCAATTTGAAGAAATGGATTTAATATGATCAAGGTTAAATAAGATGGAGCTCTTGTGTGGAACTCAAAGGAATCCATGTTCTAACTTATGCATGTGTTAGGCCATTGGAGGATCAAGATTTGGGTAGTTTGATTACCAGAGAAGAATTCAAGATATAGTTCTAAGTCAATGTCATAATACAATCATCAGTTTAACTATGGTTAACCAAGACTTTGGTCATACAACCAAGTGAATAATTCCTTATGTACCTAAAGAGATTGTGATAGAGCATGAAAAGATAAAAGGTTGATCTAGTTGAAGAGCAAAGTGTGGTTTTAAGTTTCTCAACACACAAAGCATAAATAATGTACCATGTAGGATCAAGTGATCTAGGCATGGTAAGATTTGAAAATTATGCTTTGTGAACTAACCCATGCATGATCTATATTCCTTGTATTGGTATGTGTGTTTAGGTATGTTTCCATAGGAATACATCAAAGGATATTTTGTATAGACCATAAGAGGATGTCATCAATTATTGATGGTTATCAAGTTCGAGAATCCAAAGTAGTCGCGGACGATGAACAATTTGATTTTTCCGGCGGTGGAAACCGAGATGGTGAATTGTGCAAAAAAATAAGTTTATTAAATTTATAGCCTTGAAGTGCATTATAGACATCATTTCTCAAAATTTTGTACTAAATTTTGTACTTGATTGTTTTTGTGTAATATTTTATTTATTCTTAGCAAATTAATCTTGTGAAGTGTTGCCCAATATTATGATACAATTCTAAAGCGTATCATTGCAAATATGCTTAGAATTGAAACAATACTTTGTAATGCGAGTATTTTGTTCTAAATTTAATTTCAGATATTTCTTGTTAAGGAACATATTCCGTTCAGTTCACTTTAGATCTAAGAATAGAGAAATAAAAAGGAGATAATTTGTTAGTGAACGGAATAAATTATCCCCCTTACATGACTATGGAACATTTAGATGTCATCAACTACATCTAAGTAGATAACTTACAAAATAGTTCTTATGGGTATATAGCTAACAAAAATATTCTCGAAGACTAATGCGTGTATAACTTACAAAATAGCTCTTATCAGTGTATGTTTGTCCATCTCAATTTTTTCTAAGCGAAACTAATGCGTGTTGATTTTGTTAGTGAATTTTTTTTAGATATTGCACATTTTAGAAATTTTGTACTACTTGGCCCAAATCCCCTCCACTGCCCCCCCCCCCCCCCTCGATCGTCAGATCTTAATAAACACGAGAAACCTGAGTATATTACCGTTATTTCTTCATAAAACCTTAAATATTGATTCTTGGATTTCGTCCCTCATGTCCAGATCATCCCTGCACAGCCAACCATTTATACTACTGCAACATTTGTTCCCATGGTGGGACTTAATCACAAAGAACGTGTTAGCATTTCGATAAATCAAATGCAGCAAAACAAATATGGGAATGCGCGAAATCATCTCCACTGGTCGAGCAAATCCCCATTAGTTGCAAAATATTTCCAAAGAAAAAGTGAAAATAGACATGGAATATTCAGGGCTATCTTTTGTAGTATCTGACAAACCGGCCATCGGTGTTGCGTTATCCGTAGTAATGTCCGAGAAAAACATGCTTCCCAAACCACGTCAACAAATCTAAGGGTACGATTTGATTCATACTATAGAAAAAATGTAGGATTGCAATATCATGCCTACTATAATTCTACATGAATTTCTATGAACTAAAAATTGTTTGACTTCATCATAAGAAAAACAAAGGATTCTTAAATAGAGGAAAAAGTGGATGTTTGATTTTCTACGAAATCTAGTGAGAAGGAATCTTTACAAAAAATACCTAGGAATTCAATCGTACAACAAATTAAACAACGATCATAGAAAAATTTCGTATAGGATATAATACTCCTTCTGATCCATATTAGTTGACTTAGATTTATCTAAATACAAAATAGATCTAGTCAAGCTTTGTGCTAAATACATCTTCAATCTAGACAAATTTGAATCAACTAATATAGGTAGAAGGGAGTACTATAAATTTTCTGTGCAAATCCTTTGAATACACATATACGATGTGCATATCGTACGAGTTGGTGTACGGTACATTTCGTTGGTGCCGGAAAACGAAATCCATATCCACCGGTGCACAATGCCGTGGTGATTAGCTCTGTGTAGGCCGGCCACGCCACGCACTCCACAAAACGCACACGAAGGATTCCCCAACATTTCCCTCGCATCGCACGCATTTGGCTGCCATATCAACACCATCGGCGCCTCGATCTGTTTCCCGTCGAAACATTTTTTCCAATTTCTTTTCCTGCGCGTCCTCTCTTTTCGCGCCCGGCAAACCAGTTTAAAAGCAACCCCATGCACTCCCTGGCCTGGCACCGCCCACCCCAGTCGCCCACACATCCGCGTCGCCGTCGCAGCACAGCGCACAGAAGAAGGCCGACGCTCTCGCACGGTGCTCGTCCGGCCTCACCTCAAATGCAGATCCTCAGGCTCCTAGCAGCGCGCCGAGCCGCGTCGAGCATCAACGCGTCGCCGGTTTCTGAACGCCGGGACGACGAGGGGGACTTCTTCGACCTCGACTTCTCCTCCTCCTCCTCCGTCCGCGCCTCCTCCTCTAGCTCCGGCAGCCTCTCATTCTCCGACTCCGACGACGAGTGCACGGAGCTAGACTTCATCATCTCCCTGCAGCGGAGCAGCTCCGCCTCGCCTCTCAAGTTCTGTGCCTCGGAGCCGCTGAGCAGAGCCAACAGCCTACAGTCCCCGCAGCACGGCTCCCGTAAGCGCGGCATCGGAAGCCTGCGGACCATGAGTTTCGGCGCCAGGAAGGCCGCGCCGCTCTACCGCGGCGGGCGCCACAGCTTTGCCTCGACCTCTAGCCGCCGTTGCAGCAGCTCAAGCAGCGGGAGCTCGGGCCGGCTTTTCGTGGACTCGCCGCCCCGCGCGACGGAACAGGACAAGCACCACGCCGCGGAGCAGAGATGCAGGCGCGCGCCGTCCCGGGACGTCATCCGGAGGTGCCTGGCCAAGATCTCGCGGCGTCTCCGCACGGTGGTGAGTCCCCGCGCCGCCGATGCGAGAAGGCTCCGTCGCCTGCGCAAGTGCCGGTCGGCGTCCTCGGCGCCGCCGAATTCTGTGCCGGCACGCCGCGACGACGATTCTGCTGCCGAGAAGGAGGACGGCATCTCCGGCGCCATCGCTCACTGCAAGGACTCGCTCGACCGAGGCATGCATTCCCGGTCCGCTGGTGCGTGCGGGTCCAGGAGTGAGCCGGGGAAATGTGAAGCTGCATAGGGTCGTCGACGCCCATGCGTGGCTTCCATCCCGCTCACTTCAGAGGTCGAACGTGGAAGCTTCAGTCTGAACTTGAGTAAACGAGAAAACAGAGGAGGAATTTTAAACTAGTGCAACCAAACCAAATCATCACTTGGCCAATAGAATGCGCGCGGCGCTAGGTTCAGTTGGTGTTTGAAGTCCTTGATTTTTAGTTTCAGGATTGGTGGTTAGTTTTAAGGGTGGGAAAGAGCTCTTTTTAGGGCTTGTTCGGTTGCTAAGGAAATGGACGGGATTGGCATGGATCAAGGTGGATTAGATCCCATCTAAATCAAATTTCCCTCTAATCCTCTCCAATACACTTCAATCCACCCTAGACATGGTTTAACCGAACAAGGCCTTAGGCTGTTTTAACCCCAAGCAGTCAATCACAATCCCTCGTGTGGAAGCGTGGATTGTAGCTGCGTCCTTATTCCCTGTTCTTTTGCTCCTCATTTCTCGTTAGATTTTTTTTTTAAAGGAACTCGTGAGCTTTATTGATTAGACAACAATGTTCTTACAATCGGTTTTAACTATCGCCGCCACACAGGGCGGGGTCAAACCGTATAACAGACCACTAGTACCGTTCTTGCCTAAATGTGCTAAGCCATGTGCCGCTTTGTTGCTCACGCGATCCACTTTGACCACACTCATATGCTGATAAACTTTCAGAATTTCTTGTCCTTCACAGTAAAGGCTCCAACTAGATGACCTGTCCTTGAGGCCTGCAGAGAACAGCTGGGCTGCACGAAGGCAATCAGTTTCTAAATAAGCCGACGTACACTGAATATCACTGAATATTGATTAGATGTTTCAGCCCCTCCAGACATGCCAAGACCTCGGCCTCCTCTGCGCTTGGGCACCATGGTAAAAATTTCCACTCTGACATTATGACATGTCCGCGGTGTCATTTCTCGTTAGATTTGTGGCTCTATGTGCTTTGGTTCGTAAGTTTGTATGTACATCTGAATATGTGACTTACAAGTTGCAACATAACACGTATTGACATACTAGTACATTCGACATTTGACTAGTACTACTTCCATTCCAAAAAAACAAGCGCTATATTTTTTGTCAAAAGTCTAAGCATCCTAAGTTTGAGCAGATTTAAACAAAATATCAATATTCACGATAGTAAAGAAATATTTTTTTTTGGAGCAACCGACAGGAGCTCTATCTTTTATTAAAGATAGAAGAAAAACAACTTGAACGGGTACTAGATAGGGGGCATGTTTTGATTATGGTGTAAACAAGTCAAAAGAACACCCAAAAAAAAAACAAGCCTAGTCTGGGTCAGGTGGAATTACAGCCCCAAAGGCCATGAAAGTGCGAGTACGTTGGCGAATGTACTCCCTTGCAATGTCCGCAACCTCGAGATAAGTAAGGTGCTTATAAGTGAAGGTCCATCTATTTCTTTTTCTCCGGACGTTCCAGAGAGCATATAGGAGACGACTACTTATACTTATTTTCTTGGTGGAGGGCATGCCCACAATCATGTTATCCCACCATTCTGAAATGAAGAGGAAGTCGTGGCCATGATTCCCTCCTCCATCTTGTCCGCTTGGAGGTTGTTCCAGATCGCCGTGAAGTGGCAGTCTTTGCATAAGTGTGATGCTGTATCTGTAGTCTCCATGCATAGCACATATATAGGGTCATGAGTCCAGCCCCTAGAAGCCAGATTGTCCGTTGTGAGCTGCTTTTCGTGCAAGGCCAGCAGATGAAGAGCTTACACTTAGGTTCCGCGTGCACCGACCAAATTTTGTAGGCCTTGAACTTTGGATAGCTACCGATGAAGTACGCCTAGTAGGCCAAGCTGGCACTGTAGATTCCATTAGAAGTTAAAGTCCAAGTAATGGTGTCAGGTTGGCCGGGCACAAGAAGTATGCACTCCACCACACTCCATACCTTGAGGTACTGGGAAAATTTCACCGGCTTCTATAGCCGGGCGATGGTGGGGATCCAATTGCCAGCCGAGAGTTCTTTTGCCACACTTCTGCATTTCCTGGATGCAGTTTTATAAAGTTTAGCTGCCCACGGACGGATAGGTCCTAGGGAGGTTTACTTTAATAGTAATAAAACGTCTATTTCCCAAAAGAAAGGTCTTAGGAAGGACTAGTTGCCATGCCACAAGGATGTGAGCCTTTGACGATGGTGATCTTCTTACCGGCAAGACTAGTTGTCATTTTCAAAAGAAATATATTTTGAAAATGTATATTATAGTGGATCTATTGATATATATTTTGTAGTGTAAATATTTGTATTTTTATCTAAAAACTTAGTCAAACTTAAACAATATTTTCCTTGGCCTAATTCCGCCGCAAAGCCATGGCGTAAATAAGAAAGTGTTATGCCCTATGCCGGAGCCCCTTCAGTGAAGGCTATGATTGCAACTTCAGATTTTACAATTGTTGCCTGTCAAAACCCATCGGCGAGCAGCGACGAACAACACGAAGAGCCGGGAGGCTCCCAGAACTGCTGATGGGCCTTGGTCCCTCGGGCAACGGCCCGCAAAACTCCGGCACACGTCCTGGCGGATGCGAGGGCGTGCCACCTGACCTATACCTGGTCAGGAAGGTGATGGGTTGCTTCGAGTGGTTTCCTGCATGGCAAACAAACACACGTAAAATTCAAGCCGCAACCGGCTCCCAGGTTTCCCTGTGAATCGGCTCCTGGAGCCGATTATCCCATGGTTCTGCATTAGATCTACGATAACATGGGGTTTTGCTTCATCAATACAAGTTAACTCGATCTACGATAGTTTAACGTTTTCACCACATAATTGGAACATCCTACACGTAATTGAGCCTGGTAGATACAAAAGATGATAGAAAAGCTAACCCTAGAGAAGGCCTAAAAACCAACGTAAAGTCAATTCCCGGAACAACTCCTCTCGGATTGGCAAACCATATCTTACATACTACTGGATCGTTCAACCCGTTTGCAAGGCCTGATCATGTGGATATCAAACTAAACCTTGGAAAACAAGGCACGACTATAACAGATCAAATCGACTTAAATAAAGATCAAGCAAGATGCCACCCTACACCCGGGAAAAGGTGCAAAGGCGGCGAGATAACTAGAGGTAGCATAACTAAACGATCATAGCAAAAAGGTACCGATGCTAGCCTAAACAAATCTATGATAATAGTGTTACTCGCCATCAACAAGGCTTCAGTACGAGTAACACCAAATAACGCATAAGTAGATACTGCCTAGATCGCAAGATGCGATCTAGGCAGCATGGCACTTACCCGAGAAAAACCCTAGAAACAAGGGGTGGCGATGCGCCGAGATTGTGTTTGTTGTGAACGTGATCGTCCTCCTTTCTCAATAACCTTAGGTACATATTTATAGTCCGGAGACTTTCTATCTTTGGAATAACTCTAACAACTCTATCTCTTACCTAAACTGAAACGGAACCTATTAAAATATAAGATACACGAGCAATTTAGCCCAAATCAACGCACAAGGCCGATTCAAAAATACGTCGCAAATACGTATATTCTAAGCCCATCTTGATTACGGCCCATCTCCTCCTTTGGCCAAAATGTGGCGATAACACATGCCCCCCTGGTTTTGGCAATAATAATTCCAAAACCACTCTGTTTTTTCCCTCTCCTCTTTTTTTTTTGTATCGGGTTTCGCGTTGCCAGAATGCGTTGCAGAGCAGAATCGTCACGCCACCCCCTCATCATGATGCCCTGTCTTCTCCACTTCTCCGCAGTGCATGATTTGACAATTTCGGCAACACATTCTGGGAAACCGCTATAGCATTGAACCACCTCCCACTATTCCCCTTATTTAAATTCATCTGAGCAGTTTGCAGCCCCATCTTCCTCCAGCAGCCAAAAAACCCTCTTCCTCCGCCGAAAAAACCCTCTTCCTCCGCCATGGCCTCCTCTTCTTCCGCCCTTTCCTCCCAATCTTCCAACACGATTAGCGACCGGGAGCCGACGCCGGAGCACCCGCCAACGGCGACGTACGAGACTCTCGCCCCACAATGGTGGGACGAGAGGGATTGGAACTTCGCCGCCTGGTCGGAGGACGAAGAGTCCTTGACCGACGGCGAGGAGGGCCTGCAGTTCCTTGTTGACGGGGAACTGGAGGCGGAGAGCACCGACGACGCCTGGTCCTGGGATGGCGTCGAATCCTCCGACGAGGAGGAGGAAGCGGAGGAGGACACCTCCTCCGACGAGTACCCGCCGGTGAAGCGCTTTCGCGCCGGGTCCAGCGAGGACACCGAAGACGACGACGAGGACGAGGAGGCCCCCGCTGGCATCTTCAGCAGCAGCAGCGAAGACGACGCTGGCAGCAGTGCTGATGACAGCGAACAAGCCGACGACGAAGACAGCGGCGACGACACCGGCCTCTAGATTAGGAACTAGTAATAGTAGTACTAGTAGTAGATTTCCTTTTGTAAGCAATCAGCTCCATTGTAAACAATCGTCTTTTGAATGAACAAAGATTGCTTTTTTCAACTTGAAGATTGCTTTTCCAACTTAATTTTGCCGATAGTCAAAATAGGTCGATGTTCTAGAAGCCGACAGTAATGTATCAGCTTTCACCATGCTACGCTTATACAGTCAACCAAGTCACAGCCTAAAGAGCCGATGGTAAAACATCGGCTTTCCCAAAAATGTTGACAAGGTCAAATTTGGTCGCATACTTAGAAAAATCTGAGCGGCCACTTTCCAGTTTCAAACGGTAGCCTGCGACCCTCTTCAAAAAAGGGCGACCCAGATCTCCAATTGCTCACCGACCAGATCGAGCTCACAGCGACAAGAACCCTTGATCCCCAATTGCATAGATCCATCTCCGCCGGCAGACTAGATGGCGGAATCGTCCAACACCAACCCAGCGGTCTCTGGTCTGAAGGTACGCCTACTCCTCGCAGTTTGAACACGACGCTAGAATTAATGGCAAACACCTGAATTAATGCTTTATTCCACCATTAAATTTTTTTAGGTTTCAGACATTCTGCTGCCGCATCCTTCTCTCCCAAATTCTCTCTGTCTTGGCCCCCGTACAGAATCTAGTCCTACCCATCTGATCTCTTGCGAAGCAAACAGAATCCCCTTCGTAAGCCAAGACCTAGATTTGAACTCTTGGGCCGACTGCTTGCGAGCCTGGCCTAATCCCCCTGAACATTGGGTCTCTTGGTTCAGCAGGGTAGCTAGAGCTTACCAATCCCAATGGGAAACCACGGGAATAGCCGATGCCTTGCATTTGTCATTGTCTCCCCTTGAAAAACACGAAAATCTTCTAAAAACCATCGGCTATTTCTGGTCCGATGCTCTGAACTGCTTTATGTTCGGTCATGGCCCCATGACACCAACTCTGTTAGACGTGGTGATGATTACTGGTCTGGATGTTACATCACCCAGCCCCTCTGCTTTTAAACTGACCAAGGTCCCCTACAAGCTGTCTTCCAAAACAGACTGCACGAACTGGGGTGCCTACCTCCAACGCCATATGAAAACTAAAGGCCCTGTCACAGAGAAAGAACACACAGCTTTTCTCAACTTCTGGCTGGAACATTTCATATTCTGTGGCCCTTCCCTTGCTCCAACCAAGAATTATCTCTCCTTAGCCTACGAGCTTGCCAAAGGCACTCAACTTGGCATCGGCAAACTGTTCCTTGGAGAGGTCTATCGATATCTCTAGTTGATGTCTGTCAAACTATTCTCTGGCATAGCAGTCAAAACAGAAGGTCCTTGGTGGTTCATTCAGCTATGGGCTCAGCTGTATTTTTAAAACCACGTCCCAAACTTCCCCCTTTTGGCGAGTTGCACCTTTCCAGATGTCAAAGGGAAGCAGATCCGATGCACCAGCTACGGCCAAGCTTTATATAGACTGCCAGGTAGTAAACTGATCCCTCAGGAAGCATCCAAGTGGTTCAGCACTTTCTTTCAAGGCCTGGACAATCCTATCTTCTTTCCTTACATGGAAGAATCGGAACATTTTGAAAATCCAATCTCCTTCAGGCTAGACAACTTTGCCGATGACACCAGCACTCGGCAGCTCTTTTCCACTGTGATCCGTCCCTGTTTCCTTCTAGTTGGCATGAGTACATCCAACAGAATAATCAAGCCTAGGTATGAATTCTACCAGCCGGTCGTAGTGGCTCGGCAATTTGGCCTTGGACAAGTACCTCCCCATTTCTTTCTCCACCATCTTACAGAGAGCAGAGCCGACCTGCCCGATCCTCTCACCAGTCAAAGGTGTTATTCCTTCTTCGATGCTCTGACCATCCCAATTCCTAACGACCTCACCTTCGCTTCATCAACCGATGGCTTTGAAAACTGGTGGTCGATGTGGAAGACTCATGCCTTCAGGAGAGCTCTGGGACCGTTGCTGAAACAACTCGATGCTGAATATGATATCCCCGTAGAACAGGTACCATTACTTGTAAAATTTCTTGAGGCATCTCACAAATGCTTCTTCTAACAACCCGCTCTGTCTCCTTGCAGCAACAAGATGGTCCTGAACCTACACACGGTGATGGCTCCCCCTTCGAATTCTTCCCCCCAGCTCCAGTGGTCCCTTTCTGCAAAAACTCGCCACCTTTGAAAAAGGTCGTGATGCAGAACCAGCCGATATCACCACAATCGGATTCTAAGAACCAAGTAACTTCAAGGTCAGCTGCCCCTCGAGTTCCAACTAAAACAAGAACGGTGGTGAAGAAGGTAGCTGCCAGGAAGACTTTGAGGCGCCGGAGCCCTTCTCCAGGAAGTTCGCATGTACGCTGATCCATGCCTTGGTTGATCTCCCTCATTCCTTCATTCTTGTAGACATGCTCGTGCTTACTAGCTCTCCTTCTCTTGCAGGCTTCCGTCGAAGACACCTCCCACGAGGACACACAACCCAATCGAGGAGAATCGAGCCCAACAGACTCGGAGAGGACCGCCACACCAAACCAGCCAGATTTGCCACCATCGGCTCCCAGGAAAAGGCCGGTTCCTGAACCTACTGCCCCCCGAGCATCAGTCGAGGCGGGGACACCTGTGAGCCCCAAGCGGGCTCGCAAGGGACTGCAAACTTCTTCGTCGAGCCAAGAGGTTTCAAAAGTCATCACCCTTCATGCTCTTACTACTTGTTTCTTCATGTGCCGATTCATCACCATTCGCATCGGCTAAGCACCTTTCATGCAGACGACCGATGCTTCTAGTGGGAAGGCCGGGGCCGTGCCGATGCCTTTAGCCAAACCGGACCTAGCAATCCCCGAAGGTGTAGATGAAACGGCTACCACTCTGGTCCAGCCCCCAGCAACCACACACAAGCCGATTGTCTCGTCATCTGCTATCCCCTCGATCTTAGGAGAGGTACGTTAGCTTCTTTCGGCTCATCCTTCCATGTTGGACGCACACTGACGCTTTTTCGGGCTGCTAGGGTTGTGATATTTCAGGCTTGTTGACGTTCGACCCTGAATCCATTGAACCAACTCCCTCTGTCGCCAACGATGAACCACGAGCCAGGGCTGTTCTACCTCAATTCCAGCGTCTTAAAGCCTTGCTGTCCTCCCCGATCGAGGAGTTGATCGAGGGTTCTAAGGAGGTGAAGAGCGTTCTTGCCGAAATCAAGGACCAACTCCCAGTAGCATTGCAGGTGAAGCTTTGGCCAGTTGTAACCCTGTCTTTCTACGGGTCAAGGGTGAAGTTAGCTCGTGAAAGGATCAATCTGCGCCGCGCCCAACTTCCGCTGAAGGCCAATATTGCAGACAGATGTCAGCAGCTCAACGAGAAAAAGGCGTCTCTGGATGCTAAAACTGACACCTCTGTCAGTACCGCCGAGCTCGCATCCTTAAAAAGGGAGTTAGAAGATCTTGAAGAGAAGGTCCGGGCGACTAAACAACTCATTCGTGACAAGGAAGCATCCATCGCCCGCTCCCAAGACGAAGCAGAAGGCCTCAAAGCTCAACTGAAAACCGATCTGGCAGAAATACGTGCCCTGAACAAGTAGCTAGTGACGAGCAAGGATGAAGATGACGAAGCCGAGATCGCCGAGGTGGATCGTGTCCGTGCTGACGCCCTCCACGCCTTAGAGGCATTCCTTCAGTAGCTCGTTCATGTAAACTGGCACCTGCTTGTAACAGTTTGAACCTCTAGAGTCGATGGCTGTGCATCGGCTGTATATTTTTTTTATTGGCCGATTTCATGTATCGGCCCCCATATTTCACTGTCCATCATCCCACATGCTTGGGAAATATTTCTTGAGATGCTGACCGTTGACAGCCACTGGGAATTTCACGCCATCCAGATCCTCCAGCATGTACGCGTTCCCCCTTAAAACCTGATCGACCCTGTATGGCCCGTGCCAATTTGGAGACCATTTACCGTATGCTGCATCCTTAGTCCCTAATGGCAATACAGCTTCCCATACCAGCTCGCCAACGTGGAACTCCTTTGGTCTCACTTTCTTATTATATGCACGAGCTACCTTGGCCTTGTTCTCTTTGATTTTCTCAAGCGACCACAGCCTAAGCTCAGTCAAATCCTCAGCACTGTCACTCATCAGGGCCGCATATTCTTCAGTTGTTAGATCGTTCTGAAAAGTGACACGTCTCGATCCAGCCGTAATTTCCCAGGGCAGTACGGCTTCTTGTCCATAGACTAGATGGTATGGCGAGGTTTTTATCGCTCCATGGCACGACATGCGATAAGCCCATAAAGCCTCTGACAAAACCTCGTGCCTACGCCTAGGGTGCTCATCGACTTTCCTCTTGATCCGCTTGATAAGGCTCTGGTTGGACGCTTCAGCTTGCCCATTTGCTTGAGCATAGTATGGAGATGATCGAATCAGCTTAATTCCCGTGTCCTCACAGAACTTTCTAAACTCGTGGGAAATGAAGACCGAACCTCCATCGGTCGTGATAGTCTGGGGAATCTCGAATCTATGAATGACATGTTCTTTCACAAAATCGATAACATCCTTCGAGTTCACTGACTTCATAGGGACGGCTTCCACCCATTTAGTGAAATAATCCGTAATGGCCAAAATCCACATGTGGCCTTTGCTTGATGGAGGATTGATTTTGCCGATCATATCCATGCCCCAACCTCGGAATGGCCACGGCTTGATGATGGGGTTCATTGCTGACGCGGGTACCATCTGAATTTTTCCAAATTTCTGACATGCTTGACACCCTTTGTAGTACTTAAAACAGTCCTCAAGCATGGTAGGCCAATAAAACCCTGATCGCCTGATCAACCATTTCATCTTGTGAGCCGATTGGTGAGTTCCACAGGCGCCTTCGTGTACCTCGTGTAGGAGCCGATTGGCCTCAGTTGGCCCCAGACATTTGAGCAGTAACCCTTCCAGAGTTCTGTAGAACATGTCGTCCCCAATAAGCACATATTTCATGGCCTTGTACCTTATCCTTTTAGGTGCCCCCCGAGCCGAATCCTTCAAGTAATTGAAGATATCGGCTCTCCAGTCGTCCGCCTCCAGGAACTGTACCTGAATGTCAGCTCCATCTGCTACGTCCTTGTATCCTGAAGCCATTTGTGCGAGATCATTCGCCTCGATATTCTGCGATCGCGGGATCCAGTTCAAGTTTATGTATCGGAACTGTGCCATCAGCTCACGGCATTGCAACCATAATGGGAAGAGCGACTCGCTCTCGCACTTGTATTCCTCCTTGAGTTGGGAAATCACCAATTTGGAGTCTCCAAAAATTTCCACTGCTTCTGCTCTAGCTTCGATGAGCAACTCCATTCCCTTGCGTATCGCTTCATACTCAGTGACGTTGTTGGTGCAAGGGGTAGATAGCCTGATGGAGAAGGAATATGTTGCCCCCCGGGGCGACACGAGTAGAATGTCGATGCCGCAACCATCATCACAAACCGATCCATCAAAAAACATAGCCCACGCTCGTATAGACAGTGCTGCTATATTGGTGTTGATTCTTTCGGCAATAAGATCGGCCAACGCCTGACCCTTAACCGCTTTCGCGGGTTGATACCGGATATCAAATTCCGATAATGCAAACATCCATTTGCCGAGTCGGCCTTTCAACATAGGAGCCGATAGCATGTGCTTTATGACATCGGATTTGCATATAATGATAATCTCTGCTGAGAGCAAGATGTGGCGCAGCTTGGTGCAGGTGAAAAACAGGCAGATGCACAACTTATCAACCTCAGGATACCTTGTCTCTGCATCCAGCATCCTTCTGCTGATGTAAAACATAACTCGCTCCAGGCCATCGTAAACTTGCACCACCACCGAGGCGATGGACGTGTCAGCTACTGACAAGTAAATGTAGAATGGCCTATCTGGCTGGGGTGGAACCAACACTGGCGGCTTCGTTAAATATTCTTTGATTTCGTCAAAGGCTCGTTGTTGTTCTGTTCCCCAGCGGAACTCCTCATCAGATTTAATTTTTACCAGTCCCATGAACGGCTCTATTCTTCCTGACAGATTAGAGATGAATCTTCTGACGAAGTTGATCTTGCCGATGAGAGACTGCAGTTCTTTCTTCGTGGTAGGTGGCTTCATTGTTCGCACTGCCTCTTGACTTTTCAGGCCGATCTCAATTCCGCGTTCATGGACCAAGAAACCCAAGAACTGACCGGCCGTTACCCCGAAGGCACACTTCTTTGGATTCATCCGTAGGCCGAATTTTCTTGTTCGGTCCAGGACGCGCTGCAGATCGCCCAAGTGTCCTTCTACTGAGGCAGACTTGACCACCACGTCGTCGATATAAATTTCTACCAGCTTGCCGATCAGATCATGGAAAATGTAATTCATGGCTCTTTGGTACGTGGCGCCGGCATTCTTCAGTCCAAACGTCATGACTACGTATTCAAACAACCCCACCGAGCCTGGGACTCTGAATGCAGTCTTGTGTATATCTTCCGGAGCCATAAAAATTTGGTTGTAACCGGCATTGCCATCCATGAAGCTCAAGACTTTATGACCAGCAGCTGCGTTGATTAATGTCTCTGCTACAGGCATCGGATACTCATCCTTTGGAGTGGCTCTATTGAGATCCCGAAAATATATGGCAACACGCCAGCGGACATCTTTTTTCTCTACAGGTACGATACTAGAAATCCACTCAGCATACCTGCATGGCCTGATCAACTTAGCTGTCAACATTTTCTCGATCTCTTTCTTGACTTCTTCCAAAATTTCGGCCTTCATCTGTCGTGCTCGCTGCTGGAACGGCCGAAACCCTTTTTTAAGCGGGAGTCTATGCTCGATGATGCTCCTGTCTAGCCCGGGCATTTCTGTATAGTCCCAGGCAAAGCAATCTGGATATTCTTTCAACAAAGCTATCATCGGACCCCGCAGATGCGGATCTAACTTCTTGCTGATAAATGTCGGTCGTGGCTTATCCCCAGGACCGATGTCAATTTCTTCTAGCTCATCAGCGGAGGTGAACCCATACCCTAGCTTTCCATCACCTGTTAAATCGATGCTAAAGACGGGGCACACAGTTGGTGAGGGTAACAAAAATAATTTGGGCCGATTGCCTGAATCGGCCCCCTTTTTGATTGCATTAGTCAAGGAAGGTTTACAACTTATTTGTGCTCCACAATGGCAGGGAATCTTCCTACTACGACTGCATGACCTGCTTGTCGCAAGATCACTGCTTTTTATTTTTTGCGGCCGATCGCAGGGATCGGCCATACCACGCACGATCGTGGACTTTGCTACTATGTCAGGCCAGTGGATAAGACCAGCCTCACCCCGTTTTTTGTAACTTCAATGCGCTCACAGCCGTCTATACTGATTCCAGAGATCGGCTCTTGGTCGTCTGCTTCCCAGACGTTCATGCCAGCTATGGAGATCTCGATCGAATCATCTGCATGAATGACCTCCACTTCTTCTCCATCCCACTGTATTAGGCACTGGTGCATCGTGGATGGAATGCAGCAGTTGGCGTGAATCCAATCTCTCCCCAGCAAGACCGCGTAGGTGCTTTTGCTGCCCACGACGAAGAATGACGTGGGGATGGTTTTTCTGCCCACGGTCAGATCCACGTTCAGTACGCCTTGCGTTTCTGAAGTTTGGCCGTTGAAGTCGCTTAACGTGACGTTGGTTTTGATCAGATCTGCAGTGGAGCGTCCCAAACGTCGTAGCATGGAGTATGGCATTATATTGACTGCCGCTCCGGTGTCAACCAGCATCTTGCTGACAGGCTTCCCATTGATATAACCTCGCAGGTACAGGGCTTTCAGATGTTTGTAGCTCTTCTCTCGTGGCTTTTCAAAGATAACCGGCCGTGGGCCGCAGTCAAACTGTGCCACTGGAAGCTCGTTGGTTCTTGGAGCGCAAAACTCTGGCGGAAGTGTGAACACCATGTTTGTGCCAGCCGATGTCTTTGCGTCGGCTTTTACTGGTTTGGGGCGCCACTCCTTCCTTTTCGGACGAGCCTCCGTTCCCAAGGTTTGTCGAACTTTCACGACCAGATCGGGCCGTGCTTTCCTTAAAGCGTGGAGGTACTGCGCCTCGGCTTCCTCCAAGCTACGCAGTCGCTGAACTCTATGCTTTTGGGTGTGTCTGAGCCCATCGGGACACCACCTTGGCCGGTGATATCTGTCTTCTTCTTTTTCACCCTTTATCTCCTTGAGACCTTGTGCTCGAGATGACTCCTCTTGCCTGTTCTGAGGTGGGAGGGGTCCTAGACGCTTGAACACTGAGACTGGACCTATGTCATCCTTCTGCTGTCCACACTCCGGGCAGTTGTCGATCGTAGGCAATCGGCTCATTCCCGCGTCCCAGCAATACTTGAAGAAAGGACAATCCCAATGTTTATCCACGCCTTCTTTTTCCTTCGACTTTTTCCTCGCGAGGTGCTCATATCCTCCATTGTCCCTATCATGCCGACGACGTCGGTCATACTGACGCTCATACTTGTTAAGGAGATGCGTGGACTGTGGCTTCTGATATCGCACGCTTCTCACTTGCTCCTCGGTTAAATACCGCCTGTCATCATAACAGGGCCGGTCACGTGGACCAGCCTCCTCTCTTTCTCTGCCCCGAGAGCGACCGCCCTCCTCCTCATATGTGTCGCGGTGGTACCCAGGTCCTGCCATATTAACATCGAACGAGAAATCCAACTGGCGCCTCGTGGAGTGGCTGTGTTCTACCATGTTGACGCCGGGAAATGGGTTTGTGTCTACTTTCATGGCGAATTGCCCAAGGATCAGACGGCCCTGTTCTATGGCCGTTTGGATCTGGCGACGTAGCTCTTTGCAATCATTGGTGGTGTGGGTGAACGAGTGATGCCACTTGCAGTATGGTCTCCCGTTCATCTCTTGAGCCGTAGGGATTTTATGGCCTTCGGGTAACTTCAACTGCTTTTCTTTCAGCAGTAAATCGAATATCTGCTCAGCTTTGCTCACATCGAAGTCGAACCCTTTTGCAGGCCCTTGCTGCTTTACCCATTTGCAGGACACAGGATCTGCCCCCCGAGCCCATTCAGCCACGGCCACCTCCTGGTCTTGTACAGGATCATCTTCTTCTGTATCGACCAGGCTTATCGGACGTTTGAACTTGTCTTGGTACAACTCAGGGTGGCGCTGTTCATACATTGTCAGTTTCTGGGCCATGTGCGCCAATGAATTGTACTCTACTTGGAAAGCCAGGTCCTTGATAGGTGCTGAGAGGCCCAACACTGCCAGCTAGACTGACTCTTTCTCAGTTAAACGGGCCGAATAACATCGGTTCTTGACAGTCCTGAAACGCTGGATGTACTCGGCTACCGTCTCTCCCCGCTTTTGCCGCACCTGTGCCAGATCTGCAATGCCAGCCTCGGTAGCTTCTGAATGATACTGAATGTGGAACTGCTCTTCCAGTTGCTTCCAGGTCTGGATCGAATCAGGTGGCAGCGAGGTGTACCACCCAAAAGCTAGTCCTGTCAGAGATTGCGCAAAGAACCTTACGCGCAACTGATCCGATGCTGATATCATGCCTAACTGTGCCAGGTATCGGCTCACATGCTCGATCGAGCTCGACCCTTCTGATCCGCTAAACCTTGAGAACTCAGGCAGCCGATACTTGGGTGGCAGCGGAATCAGATCAAACTCGTTGGGGTACGGCTTGGAATAGCCGATTGTCCTTCTCTTCGGCACGAAGCCGAACTGGTCTCTCAAGATAGTACGGATTTGTTCCACCGTTTGAGCTGCAGGGGCTAAATTCTCATGACTTGTTCTGGTGGCATACTTGGCTAGCCATGCCTGTTTATCAGCGTCCATCCCAGAGATCCCTGCTCCAGGAACACCTGCTCCTGAAGCCCCTGCTCCAGAAACTCCTGTCCCAGCGATCCCTGCGGATCTGGTTCGTGCGCGTCAGGCTATTGCAGTCCGGCACGTAGGTGCACACATATCCATGTGGGATTTCTTTAGGTGGTTCACACAGGAATTGGCAATCGCCAGGGTCACCTCCGATCTTGTAGACGACGTACGCCGGCGCCCCTGGTGGCTCCGGAGCTACAAGCGTGAATGGCAGTTGTGGCCTAGTCTGGAGCGGTCTTTCTCCCTGGTGAGTCCCTAAAGTAGGCCCCGACGGAGAGTACTGATGTTTCATGATCTCCTGAACTACGCGAACCGCGACATGCTCGAAAGTGTTCACTAAGCTCTCTGAATGGCGGTGAAGAGAATGAGCTACCATGTAATTGACTTCCTGTCGCAGAGCTCTGTTGCGCTCCTCTGAAGGAACGGACAGATCCACCTCATCAAGAGCACCTTCGGGTGAGAACCCTTTCCACCTGATGCCATGTTTACGAGTCCTCTCAAAAGAGCCGATGAGATCGGCTTCGAAGAGAGCTTTGATATCATCGTACTTTGCCTTGTGCTCCTCAGGCAAATCGTCGTACGTGACCGGTCTGCCCTCCATCGCAGCGTCGGATGTTGATGCAGATGTTGTTGAATGTCCCACCGGGCGTGCCAGAATGTGTTGCCTGTCAAAACCCATCGGCGAGCAGCGACGAACAACACGAAGAGCCGGGAGGCTCCCAGAACTGCTGATGGGCCCTGGTCCCTCGGGCAACGGCCCGCAAAACTCCGGCACACATCCTGGCGGATGCGAGGGCGTGCCACCTGACCTATACCTGGTCAGGAAGGTGATGGGTTGCTTCGAGTGGTTTCCTGCATGGCAAACAAACACACGTAAAATTCAAGCCGCAACCGGCTCCCAGGTTTCCCTGTGAATCGGCTCCTGGAGCCGATTATCCCATGGTTCTGCATTAGATCTACGATAACATGGGGTTTTGCTTCATCAATACAAGTTAACTCGATCTACGACAGTTTAACGTTTTCACCACATAATTGGAACATCCTACACGTAATTGAGCCTGGTAGATACAAAAGATGATAGAAAAGCTAACCCTAGAGAAGGCCTAAAAATCAACGTAAAGTCAATTCCCGGAACAACTCCTCTCGGATTGGCAAACCATATCTTACATACTACTGGATCGTTCAACCCGTTTGCAAGGCCTGATCATGTGGATATCAAACTAAACCTTGGAAAACAAGGCACAACTATAACAGATCAAATCGACTTAAATAAAGATCAAGCAAGATGCCACCCTACACCCGGGAAAAGGTGCAAAGGCGGCGAGATAACTAGAGGTAGCATAACTAAACGATCATAGCAAAAAGGTACCGATGCTAGCCTAAACAAATCTATGATAATAGTGTTACTCGCCATCAACAAGGCTTCAGTACGAGTAACACCAAATAACGCATAAGTAGATACTGCCTAGATCGCAAGATGCGATCTAGGCAGCATGGCACTTACCCGAGAAAAACCCAAGAAACAAGGGGTGGCGATGCGCCGAGATTGTGTTTGTTGTGAACGTGATCGTCCTCCTTTCTCAATAACCTTAGGTACATATTTATAGTCCGGAGACTTTCTATCTTTGGAATAACTCTAACAACTCTATCTCTTACCTAAACCGAAACGGAACCTATTACAATATAAGATACACAGGCAATTTAGCCCAAATCAACGCACAAGGCCGATTCAACAATACGTCGCATATACGTATCTTCTAAGCCCATCTTGATTACGGCCCATCTCCTCCTTTGGCCAAAATATGGCGATAACAACAATGCAGTACCGTGAACATGGAATGGACCAACACTCCAGTAGTCCGTCAGTCTTCGGGCAAGGATGATCAGGTGCAGCCGAGATCGATCATTGCGGCGTTTCCTTATCTGCCTGCCCATTTACCAATGTCAAGCGAGACTGCGTTTCTCTGCGGAATCTCCCGGATGCGTGCAGTATGTGGCGATAATGATCACCACGCGCGGCGGCAACCTGAAGAGTGCTTCCCATTTATAAAAGAAGTGGACAAGCAACCTGAAGAGTGATGTTGTTGCCCAGATGCAGAGTATTGGCTATCACCACGCGTTGTGGCAAGCCGACCGAGGCCAAAGAAGTCACACACGATGGACAATTTGATTTTGACAGTGGTGGGGAACGATATAGTGAATTGCACAAAAATAAGCTAAATGGATCTATAATCTCGAGGTGCATTAAGGACAACACTACTCGAAGTTTTATACTAAATTTTTTTACTTGTTTTCTTTTGCGTAATATTTTCTTTACTCTTAGCAAAGTTAATCTTTTGAAGTGTTGCACAATATTATGATACAATGTTCCATCATACAATTCTAAAATGTACCATTGCAAATATGCTTGGAAAATTTATAGCATTAAATAATGATTTGTAATGGGAGTATTTCGTTTCAAATTTCATGTTAGACATTTCCCTTTAAAAAAACATATTAAGTTCAGTTCCATTTAGATCTAAGAATATAGCAAAACAAAAGGAGATAATTCATTACTGAACGGAACAAATTATTCTTCTTACACTATGGAGTATTTAGACGCGCTCAACTATATTTTAGATAACTTACAAGATAGCTCTTGTGTCGTATAAAGCTAACAAAAGTATTCTAGAAGAGGTGTCTGTGTGTATATATTTATCCATCTCAATTTTTTTCTAAGCCAAAACCTATAGGTGTTGATTTTTTTAATGAACAATTTTGAGATATTGCACATTTCACAAGCTTTGTATGACTTGGTCCAAATAGAAATAACTATGCACTAGAAATTGTACTAGTGCAACATTTGTTCCCATAGCGTGGGTCTTAATCGTACAAAGAACGTGACAGCACTTCAAGAAATCTAATGCAGCAAAAAAAAATGGGAATGCAGCAAATCTCAACTGGACGAGCATATCCTCATCGGTTGCAGAAAAAATTCAAACAAAAAGTCAAAACACGCATGCAACAGCGCTAACTTTTGTAGCACATGACAAACCCGCCACCGGTGTTGCAGACAGCAGACCCATGGTATCGATAGTCATGATCCAAAAAATATGAGAGTTTCCCAAACCATTTTGCAGTATTAGAATATGTATGCATACGTGTAGAGATAGACTAAAACTTTACATCATCCTGTACTCTAAGTCTCCATCTACCCCTGTGTACGTCTATATATATTCCCCACGGCGTATCGCCGACGATCACTCACGTATCAGCGAGAGCTGAAGAGCATGTCGTACGAGCTGGTGTATGATACAGGTCTGTGTTGCATTGAATTGCATGCACTAGCCAACGCAACCACAAGTTCGAACTGATGGAAAAGGGCTAGGCAAAACTATATTTTAACACTCATCCTACGTCTTTCCTCTTTGGCCTATTGTGACGTGTGTTTGTGGAGCCGCAATATTTGTTTATAATTTTTCATTGGCCAGTATTTGATCCTAAGACCTCTTGCTCTGATATCATATTGAATTGCATGCACTAGCCAACGCAACCACAAGTCTGAACTGACGAAAAGGGATAGACAATATATTTCAACATGTTGTGCCGTGGTGATTCGTTGCTGCCGGAAAACGAAATGAATATCTACCCGTGCACAATGCCGTGGTGATTAGTCTGTACTTTGACGTCGGCGAGTAGGAGTACCAAACCACATGGTCCGATCCTAAGCTGCACAACAACATGGAGGGGAAGTAGCACTGTGCAGGCCGGCTACGCCGCGCACTCCACAAAACGCCCGCGCGGTATTCTCCCTCTCTCCCAACATTTCCCTCCCACCGCACGCATCAGACCACCACATCGACACCGTCGGCCCCTCTGTTTCGTGTCGGTTCTCCCCATCGAAACATTACCGAGGCGTAACTCGATTTGGTCGGCATGGATGGTGAGGAGGTATAGGAAGGTGACAATGAGTTGGAAGAAATTGATGAGTAGGTGTTCGATTTGTCTCAAACTTCGAAAAAAAAACGAGCGGCCAACTACACTGAAATCGAAGACACTTGCTTGGTGCGGGTGACACTGGTTCTCTGCGGGGTGTGATCACGGCTGCAGATTTTTTCATAATGCAGCGTGGTGAGTTCATTGCGATCGATGTAGCCGCCTGGTGAAAGCATTTCCCCTTCCCGGTTTACCGATGGCAAGACCGCGTTCTTCTCGTGCTCTGCAGAAGCTCGGCAGAGCGTGCGGTAGGTGACGATGATGATTGATCTACCGTTGCTGACCAGAGCCGCGGTCTCTTCCATGAACCTAAGAGGAAAAACAAAGTATTTCCTCTGTTTAGAAATAACTAACTTAAATTTTTAAATTTACATTTATTTATACACTAAAATATGTCTAGATTCATACGAATCTAAACAAATTACAAGTCACTTATTTATGAACGAAAGAAGTAGTAGTAGAAGAGCAACCCGAAGATTGCTGCGGCTGGTAATGCCCAAAATACATGCGCGCGGTGCCCAGATGCAGAGAACTTCAGCTACCACTGCGCGCGGCAAGCCAACAGAAGCGCCATGGATCTCGAGCCATCTGCCATTTGGCGTGCCGTTAACTGCGCCTCTGATCCCATGCAGCTGCCGGCGGACACGGCGGCTGCGACTTGTTGGATAAACAACAGCATGCATCACTCCCTAGCTTGGATAGATAGATATACCTAGGAATGTTGAGATCGATCCATTGTTCGCCCGTCCAGTTCTGGCGTTTCAGAACCAGAGGTGCATGAACCAAACAGTTGCCCCTACCCCGGCCCATGGGGTTGCCCGAGAATTTTCTTACTGTAAGAATTTGATTGACGTTACATTTGTCAAGGGACAAGAAGCTAGCACGTCCAGGTACGATGGATGGGGATCTAATCGTTCCCGAAGACGAGAGATCGTCTCTGAGGCCTTGCGGTACTGTTGCGTGCTCTGCAGTACAATGTACTCTACCACGTGCATTGGACACTTCACAAAATTCAGCAGACAGTTCCTTTATGAATTTTACAGATGTGTCCACAGTTAAGGACACAAGGGGGCGAGAGGAAATCTAATCTCTCCGAAGAAGACGAGAGATTGTTCACCGGTCTCGCGGCTCGGTTGCATGAATCTAAGTGGTGATACAGTGTACTCTTACACAGTTACTACATATGCATTGGATACTATCCTAGATTCGGCAACCAAATCCATGGTTCATCCTGATCTTGTTTTTATTTGTCTTTGAGGCGTTGTACCACAAAAGACCTAGTATATTTTTTTTTAGAATAGCTTGCTCGCTTTATTAATCAAATGCGAGGTACAAAGGGATCAACCCCGCTTCTAATAGCCACAAGTGGCGACCCTGATCTAACGAAAAAGCGTGACGACCTAAGATATGGGCTTCAGTATTCAAATTCCTCCTCTCATGAATGAATTTAGACATAAGGAGCTCGGCA